>PVHP010000084.1:0-219060 GCA_004024765.1 Zapus hudsonius | reverse complement strand
AGAGAGAGAGAGAGAATGTACCAATGCACCATTTTGTACATCTGACTTTTATGTGGGTACTGGGGAATCAAACCCAGGCCATCAGGTTTTGCAAGCAAGTACCTTTAACCACTGATTCATCTCACCAGCCCCTAACTTTTCTCGTAATATGATAAAATGATTTTTAAATGGCAATAACATGTATCACAGAATGGTTTCAATTCCTTCATCATGAAAAATGTTTCTATAACATCTCTGCATTACTTCTCTACAATAATTTCTCCACTTTTTCTGTCCCATTGTTTTAGGCTCAGATCATTTCATTTCCTTATGCTATCATGTTTACTTTGTTTTGAAACAGTGTTTTAATACTATTAAAGTTTTCAGTCTAATAAAAATATTGATAGTTTTCTCTGGAACATTAACTGAGGTCATTGCATCTTTATTATTATATCAACTGTTCGTTTGGAGAGAAAACTGAAGATGAGACTCATTTGTTTTTACTTTAGCTAGTGAACAGACAAAAACTAACCACTAATCATATGGTTTGTGTTTCTCAGGAAACACATGAATTTTAGTTGCACGTGATATTATCGTAATTATACATTGGCAGCGGACAAGAGTCGTTCAAAATTCTTCAACTGACTTTTAAACCGGGGAAGCATTGTCACTGTTTCATCTGTGTTCAAAGGAAAATTGAGCTCCTGCTGGTGATAGATACACAATCCCAAGAAAACACATTTCACATAAGGGTTCTGCTGTGGCTTCTGATATTGAAAAAGAAACCTAAAATATAAACAATTACACTTGAATTTACATAACTTGTGAGAGCTCATTTATGTAAGTTGAAAACACTGTTTCTAGCACCAGGCTGGCTACTTAATGATTGAAGAACACAATACCAAGCCACCTGTAGTTATCCAGAGACAATGACATGGTAAGTTTGCTCTCTGCAGTGAGAAACCATATTTTCCAGAAACACTAAACACAGACATATTAAGAAAAAAATAGATGTTTTGTTTTTGTATCTTATTCCAAAAGCACAGATAAATGGATAAAATGAAAATCACTAATAAGAGTAAAATATTTGAATTTTTCCCCAACAGCAAAATATACAAGGGTTCTTTACACTGTTAAAAATTACATTAAGGAAAAATGGAAAAAATAGATTTTTCCATAAAATTCAAAAAATTAACATAGAAAATTAAATGTAAAAAATGATTGCATAAAATTCACAAGCCAGAGTTGCTTTACATATAAAGAAATATTTCAAATCATCAAGAAAATAAAAAATGTTTCAAGAAAGTAGAATTGGGAAAAAAAATCAAGTCACACCAAAACAAAATACCAAAAATAGAGGAAATAAAAATTCAGTATCTATAAAGTAACAGATGTTAATGAATAGAATAAAAAAGCAATTAATTAATGAGTTTTAACTGTAATTCTCTTAAGAATTATGATTGAAACTTATAAAATGTTTCATAACAAATTGCGATTATGTAGTAAGACTGAGTAGTAATCATTGATAGCAAGTAAAAAGGTTTAAAAAATTGTCTATGCTTGTGGCATTCAAGAACATCTTTTGTATTTGATTAGATGAATAAATTTTGTTTTTATTTTCAGCATATATTTCATCAGCAAATCTTTTGTCAACATTTCAAAACTAAGTAGTAAATTTATTTATAAATATATTAAAGCTTAGTGGCAAGTACTTACAATCATTAAAAAAATAGTGGTGTCAGGTCTAACATATGCTAGCTAAGCACTCTTCCACTGAGCTACACTTGTAGCTTCCATTTTTTAAAATAAACTATCATTTAACATAAGACCTTCTATTAATTTTCATAGCAATAATATTACTTTATTGCGCAGAATTAATGAAACACTTTCCCTGACCAGCCCAGGTCGTCCCCTAGTGTTGAACATACATTATTTAACATAGCCATACAACCGCTTAAGGGGTGGGACCCTTTTCAAATCAGGAAACTGTAGCCTATTAAATAACAGGGTATCTTCCTATCAAGAGGGAAAGCTTAGATCTTATCTTAGGTTGTCTGAGAACAAAGTCAACATATCTCTAAAGGTGCTGACATATTTTATCAGAACTTTTAAAATTAGCTGACATGATTTTAGTACTGTGTATACAAATTGGTTTAATAAATGATTAGTGAGAATAAGTATAAATAAATAAATGAGAATAAACTTGGATCTTGCATTTATTAAGCAGGTTTGTAACCCGTTACAGCTTTTAACTTCCCTCTATATTCCAACTAGCTGCCCTTGAAGGTAGAGACTGAAATCAAAACACTTGAACTCATTAGAGCATATGGACCAAAGAGAGAACAGGTGGCCAGCCAGTGAGAACCAATACTTCACAACTGATCTCTGCAAAGATCAAAACTGCTCTGAGGAACGAAGGAGAAACTTTTTTTTTGAATAATATAAACTTCATTTACATTTTAAAATTTCATACTGTTTTTATTTTTGTTAGATTCAATCAATTGTTCTTTTGATTAAATGACCATCTATGCTAATATTTTCCCCATAGCTCATGTAACTTACAATGGACCAAGCCCTCAAAAATAAGACACAATAACAGAAATATATACAATAACATTAAAAAAAACTTGCAAACAAACATGGAAATATTTTTAAACAAAGCATTTTTTGGTAACATTGAAAGATACTTTGGGAAATGCTAGCCATTTCTGAGTAACAAGTGGCTCATTGTTTAACAAGAAAGAAAAGAGATTGCATTAAATTTTCAGGAACATATTTATTGTTATTCAACTTTTGTTTCCTGACTCTTGACCACAGGAAGAGAGAAAACAAATAAAACCATTAGACAGCACTTCTGGGGAGTATACATTGAGCTTACAAGTTTTACATCATTTACTTGGAACCTAGCAAATGAATTGAATTAATAATAACATATAAAATAGTAACATAATAATACATTAATAAGATGAAATAAAATCATGCCCTACATGATACATCAACCAATAGTGTCAAAGGAACAAAGTTGTATTGCAAAATATAAGTCACTAGTAAGAGTAATCATTTCTTAAGAAATTAAAATATATTTCTGATTGCAAAGTTATATATTTTTCATATATCACTATCAAAAACCTGTAAATTAGGTAATCCTACAGCTGAGAGAACACTGAATTAGGAGATGGCTGGAAGGTTAAAGTACCAGAACTGAAATTGGGTCATTTATTTCAACTGTGTATAACTTCCTGGTTTATCTCAGTCACTCAAAATTTAGCATATTTAAATATTTAAATTAAATGCTGGCATCAAAATTGTACATTCCATGCTCACCAATGTTCTCTGTTGCTAAATCACCTTTATGTAATGTGACTTGATTTCTTAAAAGAATAAAATGTAAAACATCTTGTATTATAACTGGCATGTAGTAAATGGTCAACATTGGTTATGAATATATATATATATATATATATATATATATATATATATATATATATATAATGGAGGCAAGAATATTAACCATATTATATTATCCTCATGGATCCATTCAGATTAAACATTCCTGACAATAGCTTTATATATATCTCAACAGAGTCATTGACCTTTTCCTAGTAAACATGATAGAAGTTTTCAAGATTTTCTGTTATTAATCACCTTCAGGAACAAATACCTTACAAACAACCACATGACTTCAAAAACCTAACAAGAATCTATCTTTCAAGAGTTAGACATTTTAAAAACCTGTTTATTCGCAACCAAACAAAAAGGGATTCTATGTAGCACAGCTACTTTGAAATCTGCTAGTGTTGTCCAGGTAATCCAGGCCTGGCTTCTGTCTGGTGGGTCATGAGATAGAAAGGGGAAGAAGTGGCTGGGAGATAGAAGACGAAAAACTGAAAACAGGGAGTCTACCTCTAGTTCATAGAACTTCTCTCCTAAATTTGGAGAGACTGATTTTTTTTTTTTTTGGTAATGGGAAAGGGGTTATGCATCAAGGCAAGAAACACTATCCTGAAATAATTAATGTTAAAGGCCAAGGCTGTCTTAACTGTGGTCCATCGAGAGGATGCTGCACACAGTGCTCTCAGCCTTCTTCCACTTTATTTCTACAACCTGGGCCTTGAATTGAGTCAGTTAATTACAAGTCATTCAAAGGGGGCCACGCTAAGATAGTGGGTGTTAAATGGTCTCTGGAGTATATGGAACAAAATATAAACAATCTCACAACTTGAAGTTGTGTCTCCTGGGCCCCACCATCATAGCTTGTTTTGGGGGAGGCTGAGAACCAAGACTGTGTTGGAAAGGAAGGAATGTGGCAATGATTCTACTGCTATGAATTGTGTGCTCTCATTTCCTCACACACAAGGCCCCATTTCTGATCCCCCACGCCCACCCTAAATGTTTCACTTTCCTCGGTGCCAAAGATGGATAGGATATTCTTCAAAAGAGAATTCCACAAGTATGCTCAGTTAATAATTAGCATTGGAGTATTGTGCATTTCACAGTAATAAAATGAAAATACAAGGTAGCACTCCATGGCATCACATATGGAAGTGGGTCAATAATAAGTGCTTCTCTGATAATTAACAGGTATTTTGAAATGCAATAAAATTGAGTCATGTTGGCAGAAGTTTATCAGGCTTGTTGGTTAATTTAAGAAAGTTTAGATTAGTTATGTCAGTGGTCAATTTCCAATCAGATGAATAGATGTCTACTTCTAAAAATTTAAAATAAATTTCTTAATCCCAATGATAAATTAAGTAGCATTCGTGAAACATGATCAACTTCAATGACTTTGTGCATTATAGTGTAGACTCTCCCATTGTAACATGTATCATAATGTATCGAATTAAAAATACTACCAAAAAATTAAATTCAATTATTTTAATCTACATAATATAATATCAAAAGGTCTATCTTGTTTGTGTATTTTAAAATATACTTACGGATTATCCAATAGCAGAACTATGGGATTTAGTTCTCTCTTTGGTCTATAATATGCCCTGAGAGGAACAATAAAATTATACAATCCATTCCCAGCTGTTTCAGCTGCAACTATAATTAGCTTATTTTTGAATCCATAGGCTTTTGCGTCCTCATAGTAGTTATGCTGGCAACTCTAGAGAAGAAAAATTATACAAAGAAATGCCATTTTTATTTACCACTAAAATTTGATAAAAGAAATTAGGATATATGATTATGTAGGAAGGAAAAGTGGGAATGGACAAGGCAAATGAGTTATAAGTATTCAACTTGATGATGAAAAAGGAATAGGTGTGTGTATTTGTTCTACATAAGCTAAAGCTGGTGGTTATCAAGCCAGTAGGAATCTAAGAATGTACACATGATTTCCAGCTCCAAATATAGCACTATTATAATGAAATAGCTACAGAAACATTTTTAGCTTTGAATACCTAAAATGATGGGCTGCAAAATAAAACAAAAGAAACAACAACAAAAAAAGAAAAACAAAGAAATCTTGATCTATTCAAATGCACAGCTGAGCTGTAGGAGTGATGATATGAGCACTCAGAGGTATAAATAATAAAAACAATTGTAAGACCAGAACAACATAGAACCAAACCCATTGTTGCTATTTCCTATGAGTTTAGACTATAATGAAACTAATTAGCATTACCAAATCAAAACTATTTTAAACCTAACTTATCTGCATACCGAAACTGAACCACTTTGGTAATCTTTTCATTCTCCTTTCTATGTCTCTTCATGGATTTTTTTTTATTTACTTGGATTGTGATTAGTAAATTTCCTGTGTGTTTCTTTCCTCTGATATGTGATATTGGAAATAAAACACCAGAGTGATCAGGAGCAATGATCAAAATAATGAGATTTACAAAGACTACAGATTGTGTTGTTACTAGATTCAAAATGCAAAATGTGTTCATTATGTTTAGAGAAATTAGAGAAAACCCCAAAGAATGAACAAAAACAAAATCTTATTTAAAACACCCAAGACAGATGTTAAAACATATTATATCTGCTTTTAAACATCTCAAACTGAGCAATATTACCCAAATTTAATATAACTTAGGGCTGGAGTCCTAGCTCAGTAGGAGCATAGTTTCCTAGCATATTAAAATAGTACCATTTTAATACTATTTTGTTCTTTTACTACACATCCAGAAGAAGTATATGTGGTCCTACGTATTAAAACATCACATGTGCTAACAAAGCACATGCATTGGAGCCAAAGGGTTCAACTGCAGGACAAAATTGAAAATACTATACAAATGAAAAAGAGAGAAGAAAAAAATAATAAAAGCTAGGATGGAAAAGCAATAAGGAATAGACGATAGTGTAATATTACTTAACAGAAGATTAACCAAAATAACTGAAAAAAGAAATCAGAAGCAGAAAGAAGTCTTCAAATTGGCTGAGAATTTTCCAGTAGTGAAAAAGACCCAGTGAATGAATCCTAAACAAATCAATAAAGAGAAATGTATAATCAAGAACATAATCATGGAAGTATAAAACAAGGAAGATAAAATTTTAAAATCAACACCAAAGAGAGGATACTTGAAATGAGTAACAATTAATGTTGTTAAAGAAAATGACATGAAATTGGAAACCAGTAAAACTGTTCTTCAATAATGAGGACAATTCTGGGCTGGAGAGATGGCTCAGCGATTAAGGCACTTGCCTCCAGTGCCTAAGGCCCCTGGTTCAATTCCCCAGGACCCACATAAGCCAGACCTACAAGGAGGTGGCCCTGGTGCATTCTCTCTCTCTCTCTCTCTCTCTCTCTCTCTCTCTCTCTCTCTCTCTCTCTCTCTCTCTCTCTCTCCTTGAAAATGAGTAAATAAAATATTAAAAAAAAATTTAAAATAATGAGGACAATTCTGACAGAAAACATAACTAAAAAACATTATAAATAACAAAATTTCACTAAGAGAAATTCTACTGCTGGTCAGCTACTCAGTGGAGAAGGGAATCTGGAGAAGCAGAGGAAAAAATGGAGGAAGAGAATTATTACTGCTGCTGCTGTGCTGTGGTGGTTTCAGAGCAAATGAGCTCCTAGGCTCCTGGGTATGTATACTTAATCCCCACCCAGTTGTGGTTCTGCAGGTTGTAACTTTTAGGAGGCAGAGCCTTGCTGGAGGAAGCATGTCACTGGGTAGCTTAAAATGTTACAGTCTTTCATATTCCTTAGCTGGTCTCTCTTTATATGCTTTCTCCCTCCTGATGTGATGATGTGCTACTGCTTTCCTGTTCCTACCCTGTGTCTCACCCACTGTGATGGACACTACTTTCTGGAACTGTAAGCCAAATTAAATTCTTTTCCTTCCTTAAGTGGCTTCTGATCTGGTATTTCTTCACAGCAATGACAAATGAACTAAAACATACACACACAAATACATACATACGTTAGCAACTTCTAAAAAACTAATAAGAAGAAATAATGGAAGAATGGAGAACTAAGAAAACAAAGGACAAGGGCACCAATCCTTCATTGGAAGGCATCTGTGGAATTACTAATATATCCAGAATCATTTGACTCAACATCACTAAGATTGTGGCTGTGGAAAGAGAGTAGTGATGGGGTAATATATGAACCAATTAGAACTTCAATATTGATGAAATGTATCAAGTTAAATAACATTCCTTCTGAAGATGTAGAAAAAGCTCAATTAGCAAGAAAATCCCAAGGCAACAATAGAAAAGTCAGAACTATGAAGCTTTGATGGATACCAGTCAGCTGACACTGAACAGGGTAGATTGGACAAGGGGCTTTCAACTCACACACTTCACTGAAAAATCCTATTCCATAATCATAAGGAGGCATTGGCATAGTAGACCACATCCTATCAGCCTCATGATACTTAAATAACCAATAACCTCAACTATCACTGCCTACCAGGGAGACCATGATTTTGCTTCCGATGGTAAGGATTTTCTATTCTACTAATCCTCAGCTCTGAACTCAGTCTCTCTGTTGAATAAGGTTTCTAGCTCATGGCTAATTCAGTTCTATTCTTTGGTATCTGAATACTGTTTCTTCTTTTACTACATATCAAAAAGAAGTAAAATCCACCAGTATTGAGTTCAGTTACGAGGGTCCCTAATAGATATGCTATTTTAGGAAATTTCTTTAAAAATAATCTAAAAATATAAATAAAATGTCATGAAAAAATGTAATGAAAGAAGTCAAATCCAGTAGCTCCGATACTTAGCATTTGATAATTTTTTCAAAACTACATAGCTGATTAAAAACACCAAATGTTTTATAATATTTAAGTAAAATAAGGACTTGAGAGATGTCATATTAAAATCTGGTCTTAGATGTTATTTGAAGCAAAATGCAAATTTAGCAGAATTTATTCTAGCCTTCTGGAAGTTTAAGGCTTACAGTTTAAGCAATTCACGTCTCTATTTTCCACTGTAAAAATAACTGATTACTTAATTTGGTTACTAAGTAGTAGAAGGAAACATTTGGATCAAATTTAGTGAGTTTAAAAGTGTAATTAACCACCTTATATAGTCAAATTTATATTCTAAAGATAAAATCCTTTAAACATGTTTTAGTCAAAATCCTCTGCATATTATTTAAGCATATAGTATAATTTTATATACTATATACTAACCATATATACTAACAATTAGTTATCAAAAAAACAGCAGCAATAAAAACTTACCTTGTCTAATCTTAAGCAGCAAAAGGGCACTTTTTCATGAAGAAGATGACAAAATGTGGGTGAACTTCCTATATATGGAGAATAAGGTGGGTAGCCTTTAGCATACCTGCAAAGCAATAAGATATGTTATCGCTGGAGAAGACATGCAAAGCTGGAAACTTCATTTCTTCCATGGTCTATTGTGTAATTAAATTAGAATTACTAGTACCTTGTGCTACAATTACACTTTGCAAAATACATAATTAGATCACCATAGGTAAATTATGGCCCAGTGATAACATGTGACTTATTAAAAGATTTTGAGACCCGGGTAGTGTATTTTTAAATGGGTACAAACAAAAGAAAAGTGTTTCCTGTCATTTGAAAATTTCATGAAGATTTACTTCTCCATCCATAAGCACTTTCATTGGAAAATAGACACTGTCATTTGTATGTGAATTGTGTAAGGGATGTATTTGTGCTTCAGCAAGAGAAATGACTAATGAAACAATTAGATTAGAAATATTTGCTACTTGTTTCTGTAAAATATTTCCCAATGGTCATCTTTGGATATATATATATATATATATATATATATATATATATATATACATATATATATATATATATGTGTGTGTGTGTGTGTGTGTGTTCATAACAAATAGTAATACTACATTTTACAGAATTCATTTATAGTAGAATACAACATTCTTGTAACTCATTGGATCAATATTAATTAGACCTGAATACATAACTAAAAGGAAACTATTGAGTTAATTACTTTAAATCTGAATTTTTGTTGAAAACATTCTTAAAATATTATCAAATATATTGTTTGTTTGCTGACTTGTAAAAATAGACAACTGCACATTTTGGGCTATGCCAATGGGAAACATGAAACTTCTACAAAGCAGCACAAATGACAATGAGGAACCAAAAGAACACTTAGGAAAGCAATATTCTTTTATCCGAAAGACAAACTCTTGATTTTAATAAATGAATATGTGAGACTGTGAATTTAAGACCATGTTGGAGTTATTTTCCAGACTTCACTGTTTGAGAGGTCAGAGAGAACATTTGACAAATTCCAAAGTTGAATGTCACTGCTGGTATTGCAATAATTATTTAATTTCTCTAAAAAACTTGAACAATACTTCTGCCTCTCATGTTTTAGGTTATATATATAAAGAATTACAGTCAGTCTTTCAAACAAGATTTTCTCAAAGATGTTTGCCTAGCCTCTGAGGATTTCCATCCTGAATTCACCTAATGCACTGGAATATTGAGAACACTGGTTCCCTTCAGAGAAAATTTTAACTGCAGGCACACTAACATGTTTTATAATAAATGGGGATTGTGAAGGATATTTTTTAAACTGTGACCTAAGTTGCAGAAATATTCCATTTGATTTCATTTGATTCAGAATTAAATTAATGCATTTGCAAGATAAAGTGAGAAGAGTTTTGACTGATGTGTCTAATGCCACCCCTACCAGAACTGCTCCTTGTGGTGATCAATACTCTCTAGTTGCTCTGCACAAAACATCACCAAGGCACTTTTCCTCCTTTACTTCAGTTTATCTTTATATCAGGGATTATGCACACTTCACAGGTAAAGGAGGTATATAGTCTAGACAATTTAGTGTGTTAGGTGTGTATGACTAGATAAAACAAGATGAAACTGGCCTGGCAAACTGTGTTTGGGACTGGAAAGTCAAAGTTCTGGAGTACCATGCTGTCTTCTTTCAGATGGCAAGGTGCTGTATGAAGCATGGCATGTGTACTTTGATTACAGGCTTAAATATAATAATATGTCTAGACACAGTAAAAGTTTGCACGCTTAAAAAAAAGGAGAGTACTAATTTTATGCATCCATGTAAAGTATTGCTATATCCTAAATGAAAAAGATTGCATCAAGTTGAGAAAAGTAACAAAAGCTTATGGGAAGAATCTGAAATTACAAGACTCTGGCTAATTGGCTGAGGTTTGTGATGGTTAATTATTGTCAGCAGAGCCATCTTGGAGAAAAAGCACTAAGTGTCTCTGGGAGGGCATTTCTAGAGAAGTTGAACAGAGATGGTGAGACCCACCATGAATGTGGGCAGCATCATCCTATAGTCAAGGTCACAAAGGAAATAAAAGGGAAAGGTGGATGGAACACCAGCATTCCTCTTTCTGCCCCTGAATTGAAGGCAATGACATCAGCCACCACACATTCCTGCTACTATGCCTTGCCTGCCATGATGAACCGTACCCTTGAATTCTAAGCCAAAATAAAGCTTAAGTTGCATTTTTCAGGTAGTTTGTCATAAGAAGAAGGAAAGAAACTCCTACAAACAAACATCAAAATGGATGTGGAACAAAATAAATTAAAAAGTATAATATGATAAAAGTGTAATTATTTAAATGCAGTTTATATCATCTGAAAACAGATTTGTTTTTTTTTTAATTTTATTTTAAAGATAAAGGATAATTTAAAGGGAAATGAAACTGTAAGCATGTTTTGAAACCAGAGATCTAGGGTTGTAAATTAATTGAGAGACTATCTAATATAGGTATGTTCTGATAGAACTATGAGGAAATGACCCCACGATTATCCAGGAGGTAAGAACATTCACCTCTCAGCTATCATTAAGGTACCTAAAGTCAATAAGAACATTAGGCAAAACCAAGTAAGGTTTCCACCTTGCAGAATATCAACATACTCTACATTGGAAGAAATTTCTTCATCTGGAGCAGCTTCATCTTCTGATTGGTCACTTAGAAGATCACATGTTTGGATGGAGGATGTATCTGCAACCTCTAAAACAGGAGCAATGCTTGGTCTTCGGAGTTCTTTGCTTCCCTCTACGGGAAGAGATAGGGTAGGACCACTTGCTGATCTACAACTCGTATCTTGCAAATCTATAGCCACAGTACCTAGAACAATAAAACATGATATTCTATTAATGCATTTGCAGTGCTCACTTAATGCGAATGTTAATGACGTGTAATCGGTATCAATCTATCCATCCATCTATCATTTATCTATATATCTATATCATGTTTTAAATACTATTTGTTTATTTTTTGTGTAAACATTTCCCTGGATAAGAAACCTAGTGCGTATAAAAAAGCATAGATCATAGTTTAGATGTGGGTTCAGGCGACAGGAGTTTGGTCCCAAGTGTGGTAATGTGAGAGGGGGTGGGCAGAGTCAATATCCAGCAGTAGGTCTTCAGGTGAGGACAAGCGCACAGCAGGCTTATTGTCAGAGAAAGGTCATGATGGCAATGATCAGAAACCACAAGTTCTGCCTTTGGTTCCAATCACTGGCAGCTTACTAATAAGAGGAATATTTAATCCAATTTCTACCAACTTGGTAAAGGAGGGAAGTTTGCTAGAGGGAATGAGGTAACATTTTTATTAATTGGTTAAGTAGATTTCACTTATTTGAATTTTCTTACATTGGTTGATAAAATCCAAAGGATACCCTCTAAATGATTGTGTCTCATCTACTTCTGTAAGAAAAGAGAATTGTCATACAAGAATTCTTTCAAGCTTATGTTATAAAAGTAAAAATGAAACCTTCTTCAAGCACTTCCTCTCTTATCTCCATTTTGAAGATAATATACAGCTCTTCAAAAACAGTCTCTACTCCTGTACTGTATATTTCATTCTTAATTACTTCCCAAGGAATTATTATACGATCAAGCCCTCCTTGCCAATACACTTGAGTGCAGATCACATCCAACTTCTTCATTGTTTTCCTGCCTAATGTTGGAAATGCTATCATGTATACATGGATGATCCTTTTAGACAATTATCAGTGATTTTTTTAACAGTGATATCTGACAACAGCCAGGCCTCTGGGACATGATCATGAAGCATATGTCAACAAAGGAGAGACATTGACAAAGCCATTAGAATTACAGAACTTTAAAACATTTCTTTCACTTACAAAAACCTGTTTCTTCCTGGCATTTCCCTCCATCCATAAAGAGGTAATTTGTGTTTGGAAGTAATACAATGTTCTTAGCTGTGATTATTTCCCCTTTGTTCTCTGTGAAAATCCAAGCTTTGGATCATATGTCATAATATCATAGGATGTGATGTATATCATTACTTTGTCCATCCTATTCCATTCTACCTTTTCTGATGAATCTGATCAATTTCTCTGATAGAATCAGTGCTGTTTCGCTAAGGTTACCATAGTGACATAGATCAAACTACATGTCTTTATACAGATTTATTTTCTCATCGTTCTGGAGGCTAAAGTTTCAGAAACAAAGTCTACCAGGTAGCTTCTTTTGGAGAGGGATTAAGGAAGTAATTTATCCAAGCCTCACTCCATAGTTTGATGACTAGACTGATGTCTTCCTGTATTTTTTGTTACATCAGGTTCCCTCTGTAGATGTCTGCACTATGCCCAAATTGCCTTATCCTATAAATTCACTAGTCATGTTAGTGCTAATCCTACTGACTTCATTCACATAACTTTATTTTCAAAAACTCTGTCTCTAAATGAAGGGACATATTAATGCAACAGGATGACCATGGTTATTATATGCATTTGTGGCAAAGGTTAAATATATAAGAGTATTTTTGTCTCGTGCATATTTTCCCAAGTATGGGCTCATGAATTCCTGATGTTTTGACTGCTTGGTTCCCTGAGGTCATTGCGATTACTTTTCAGCTTAGCCCTCCCAGTAAGGGATGCTTAATTTCTTCTGCCAATTTCATTAGCTCTGCAATAAAACTAACTAGTTGGCAAAGCTCTGGGCTTGTCTGTGAAGGAATTTCCAAGGTAAGTGAAGTAGGAAGACCCATCCTACCTATGGACGGCACTATCCCTTTGGGGGTCCTGGACTAAATAAAAAGGGAAAATAGCTGAATATCAGAATCCATTGACCTCTGTTCCTCACTGCTGCTAGAGTATGCTGCTTCATGTTCCTGCTGCCAAACCCTCCTCACCTTGACATATAATCCAGAGTAATCTCTTTCCCCTTTAAATTGCTTCTAGCCAGGCATGTTTTTCTAGCAATGGGAACAGTAACTCATAGAGACACATTTAGATGCATTGATACCCAATAACAACAATGCGAAAAGTGCTCATTCTATGTGTTCACCCTGTGACTGTCCCTCGTTCATGACTTTCCTGGTCATGGCTATCCCCAGTCATGATTTCACCCTACTGGAAGGTTAACCTGTTGATGCTCTCTTTTCACTGTTTCTCTCATTCTCTTGACATTCCCTCTCCTTAACTATATTAAAATTGAGGTTTATGCATTTTGATTCATTTCTTGCTTTCCCACTATACATATTCACTTTAAATAAACGAACCAAATTCAATTGAACTCTCTGTGTCCCTCTACTGCAACAAAATATGATTGGTTAATTTAGTTTCAGCAACACTGTTAGTCTCCTCGCATCCTATAGCTTACTCTCCTTTCTTATATACTACACTACACCTTCGTTATATGCATATACGTTCCTTTCGGCACTTTAATCATCCACTCAAATCTGGTTTTTGTTTATTCCCTACTATTAGTCAGCCATGTTCCCCCACTGCCACGTGCTGAGTTTTGTAACTTTCACCCGCCATGTGTGATCTCTATGTCTGCCTCCCACTTCCTGACATTTCCATGTACCTCCTCAACTTTTCAAATCTGGAGAAATTACAGAACATGAAAATCCCTATTTCAAGCTCTTGACCAGTAGGCATCTACTTAATGTTTGTACTGACTTAAGGTTCCACAGCCCACCATTATGTGCGCTCATCTGCAGACCTCTGATTTCCTCTCTCTCAGTTCCTTGAATTTCTCTCACCAGCCATCAAGCCATTTGTGTCTCTTCTTGGTGCCAAGCTTTTTAAAGAGTTGTCTAGACATAATGCTTTGAATGTGTCTTCTATCTTTCCTTCCTGAACAGCTCCAGCATGGCTTTGCCCACTGGTACTCCTTTATTGGCATAGAAGCTGATCACTGCATTGCTCATTTCACTTGCAACATTTGCTGTATCTGTTCTCCGTCTTCATGTTACATGACCCACTGGCTTCATTTTGCATAGCTGCCTGGACAATCATGACTTATCTGCATTTTAGGACACTGCACTCACCCTGTGCTCCTTCCATGAACCCCCTGATACTCATGTTGTGTCTTTGTCTATCACTGTTATTACTTCAGTGATCTCTGTTTTAAGTATATAAAGTCAAACTGTATTTTTTTTCTTGAAATCTAGACTTTTATATCTAGCTTCTGTTGACATTTTCAAGTTGATGTATAACCGACTGTTGGGGTCAGCATTGTAGTTGCTGCGCAGAAAGAACCCAAGCAAAAGCGGCTTGTGGAGGAATGGGTTTATTAGGCTTATGAACTTGAGGGGAGACTCCATCCTGGCAGGGAAAATGATGGCATGAGCACAGGGGTGGACATCACCTCCTCCACAGCACTGCAAACAATGGCAGCAAGGTGTGCAAAACACTGGCAAGGGGAAGCTGGCTTGTTAACAAAAAGCCTGCGCCTGACAACAGAGATCTAGCAAGCTTGTAAAACCAAAATTGCCATCGGGGGACACCTAGATCAAACCATGACACTGACATTTAAAACTCGTGCATGTCTTAGGGCTCTAAAGTCATTATCGTTCTGGCCCCCAACAAACCCACGTTCTCTCAGCCTTCTCTTCTAATTGATGACTGTCCCA
Organism: Zapus hudsonius; assembly: GCA_004024765.1. Lineage (NCBI taxonomy): Eukaryota > Metazoa > Chordata > Mammalia > Rodentia > Dipodidae > Zapus > Zapus hudsonius. The sequence continues at coordinate 203,777 of PVHP010000084.1, read as the reverse complement.
TTTTTTATTGTTGCTTAATGCCAATCTCTAGAGTTCTTCCTGCAGATATACACAGGATGATTTTCCTTCAAGCTTTCATCCAGTAAACCCCCTCATTTGAAAACTCAGTACTCCTCAAAATTAAATAAATAAACAAAAATACAATCTTCTCTGAATTCATAAACCCACTCACCAGCCATTTTCCTTTATCCTAGTTTTTACTTTCTAATATGCTAAACAATTTGCTCAAAATATGTATATTTAAAGTTTAATTATCTCTTTTCCATTATTTGAGTTATAGATTTTGTTCACTATACTTTTTGTTACACATTCTCATGAGATTTTTTTTGGGACAACATAGGCATTTAAGAAATAATTAAGGGGCAAAGCTGTAGATCATTGGTAAAGCACCAGACAGCATAGCACCCTGGGTTTGATCTTCATTACTACAAAAGCTATTAACAGTAATATTAATTAATTGGAAACATGTGTAGTATTGTTATAGGATAGATTTGCTTTGCAAATGACAGAGAGTTATAAAATATATAGTCTTCTCAAAGTTCTTAGAAATGCTGATATTTAGGATAATGGAGACAGAATTAGATATTGTCATCTTGATGAGGCTGGAAGTGGGGAGTAGATACTGAGAGGCTGGCTATTTAATGTGTGATTAAAAAAAGTAAATGAGAATTTAAAAGATTTTATTTTGTTTGTACTGAAAGAAAGCAAATAAACAAGTGATGATATATGAAGATAGAAAAGTAAGAAGAAGGCTGCAGAGATGACTCGGCAGTTATGGTGCTTGCCTGCAAAGCCTAATGAACAGGGGTTAATTCCCCAGTACCCAGGTAAAGCTAGATGCACAAAGTAGCATGTGCACCTGGAGATCATTTTCAGTGGTACAGGCATACCAATGTGCTCCCCCCTCTCTCTCTTTCTTTCTGTTTGCAAATAAATAAATTAGAAAAAAAGAAAAGTAAGAAGAAATTATTAATTTAAAAGCTCTAAGTAAACTGACAAAATAATTTGTATTCTAAATCATGAGACTCTAGTGAGTCAAAGAGGGTGTTTGACGTTACACTAAAGTAATGCACAAAAATTAGAGCTCCCCCAGCCACAAATGAGATTACTTCAAGCAAATAAGAGCTTTTGTCATCCTAGTTTTAAAACATGCTATAAAATTTTAGACTTTTTTCTAATGGGAAATAAGTAGTTATATGATTTATTCAGACGAATGACACTGTAAAAGGTGTCCAAAGATGGTCAGTCTGGCTGAGTGGAGCATGGACTGCGGAAGGTGTGGAGAAAAGATGGGGGACACTGAAGGTCAGGAAAAAAAGGGAAGAAGCATATGGGGGCCATAGAAGGAACTGAATGACTTCAGGTGTTATGACATGTTTGACATAGAATCTAGTGAACTAAAAGAGAAAGAGAAGTAGTTATAAATCAGTATCGCCAATCTACAAATTTAAAAATACTCATTTTATTTGCTTTTTAGCTAATGAAGGAGGAAGGAATGTTGTTAAGTCAGATTGTTGAGGTTAAGTAATATATGAACTTGCTGCATTGGCTTTTCTTATAAGACATGTAGAAAGAGCTAGAAGCCAGTTGACTATGTTTCTGTGAAGAGAAGAGTAAATTAATGGCTTAGGAATCAACAGTTTATGGAGCTCTGTTGGGTTCATGAGTGCAAATGTGATACTCTGTGAAATATGTACATGGAATAGAGATAGGGAACAAGATGGCTTCAAGAAGAAAATGTTCAGTGTTTCCACATGCCATGAAGAAAGCCACTGGTTTCAACAAGAGAGAGTAGTGATCTTGCCAGATGTGGATAATCTCTGGTTTTCAACTTGACACATTATAAAATCTCCATGGAGACAAACCTCTGGAAATATCTGTGAATGATTTTCTAGAGCAGGTTTCTAGCCAGATGTGCAATTGTCACATGTGTCTGGAGTTTGCAGTGACTAGAGGCTCTGGGGAACCCATTCTCTCTTCCTCTGTCTCTCTCTGTCTCTCTGTCTCTGTCTCTCTCTGTATGCCTCTGCTTGCAAATATATAGTTTTTTTAAAGTAAAAGTCCTTGGATATTATAAGCAGAGCTTAATGGGCCATCTTTGTGAGAATTTGGTGACTAGGATGCTGACACAGGCATGGAAAGTTGAGGTCTGGTTCATGAGGGCTCTGAGGTGAAAAGGAACTCTATCAGGAAATAAGCTAGAAGCAGTTCATTGTTGCATGCTGTCAAAGAGACTGGATACATTCTACATATGACCTGACCACCTGAATATTATTGAATTCAAAAGTAATGTGTTAATTTGCTTAGCATAGGAAATCCCAAGAGAGGCTAACATGTGGGCTGGTGCCAAGAAAGCAGAAGTATTTGATAAATAGATCAGCCCCATTGAAGAGGACACTCATCAGCTGTACTGAGTCAATAGGAAAGGTGTCCTGAGAGTAAAACTTCACGCCCAAAGGCTCCATGTTATGAGACTACAGATTGATTTAAGGAAGAAAGCGCAGCATGAGAGGGTTCCCTGCTCAAACACAACCAACCCCCTAGGGTAATGTTTTGCAAGGTCAGCCGGGAATGAATACAGAGCCTTCAACCCTATGGCCGAATAGGGCCAGGATTCATCCCAAGCTGGCAACAGAACTGTGCAGTGTCATCCATAAGGTAATGGTTGTGGAGACATGACATTTACAAGACGGAGGGATTCTTGGAAGACTACATCACACTTCCAGAGAGCTCCAGAGTCCAGGCAGGGTCAGAGTCGCCAGAAGGGGTCCCTGAAAGGCCACTATGTGAAGCTATGAAGGTGAAGCCTGAATTGCAACCGAGACTCTAGGATGTTGGTGATGTAAGTTTCAGAGTGGAACCAGCATGAGAGAGAGGTTCTGAGTGTTACAGGCAGCAGAGCTGGAGGGAGAGGGTTACATGACCCTTTTTGAGCCCAGATGATTGCATGATGAGCTCCAGACCTGAGGCATGAATGGGGCTTCTGGCTTTGGAGTCTGCTCTGCTGGGTTTCAGTCATGCTTTGCTCCAATATTTCCATGCAACACATCCGGTCATCCTTTTAAATAGGAAATGTTTACTCTTTTATTCTATGTGAGTAAGGTATATATATTATGTTGTAGGAGCTCACTCTTAAGAGATAACACTCACACTTTAGAATGGTGTTAGGGCTATTAAAGAATTTGAAGTTATGAAGTCAGATTGAATGCATTTCTCATTATGTGAGGGTCATGAGCCCATGTGGACAAGGGGCACAAGGTTTGAGGAAAGTGTGATATTTAGGGTGAAGTTAACTAGGCATGGATTTGTGATTGTTAATATAGTTGTCAGCTTGGCAAAATTTACAATCATCATGGATGCTAATTCTGGGAACATCTAGATTCTGAAAATTTGTTATTTTTTTAGATTAGGTAAATTGAGCTGGGTGAATTCAAACATCTGTGGGCAGCATCCTATGTGGGCTGGGTCCCAGGACTGAATAAAAAGGAGAGAGAAAGCTGAGTGGTGACATTTATGTCTCTCTGTTTCCTCACTGGAGACCAAATATTAGCAGCTGATGCGTGTTCTTGCTGTCATTTTTCCCTCTTCCCCCATAATGGACTATGAATTTGGACTGCTAGCCGATATACACTGGTCCACACCTTAAATTGCTATTGTCAGATATTTTGTTATAACAACCAATTTAACTAGTATACCAGAGTAATTTCAGTTACATAACTACAAATGTAGTAAGTAGAAACACAGGGGACATACAATTTTGAGTCTCCATCAGAAGACAAATATTTTGATGGATTTATAAATAAATCATGGCATTCAACACTGTAATTGTAAGTGTTTTTATAGGATTGGGGGAGAAGATGAGAGTGAATAGGAGGGAAGAGATAATCCTGTGATTTTTGAAAGGTAAAATATGAAGTCATGAGTATGAATTAAGTTCTAATTGAAGTCTCCAAGAAAGAACAAGAGGAGGTGGACCTGCAGCACAGCAGGCATCAGAATTACTTAAAAATCAACACACATACTGCTGTGATAAGCACAGAAGAGCCAAAGGTGTATAGGTGCTTATTGGAAAAATTTTAAAGAAATTCTTTCTATACCCTCTGGGTAGAATTCTTTGTCCCATAGCAGCTGAAGTCAATGTTGACAATGAGATGGGAAAAATAAAGAGAGTTTTTGGAGCAGAAGAGAAATTTGTTAAATTCTACACACACATAATTTACAAGAGAAGTTTATGAGTCAGACACATAATTAGAAATATCACATATTTTCTTATAGTTTTTTGATGATGTCTTGCTCATGTTTTTCCACATTAGCAGTTTGTTTTGTATATACAGTCATGCACAGTTTCTAATGTACACAGGCATATTTTAAACTTGATTTAGAGATTTTCAAAGAAAGGTAATTTCCAACTACTTTGCACTTACCCATACTGGCGATGATGCTATGTACAGGTAGTCTGGATGGTCCATGATAAAATGACCTTGACACATTGCTTTTTCTTTGCTGGTCTTGGTTCTTAAATGCTGAGTTTTCTTCTTTGGTAATGTTAATATAAAAACATATGTCTGAAGCATTCATTATGTATCGAGGACCTGGATTCAGCAAAATGTTTTTGTTATCCTCCCTCCTAACACCAATCAAGCAGACACCAAACCTTAATTTAAAAGAAGAATATAAGAGTTTGAGAATTATAATAGAACAAAGGTCTTAGTGTTTTAAAAAAATAAAGTTTTACATATATAAAATTTAAAAATTTATAATTTGGTAGAACAATAAACTCTGAACAGTAGAAATATGAAGTTTAGAAAGAGTTAATAATCCCATTTTGTTAGGAAAATATATCTCCATAAATCAATATGACCATTATAAATATCCATGAATAAAAAAAATGACAGAAGAAGATACATTAAGCTACATGTATGCAGTAAAGATGATATTGTGTTATAATATTGTTTGCACACTAATCCCAGCACTCGGGAAACAGAGGAGGGAAGTTTTCCATGAGTTTCAGGCCAGCCTGAGACTACATAGTGAATTCCAGGTCAGTCTGGGTTAGAGAGAGACCCTACCTCGAAAAAAAAAAAAACCAAGAAAAAAAAGCCTTATTTATGTTATAAATATAAACAGTACTTCTTACCTGTTCAAAATATTTAAAACTATTTTCATAAGAAAAACATAGAGTTATATAAGAAGATCAGGATGTACAGTTTTCTCCACATTTCACATATATTGAATTTTAGACATATTTAATATAGTCTTGAATAGACTTGTATGTTAAATATGAGCAATTCAAACCACGATTGTAATATGGTTTTTAAACCTTTTTAAAAATGTTAGTTGCAATTTTTTATTTTTAATGTGTCTTAAAGTTATATATAATAAATCAAATTATAAAATCTTTAAGTAATAAAATATTTTCATAAACAGATACTTAAAATTAAAGTGGAATATATTATACTTTAAGTTATTGGGCTATATTACCAATGCTCCAAATAATCTAAATATATATATATATATATATATATATATATATATATATATATATATATATATATATACATATATATAATTTTGTGATGCAAATGCTCTATTTATTTAATAAATAAAGTTTTATATATAACATATATAAGAAATAAATGTATTTAATAATAAATATTTAAATAATAAATTTATATATAAATATTTATATAATAATATTTGGTAAATAGATTTAGATATAAATATTACAGATATTTCTTTGATAGAAATTTATTTTTATATATTATAGATAACTTTTTGTGATGTACACACTATTGAAGAAATAAATTTTCTCAAAAAGGAAAAAATATGTTTGAATTGGCGCATATTTGTTTTTAAAATTATTTTTGTACAAAATGTCTGCATTAAGTGTTGCTACCTCCTTGCTATCTCCCTCTTTAGCTCCTTCCTTTCTTCTCTTCCTTCTTGTCTTTCTTTCTTCTTTCTCCTGTCCCTTTGTTTTTGCCAGGCATGGTGGCACTTGGGAGGAAGACCAGAAAATTCAAGGTCATCCTTGGCCATATAATGAGTTAAAGGTCAGTCTGAACAACATGAAATCCTGTCTCAAAATATCAAAAAAGTGTGTTTTTATTTATTGTTTGCTATGTAGTCTTTAGAAGATTGTCATTATAACTTACAAAAATTGAATCACACTTTAAAATCCAGTGCTGTTTATAAATCATTTATGGGTTAGGTATTAAGAGTTTAAAATGTGCTAAAGTGAATATTCATTCCAAACTATATTTTTCTCCTGATAATAACTTATAGAAACAGAGTGAAAGGAGCTAAAATGTAATAATACATCCAAGTTTTCAAAATGCTCTGAACTCATGAACTCATATGGGCTATTTTCTGGAAAGCTATGTTTGAATGGTAAAACTGATTGATGCTTTAGTTCTAGTCTGGTAGAGGAAACATGTTTAGTTGACATGGAAACTATGTTTAAATGGAAAGACTGATGATTCTTTAACTCCATTCTGAAGCAGAAACATACTTTTTGTGTGCATGGAAAGAGGCGTATGTAAAACTCTTCCCTTCATATTCAGCAAAAAATGTACTTTCTTCCAAAACAATGTGGTAGACTTCATTTCCAGAGCATCTCCCATACATCTTCTGCCACTGTTCTGGTGACTGCTGGCCTTCTCTGCAACACAAGCACACACACATACACACACACGGGAAAACACAGTGAATGTGGGTAAAAGCCTGAGCTCTCATGCAACCCATCCCTCCTCCAGGAGCTGCTAAGTAGTACGGTAAGAAGTATCCCATGAGACCGTGAACTCTCATTCAGGCAATTATATAGGAATCCCTACAGAAAACTTAAAATTAAAATCATATATCTATAGATAAACTTGAGAAATGGCAGCATTGTGGGAAGTGGGAGGATTTTAAGATTACTCTTTAAAGATTTTATGCTGATCATGGGTCAAATAGATACAGCATTTGGTTTGTTCTCATTATGTGTATGCTGGCAGATCCATCCATGTATACATGTATTTGTCTTACTGTCTACATACAATAGGGCTACCTTTATCATCTGGCACCAGCCTGGCTATTATAGATATTTAATTTTACTTTATATTTAAAATTATAATATTCTCAGATTATTAATCTTACTTTTAAAAACTATTGTATTTATTTGCAGAGAGAGAGAGAGAGAGAGAGAGAGAGAGAGAGAGAGAATGGGCACTGCAAGTAAACTCCAGATACATGAGCCCCTTTGTGCATCTGGCTTTATGTGGGCCCTGGGGAATCGAACTTGGCTCGTTAGGCTTTGCAGGCAAGCGCCTTAAGCACTGAGCCATCTCTCCCGCCACATAAATTTGATTTTATAAAAGGTATAATCTTAATTTCTGTCCATATGAAAGCCAACTTGATTCATCAAGTGGAGGATCATTGAAGAATACATAATGTGTTTATGACAGGCACTTTCTTTGCACGAGTGTCCCTGCAGTGGATACTTCAATATACACACATAGTTATCATCAATATGATAGCATTTGGACAGGGCAGTTAGGGCATAAGCATGAACTTCTGAATAGGAAATGGTAGCATTTGGAGTGGGGCAGATAGGTCATGAGAGTGAGATTAGTCTAATTATTAGCTCAAAGAGCTAGCTAGTTCTTTACTCCATGAGAACAATTTGAAGCTGGTCTGACACATGACCTGACATGTTGGAATCCAGAAGTCAGATTTCTAACCTCCCAATGGTTTTATATATATATATATATATATATATATATATATATATATATATATATATATATATATATATATATATATATATATACTTGTGGGGTATATGCCAACCTCTCAGACTTGGATAATTTTTATGAGAACACAGTCTCCAAAAGAGATCTAAGAAGTACTTTAAAAATGAACATTAAAAAATGTAGATTTTTTAGCTCTAGAATTAGGGAAAAACATTAAAATAAGGCACATTTGACTATTGGTTCTATGTGGTGGTTTTTAACTATTACCCCCTATATGCTATGGTTGAATCTGAAATGTCTCCCCTGCTCATGGTTTGAACCCTCAGGTTATTGGCTGAGGTGGGAAGGCACTAGGGAGACCACTGAGGGCTATCCTTGCCTCTGGGTCTAGCCTGCTCTCTGCTACCTTTGCCACAGATGAGGCTCCTCTGCCCTGCCTTCCCCACTTAGATGGATGGAAATATCTCAGAAAACATGAGGGAAAATAACCCCGATTTTTTTCCTCTTGTTTCTGTCAGGTATTTCATCACAGCAACAAGAAGCCTTAAACTTCCACTAAGAATGATTATCCCCAGTAGAGAAACTTTCCTTTTGGCAAAACAGAAACAAGATCATCCTGTTGTGGAGCACAGGACAATTCGGCAAGATGATATTTGGAAAAGTATATGCACATCTGAAAATCCAGAAATGTAAGGGAAGCTGCTGGTGATTCATCAGAATTTATTTGTGATCCAAAATGCACTACAGGGTCAAGTAACTGTCATGCAAGTGTCCTGAAAGCTGTTCAAGAGAATCACAAATCTAATTCCACAGGTTAAATGGGACACAGGGTGGTAACTTGGAACAGAACAGGTGGAAGGGTTCAGCCAAGGACAGGTAAGAGGAATTTCTGGAAATCTTTTGCTTATTGTCTTGCTATTTTTTTTTTCCATAGGCACTTTCACCTCAAGGGGCATCACTTCATTAGGGTTGCTTCTCTTCATGATGACTTTCATAACTTCTAAGATATTTTGTAACCAAATTTTTTAAGAGATTTTATAACCAAAAATCTGTGATTCCTGCTAATTATAAACAGGCAAAGTCTTTAAATTCAAGTTGTTGGCTTTGAAACAGCCAACGGAATTTCATCAAACACTGGTGACAATGTCCTGTTCCTACTCACTAGTTTGTTTAAAAAAAAAAAAAAAGAACAAAAAGAAAGAAAATTAAAAAAAAAAAAAGAAACTTCATTGAGTATTCTCAAAATGCCAGGAAACATCTTAGGTCCAGAGTTTATAGCCTTTAAGAAAGTTAAAAAGAGTGCTTTGTGTGTCAAAATGGTAAGTAAGGGAAAGGGGGGAAAAAGGAGGGAATCAATTTTTCTGAAGGTGTTTTCCAATGTAAATAGTATGGTCCAGGAAGGCCAAGAACAAACTATGAGTAAGACCATCCACTCCAAGAACAAACTCAGAGTAAGACCATCAATCAAGCAGCTATCTGGAAGAAGGCCATCAAAGCAGAAGCAGCAACAGGAACTTATTGAGACAGAGGAATGTCCAGCATGGCCAAGGGAGAACAGAGAATGGCATTTCCCGAATTTAAGGAAGATAGAAAATGAGCAGGGAGTTAAACGGCTAAGGAGTGTGGTGGTGTTGAGATTTCTAACATTTTCACACTATCTTTGCTTAAGAGGACTGGCCAGCACTGGGATTTGTGAAATGGGTGCAAAAGGTTCGACTTGTTCTTTTAAATTTCCCCTTTAACATCATGTTGAAAATATACTGAAGAGCAACGAGGAGTGAGGGTATAGGGTTATCCAGCAAAAATGATCTTGGACCAGCTTGGACCAGGTTAGATACTGAGTTTGTTCTGAAGGAGGACCTAAAGGAATACGAAAGTTGAAGAGAAAAAGGAATAACAACTTGAAGTAACCATATCCATTAGAAATATGGACATATCAATAATCACACATCCATATTATGTAAACAAGCACTGTGAAAATGCAAATAAGTGCTTATAAAACATAAAGGGGAATGTTAAGCAGGAAAAGTTTTATATGCTATGCCACACAGATTCCACAGTGTGACTACTTATGCCCAAGGGAAAGAAGACAAAGGTCAATCTTGGATGTTACCTGTAGAACCTCACAGGCATTCTGAAAGTTTACTTTTAAACCTGGAATACTAGGCGCATGGATGTCCATAATATCATTATACTTTTTTCAATATTATTAGGAATATTGGACTCTTCTAGTCTGTTCAGTTGATTCATCTTTACCCATGCACTAATGTCATGATGATTCAAATACAAATATGAATTATTTTAAAGCATAAAGGTAATTAAAAAAATCTTTCACAGATGTGGCCACAGATTAGTTTTCATGATGATTCTAAATCCTGTCAAACTGACAGATGAGATTGAATATCACATGCCATAGCCTGTCACCCAGTGTCTATCCTTAGCAAAAATACAATTAACTCAAATCACCGAGCCCCACTGTCAAGTTTGTATTTTGTATACTTCTAGTATATAGAGTATCTTCTAGTATGTCAAATATTTTCAAGGGTTTAATTGATGTCCAAAACTATTTGTTTAATGGGATTACTTAATCCTTTTGTAACACTGAGATGAAGATGATACTAAATTCATGATGTGGTTGTGTCTACATTAACCCATGGTAAATTACATTTCAGACACATAACCTACCTAACATTGTTCAGCAACATGAACTGTTCAGTATTGGTTGTTTTTCCTGAGTGCTGTTTGACTGAGATGGAGATATAGTGCATTTACTAGTCTGGGAAGAGACCAAAATTCAAATTAGAGTTTGAGAGTTGAGGAGATCTTCAGTGGGTACAATGTTTACCTCACAAGCATATGGATCTAAATTCCAATCTTCAGCAGCCACATAAAAAGAATAAGACGGGTAGGTGGTGCATCCCTTTAATCCCAGCACTTTGGAGGCAGAGGCAGGAGGATTGCCATACAGCTGAGGTCAACCTGAGATTACATAGGGAATTCAAGGTCATCCTGAGCTACATCAAAAAAAAAATTGAGTGGAGTAGTATATCTGTAATCAAAGCATTGTGAAGGCAAAGAGAGGAGGATTCCTAGGGCTCACTGTCCAGACAATATAGGTGAATTGGTGAGTTCCAGATGTAATGGAAGATCCTCAAAAACTAAGGTGGAGCATGACTGAGGAAGTCACCCAACATCAACTTCTGACATAGACTCTGGTGCAGTTCTCCACACATGCGAATATGTATACACACACATGAATGCACACCACACACACACACACACACACACACACACACACACACACACACACCAAAATAACATGATTTTTTCCTTGAATATATTTATTGCTCTCCCACTATCAGAAAAGTTGAAATATCCTAAATTGTACAATTTTAAGAGAGAACCAGCTGCCTGTTCTGTTTCTATCTTCATTTCACAGATAAAATAACTATCTTCAAAAAGGGTAGATGGGCTCAGGGCACGGCACAGAAGAGAAGGCAGAAAGAATTTAAGAGTTGGAGAAATAGGAATGGGTGTACTGTACTGTCTCTAGGACATGACATGATGTGCCCTTGTGAACTGAAGGCAGTGTACTACACAACTATTGCACAAGAGCAGTCCCCATTACAATTCTGTCACGAATGGGGAGGACTTTATCAGCCCCTCCCCTCCCCGAAGAGGTATGTGTAGTTGCTGGGAGAGGAGGATGTTCTTCAGTGGTATAGCTGTATATTCCCTATGTTAACCCCCTACCCATTCTCAAGCAAGCAGTCCTTACTAAACTCAGCTAATCACCAAAAAAGTGGGGGGGGATCAAAGTAGAAGAAAGAATAGTAGGGAAGGATGGATTCATAAGTGGGAGAAGGGCAATAGAGAGCAATGGGGAAGGAAGGAAGGAAAGAAGGAAGGAAGGAAGGAAGGAAGGGAGGGAGGGAGGGAGGGAGGGAGGGAGGGAGGAAGGAAGGAAGGAAGGAAGGAAGGAAGGAAGGAAGGAAGGAAGGAAGGAAGGAAGGAAGGAAGGAAGGAAGGGAGGGAAATTTGTTTTAAAAATTAGATGTAATTCAGCACAGGAAGTCTGGCTCAAATGCTCAAAACGTCAAGCTTTGAACATAAAACTGCAGTTATTCATTGTTTTTTCTTTTTCAGGATGATAGGAAATTAAGAGCCAAATTTTCTTCCTTCCCTTGTCAGCAATATTAATAAATATATTCATGTCTACAAGCTACCATCCTTTTGTAATACATATTTTAAAAATTATCTTACTTCTTGTATCAGAATAGACTTAATTTAAAATTATTCTATAATGAGGGGCAATGGTGGCCATATAAATCAATAATATGTTTCTAACTTCTGATAAAAAAAAATCACTTTTTCTGCTACAAAGTTTCTCATGAACTCACCCACTGGTATATCCCTTTCTCCAATGAAGTTTACACTTTTCAAAAAGACCCAATTCACAATTCTCTTGTCTCCAGTGTTGGCCCTTAGACATCCATTCACATTGTTATAACGAAAAAGAAGAGTTTGAAGGTTCTCAAATGATGGAAATGCTAATCCATCAGAGACAGAAATATGTTTCACAGTGACTTGGTCACTTGGCATTCAATTATTAAACCATGACAACACACATCAAAAAGACAAGCAGTCCATGTCCAATACAGAAGTTTTAAAACATAATCTGAAAACCTCACACCACAAAACTGAACACCACTTCATGCTGTCCCCTTATTGACAATGCTCATACGGCTGACATTTGGTCAACATTGCTTGCATCTCGTGTTCCTTAGTGACTGCTTCCTCCTTTCTGTCCTAGACATGAGTCATTTTTAATTTCCTTTGACCTGGACAACTGTCTTACAACTAGCTTGTTCTACATTGCTGCTTCTCCTTTGTCTCCTATGGCTGCTCCTCTTTAGAATCTCAGCTTAATTGTTACTTCTTCAGGTTTGCAATGAGGAATTTTAAAATACCGTAACATTACATTGTATTACTATGACAATGCATCCTCCATGTGAGTAATTTTTTTCCTGTAAAATAATCCCCATGACGGAAAGGATTGTGTGAGGTCACCACTATGTTTCTAAGATATGACATTCATGTTATCCCAGAGTAAATTCATAATAAATGTTTAGCTAATAAAGAATAATTGACAATATTCTTCATGCTCAAATACTAATTACACTGTCTTTTTAATCCCATAATCACTTTCTTCATAAAGAGATTTTTTTAGAGCTAAACAATTTACCTTATTATGATGAATGTGGATCTGAAGGTAAAAACTAATAAATTGCTTAATTGTTGATAGTCACCATTTAATACTACACTAATTAGTGTAATTAGATAAAAATATTAATATAAAACACAAAAATATTAGGGGCAAAATAGGACAGAAAAAATAACCAAGTGGAAAATTATGAAAAGTCAGTTACTGGGCATTTAAAAGTGTTTGCAGCAATCAAATAAACATAACTATTTTATTTTATATTTCCTAATAATATTTCCTATAAATATTTTAGGAAAAATAACTGGCTTGCACATTTACTTTGAACCTTGAAGAAAAGATCAAGCTGTGAAACATTATAGACTAGAGTATATACTTCAGAGCACATGAGTTTTCTTCACTATATTGAATGACAAGTGAACATTAAAATAATTCACAATTGGATTCATATTAACATTTACTTTTAAAATATTTTAATTATAGCTATCTGTAAATTTGACAGTATAAAAATAAAAAAGAAACAGAAATAGAAAAATGAAGTAGTTTATTTCTAAACAATAAAAAAAATGGGCTACGAAGATGACTTGTAGCCATGTGTGAGGAAGAGTTCAGATCCCCTGAACCCACAAAAAGCCAGACAAGGTAGCACAGTTATCTGTAATCCCAGCTGTCCTGTGTTGAGATGAAGGATAGAGACAGGAGAAGCCCAAGGAGTTCATGAGCAGTTAGTGGTGAAGACAGCATTGAATGAGAGACCCTGCCTCAAACAAAAAAGATGAGAACTAACAGCAGAGGTTGTCCTCTGACTTCCATATGCATGCAGTGACACACACTCTTCCAAACTCACACACATGCACACACAAGTACACACAAAATTTAAATGGCTGAGAAGAAGTGTATTAGGTATTCAATATTGTGATGCTTAGGTTTTGTTGTCAACTTGATCTTCTTAGTTATCGTTGGTGGGTCTCTGATGTTTATCACAGGAAGGCAGTCCTCTCAGCAGGGGGAAGGATGTAAGGAAGCTTAGGGAAGCTGGAAATTAATATCCCTTCCTAGGAGGGAAGTGCAGGAAGGAAATTCCAGAGACTCAGGAAACCAAGGACTATGGGACAGTGTTGCAAGACTCCACCCTAAGGATAGACAATGGGGAAGGAATTCTCTGTCCCTGTCTCCCCTGCCTGTTTTGCTTGTGTGTGTGTTTGGTGCTGGTAATGGGTTTCTATCTCTGTTTGGACCTAAGAAAGAGGCCTAATCTCTTTCACCATTATGGAATTTCCCCTGAATCTGTAGCTTCAATAAATCCTTTCCTCCCATAAACTGTGCCTGGTTTGGAGATTCACCCAGCAGCGTGTGACTATGACAAATATCATTGTCAGGAGAACATTTGCAAAACTGACATATAGCCTGGAATTAAAAGAAGTCTGTGTCTATTATTATTATGCATTGTAAACCATGATCACATGTCTTTCTGGGAAAAAATATCTGAAGAACAAAGAAATTTGTAAGAAGAGATTATAGAAATTGCTTAAAAGAAAGAAAAAAAAACAAAACAAATCACAATAAAAGATACAAATCACAAACCAATGTCAGAATTACAGCTTTCAGCCATACAATTTCAAATATCTCATTTCAGATTCTTTTAAATCATGTTCAAATTCAATTCATATCATGCACAGATCCACCCATTTTGAAGATATGTTCTCAAGAGGCTCTTTCTCCTGGTCTGTTGTTATTCTCTGAACTACTGGTTTATCAGTGTTCTCTATGAAGTGGGCCAAATGCTGACTGTTTTCTAGAGATGTAAAGATGTGCTTTGGGGCAGCAGTGGTGGACCTCTGTAGATTATACTTTTAGCAATCACTCTCAACTTGTTTCCTAATGGACACTGTAAAGACTTTAGTTATATGATTAACCTCACCCTATGGGAATGGCTACATGAACCTGCTTATCCCCTGTGTTATATACATGCTGCCCTGTAGACCTCTCTAATTTCAGCTCTGTCACCATTCCCTCTTTTTCTCCTTTTCAGATAATCATACCAAACAATACAAGTAGAAGTCCAAGTGCTCATAAGAGGCAAGTTCTCAGTTCTAGAAGACACCCTGTGGTCTAGGGTTGAGAGCTGTTCTTTTGGACCTCAGCTCTTTTTGCTGGAAATAAAAATAAAAGCTTCATGTGTCTCTTATTGCATGTACTCTGATAATGTTTCATGGAGACTTAGAAACAGCAAAATGCAAAATGAGATACTTTACTTGGTCTTTAGTTTTGAGTTATCATCATCATATCTTGTACAATATGAAAGCCCCTCTCAATATATTAGATAGTAATTAAAAATTTATGTTTGTTATATTCTGTTTGTTGTTCCCATTAGATATGTTTGTTCCAGTTAAATTTTTAATTGCATATAAATTAATTCTGACAACTGTTTTTTTTCTTTCAAAAACATGTTGCACATTTATTATGTTAAAATTTCACCTCCAAGACAAATATTTACTGCTAGATATTTACTGCTAGATATACAGATATTTACTGCCAGAAAGCAAATTGTCTCCCACACATTCTCCAATGATGTAACACAACCAACCACATGGAACATGGAAGTTAGTTTTCAGGCGCTTGGGTCTGCTCTACAGAAATGTATATTAATATAGACTCCTGAAAACAGTAACAACCTTGTACTGTCTTGGTAAAACTTCCTGTTGTCACATTTTCCGAAAGGGAGAGTTAAAAGATTTAATGGAGCTCCCTATTGTGAATCCATGTTGAAGTTTATTATCCTGTTACTATATCAAGAATATCTTGAACTATCCTGTTTAGTGATATAGTTGATATTCAAAAATAGCATAAATAGTATTCTTTCAACTACTTATTTTGAAATACTAATGTTAGTTAAATTGGCTTTTTAACTTTGTGTTTTCCTATAAAAAATGTTGAAACTCTATGGAAGACTAAAAATTGTCCATTTTATTTGAAAACTTTTAAGGCAGAAAACCATGGTCAGCAATGAAAGCTGGCTCTTAACAATATTACATTTGTTTTACCTATCTCTAGGTTGTGAGTCTCGGCTTTTTCTAGGATATTTTGTTCACTGTCATCTAAATAAAGTAGTTAAATACAAGAAAATAATCAGTTACAAATTCATCAAAAGCGACATGATTGTCACACTGTATAATGTAATATATTTATTGACATTATCAGGCTAAATTACTTTCATGTCAGTGGAAATAAGTAGCTCCATGTCATAAGGTATATTTGACACTAAATCCATTTTAGTAGGCAATAATAGGCTTTATATATAATATAAACAATGTTGCTTTAGTAAAAGGATGCATACAAATTTATTTTTGAGTAAGTTAAATGAATATTTCTTTATTGAAGTTCTACCTAAAGAAGAAAATCCCTCATACTTATTATTAAATTGATAGAGAATAAAGTTCAAAAGTCTAAGCCATGTGACTAAGATGTTTACATATGGTCCAAATTCATGGATTGTATTTAATTCCTTAAACTTTAGAATGTCAGCTCAGTTATAATTATTTACTAATTATATCTTACAGGTTGATTTTCTGTAAACATACCGGAATTATATTAATTGACAATGGCATGAAACTTTTACTATATGTAAAATTATATATATATATATATATATATATATATATATATATGTGTGTGTGTGTGTGTGTGTATGACATTATGACTTTGCCTCTATTATTATTGACAGGCATTGCTAGTTTAAACACTATGATAATTTACCATCTATGACATAATTATAATGACTTGTGGAATTAGAGGTGCCCAGAAGCTTCCTAAAAAAGGTACTACTATTTTGCATGAACTTTTATACTTGCTAGTTTGTAGACATACCTGACAGTGCAGAGGTGGGGTTATCTTCTATAGAAAGGGAATTATTCAAGAATCCTATCAAAAAAGGCAATAAAACATACTATCACAAAACTCGATCTACAAAGAACGGGGCTTGTGCTTTCTTCTCTTGAACAGCACATCTTCCTCAACTTTTTTTCATTATTATCACACATCAAGGCAGAACACTGAGTTTGAAGAGAAAATAAAGAAGATGATAATCAATTTCCAACCACTAGATGGAAGTGAAAAGCTGATATCCACAGAATAAGCAACACAGTTGTTGCAAGTGGAGAGAACAGAGAGCTGCTATGGCACTTTCACACATTATCAATGGGGAATGCAATAAAAAAACATTTTGAAAGAGTTCAATTTCAAAAAGAAATAGAAAAGAGTTACAAAGTGAACTGTGAAAGGTGGTTGCACATAAGAGTGGTTAAAATTCACTCTTCTAAAAGTTGGTTTTTCCTTCAAAAACTTTAATATTTTTGGAAGTGCTTGCTTAATTCCTGCTAATTATATCTCACCCCTACAAAAAAAATCAGAAAGTCTGATTCTTTGGTCAGAAGATTTCATGCACTTTTTAAACTATCAAATGAAAAAAGAAAACTCATCTAGCATCATGAAACTGCCTTGTCAACCTTTAAAGTCCAGCTTACCTCACTGAATTTTAAGCCCTCCATTTCAGCTGTAATATACATTTATAGTCAATGTACTTTCCTTCACCTTCTGGAAGCTCAGCTGCTTGTGCGCTGAACACAATATGTTTCCTTCTTTTTGAGTGCTCATGACCTCCTGTTGACATTTCTATCTGCAACTTTGTTTCAGGACAGCGTAATGAATGTCCTAGTGTATCAACAGTCCACAAATATTAATCTTTAGATATAATATTTTGGAAAGTTTTTATTGTTTGAATTTTCTATTAGTCATTTGCTTATTTCTTTTAAAAGAAGTATTTGTCACAAGGAAGAAGTTTGCTGCTTCTTCATGCTATCATTTGATTCATTGTTATCTTACCATAACTAAAACATCTTTATTGAGGAAATAAATCCACTAAAGAAAATTTATAGCACATTCAAAACCTACATGTAAGGGGTTAGGCATGTAATTCAGAGGTAGAGTGCTGGTTTAGCATATTCAAGCACCAGTACCACAAATAATGCAAAAGAAAAGCATTGCCTACTCTTTTGGAGCCAACAACAACTACAAAATCTGTCTGCTAGCAGAATTTGCAAACATACACTCATGACTTTAACTTATACTTGATAGTTTGTTCTGGTAACTATAGGTATATTCTTAAGTTTTCATTTTGTAACCAGGGGTTTAGCTATTCATATCCAATATTCCTCTTCTGTGTTTACTTTCAGATTTTAAGGGATTTGTAGTTATTCTCAAAACTGAAAATACTTGTTTTCAATCCGGGTCCTCAAAGTAAATGTAGTGAACCTGTGGCCAGTGACTGTATTATCATGATGTCCTCTGCCCAGTCGTGTGGAGTGCTAGAATTATATGACCTCTGCTAGTTACTCTGACAGTTCAAATGGTTTCTCCTTTGCCATTTTGCTTTTAAAGTTTATAATGGCCTACCTTTTCCCGTGTATAGAGGAAGCAGATGTATGCCATTTTACGTGATGATTTTCAGTTATTCTGGTCTCCTGTTGAGATTCAATATCTGGTAAAGGTTAGGAATCTGTTTCTAGGTTGGTTAAGTTGTTGCTGATTTATGGTCTGGTTTTCGTATGTTACACAAAATTGCACACAATGGTATCCTTTTTGTTTAGTTAAGGAGATATTGCAGAGGAAACAGTTTTTGTTTGCATATTTTTGTATGACAAAGCTCCTTTACCTGGTTAGTTTCCTGCTGTGGTACAGAAAATTTTCACACAAGTTTACCATAGACAAAGACATTGTTGTTTACCCAATGGCTCTGTAAAATACCCAACACCTGTATTTAGATCACTTAATACTTAAAACTGGTTAAATAGGTAATTTTTTTCAAAGTTTATTGACTCTAGTCCTTATTGAGATTCAATTTACCCTAAATTTCTCTTATTTCTCTAAGTTCTTTTTCAGTCGATTTTAAAGTTTTCTAAGTATACAAAATACTTTGCTTATGACTTTCACTCATTTATATCATTTTACTTTTCTCATAATTGCCCTTCCCAACTTTACTTGCCTCTCCTCAAACTGTACCCTTTCCATACCTTATTTTATTAGACTGGTAGATAATGACAGATGAAGATCTGTCGATGTCTCTAGGTGCACCCAGGCATACACATGTGTGAACATTATATACATTAACATGCATATCACATGTATACATACATGCAGGAAAATAATATTTAATGCTATTTTTAGTGTTAGCAATCACTCCTTTATTTCAGCAAGTATCCTTTATTTTCTATTTTTCTACCAAGTTTTTTTTTTATCTTCATGACAGAAATAATTATACTTGAATTAAACTATCTAAGTAGTGAGGATTTTTTGGTCATACACCAACATAAAATTTAAGGAAAATTTTCTATAATTTAGTAGCAAATTTTAGTTAAATGTTCTATCAATTATAAACAGTATGAAAAAATTAAAAATTAAAAAACTGTATTGACAGGAAATATCCACAGTATTTATGCTCTTAACAACTATTACTACCACTTTATTGCCCTTCAATATTTTTCTAGTGTACCTTGTATTTCTCTAGTCTTGTGATAGGTATTTGACTATTTTAATATATTTTGTTCTCACACACTATAGTCCTCCTTATATCCTGTGTGTATTTGTTAAATGATAAATTTAATAAAATCCTTCTTATTGACCCCCAAACAATCCCAGTGCCAATAGAAATAACAGTACTCCTTCTCCTTATAAATGGATACAGCTACCAAATTTCATCCTGTGTGATGAAATCTAGCAAATCACAAATCATATTTTACAATTCAGAGCATGGGACAGTTACATTACATGGATTCTTCTCTGTAAATACTCCTTGTTCGATGCCAGGTTTCCACTTCCATAAGCCAGAAGGGAAATCACTATTTGACTTAAGGCCTTCCAAATGTTTCATTATAAAGGGTTGAACACTAATACCAAATTATCTGATAGAAAGTATATTTCAAAGAGTTTTTAAAAATTATTTTCAGAAAAACATTATTTCCCTACTTACGTATTTTGAACTTGGAATAATTGCAAACAAAGAGAAAAACTGTAGTGAATGGAGAATTCTGCTTATCAAACAGGATAATCTTTGTTCTTTTTAATTTGTTCCCTAGTAATTCTGTAGCCTAGAGCTTCACTGGTACTGGTTTTGTCTTACTGTATCATCTGATGAGAATACTCTGAGGTTTCAAAGGAAAATATTCAATGTTTTCTTTCCAATTCCCAGAAATCCATTGAAATGTCTCTCTCATTACACTTCTTTTTCACCTATAAAATCTCACGAGTCTATAATTCTGTGTTAGCATTTCAGTGGAATTCTATGAAGGAGAACAGTAAAGGCCATGTGGGTGACAGGATACTTGGAGTCAGTGGCTTCAGGTAATCATTTTTAGCATATACATTACATGACTTATTTAACTAATAACTATTTTATGTTGTAAAACTATTATAAGCTTATGGAATGAATAACACATCATCTTTACTTTGAATTAAATCACAGCATATTAACTGGAGAAAAATCTACACACAACTACACACACAAGAAAACTAAAATACATATCCTGGACAAATATAATAAAACTTAGTACAAGTTTATAGAAGGGAGAAATCATATTAAATTGAGAAATTTAAAAATATACATGAGAAAGACGTTTCATATATATATAAAAAGAAACCTTCCAGGAAGGCAGAAGCAATGAATTTAAGGCAGAGGGAACATTAAAAAAAGATATATAGAGGCGGAAACTATGAAGTATATTTAGGATCATGTTATATGGGGAACATGTTTTCTTTGAGAGAACTATGAGAGATAAGGAGGCAAAATTAAACTAGTACTAGATAGATCACAGGAAACCTTCAAGGACATAAAATGGAAAAATTCATAAGTAATTTAATTGTGAGCTAGTAATCATTATCCAAGTGAGGCTGCTGGTCTTGAGTAGTATACAAATATCCCAAAATGTGTTTCACAAAATGGGTCCCAATTATCTTTTTAAAAGTGTGCTTAAGAAGACAATTTCCAAAAGGTAACATATAGATTTTTAGGTACACCAAATAAAATGCCTGTTATGCAAATTACCTGTATAAATTAGCTTATAGAAAAGAAAAAAAAATATGTATAAGAAGAATACAATTTCCCATTTTTTGTGATTACCTACATTTAGACCTCTATTCTTGCTGTTATATTTTTTGATGTTGTTTTAGTGATTAGTGTTGTTAAGTGTTTGTAGCTCTGGCTGGCCTTGAGCTTCCCAGGGAGTCAAAGATGATATGAATTCCTGATCCTCCTGCCTCTCCTTCTCCCAAAATACAGGTGTGTACCACCACACCAACTATGTGATTTTGTTTTGTTTATTTGAGGGAAGAAATAAAGAAAGGACCCCTTGAAATAAAGAAAAACTGTTAAATTTCTTAACTTTCATGATCAAAGAAAGAAGTTTTGATGGAGCTATCAGAACTCTTTACACATTGAAAATGAACAGTTTGTGGATGGGCTCCAGTAAAAGCCATTTTATTCCTTACATCCGTGAGTGTGAAGAGCTGACTGCAACCACACTCCAATCCTCTGTCCAATCTCTCTCCTAGCAGCTGAGAAGGTGACTGAGTTTGGAGATGGAGCTTCTAATAAAGGGCTTGAGTGAAACTAGACATAGAGTGCACCAACTACTCAGCAGTGTTTCATAAAAAGAAATTGGCAAGTGGGCACACAGACGCCACCAGGGGTGTGGGTGCACTGAGGAAATACCATCTGAGGATCTAGTGAAAGGCAGCTCTATGGAAGCCAAAGAGAGAGGCTGCAGGCAAACAGCACTAATGGAGAATTCCAAGCTTCAAAGCCTATGGTGGTATTTACGGTGCTGATGTTGTGGAGCACACTAGTATTAAGGTCAAGAAAACCCAGAGTTTAGAACAAAGCAATGATATGGATCTTTAACAAGAACGAGTGTGAACTCTTCTAAAATTTTCTGATGTGGTAAAACACACCTTGTGGCAGAAAGGAATGAAATACACCGCATGAAAATAGAGGGGAGGGAAGGGCTTTTTCAAATAGCTTGGAAGTCTGTGTAGCAGAAAGGTCCACTTCCCTTCTGTGGTTATACTTAGTATCCTGTACACTCAGGCCTGCAATAGAACTGGGTGAGGCAACCCAATGAGAATAAATACACACACACACACACACACACACACACACACACACACACACACACATACACAAACACACACACACAAACACACAGGCACACACAAATGTATTTTCGGAAGTGATGTGGTAGCTCAGAAGATTTAAAAGCTACATCAGGTAAATTTTAAGGTAACTTCCTATTTAAAAGTGTCTCCTGTAAGCAAGGCTCGCCTCAAACACACTATGAAGTGAATGATTTGAAATTTATGATCCTTCTTCCTCCATTTCCTAGGTGCTAGGATTAAGGGGACATGAGTTTTCCTTTCTGTAAGTAGTGCTATGGATGGAAGCCAGGGCCTCGTGCACATTAGACAAGCACTCTCCCAAGTTAATTCCATCCTCAGCCCAAATAAAGTTCATGTATTATGCATCAGTGATAATTAACTTACATGTAGCAATCAAGCATATTCAATTCTTAAATGTGAATGTGTGGGAGTTGTGTGTGTGTGTGTTTCAGGAAGTCATGTGCCGTCTGCTTGTGTCCTCAATGGGACTCTATTCTATCTACCTACAAGAGGAAGGTGACTGAACCAGATTTGCCAGATTAAAAAATAGAGTCTTTGCCACCGTTTTGGAGTGTGAAGCTTCCAAGGCACTAAAGATAGCTCATTTGAGCACACTCACCCACCCATTTTTCCTTTCTTTTCTGGCAGTGAGTTCAGTAATTATAATCCATATTACTTTTAGCAACTTTTCTTCCACCCACATGACAGCTCCTTCCTGGGCTCTCTGTGACAAACTCAGACTTAAAATGTCTCCCTCTTTTCCTACCCTAACCTCCTTCCTTTCTTCTCTCCCTAGTGGTTTTCCTGGGACCTTTTCCTGGTGATTAATCGTAGGGACTAAATGGATGTTTGGGTAGAATGGACAAGGGAGAGCTCATGGCTAATCTGTCACATAAGGTCTTCGATACGATGGTTGGAGGAACACAGCAGGTTTTGCCCATTGTGGCCCTGAATTTTCAGGCTCTACCCAGAATGTGGGTTCAAGGCAATAAGTTATAGCAAAGCATTGTTGTCTCTCTTTGCCTGGGTGCTTGTCTGATCTAAAAACATGTATTCTCTTACAGAGTTTGCTGGAAAAAAATCTTCCATCAAAGTAATATCTAAAAGTGTTTAAAACCTCCTAAAACTAACATTTAAAGATGTAAACATAGGGCTGGAGAGATGGCTCAGCGGTTAAGGCACTTGCCTCCAGTGCCTAAGGCCCTGGGTTCAGTTACCCAGTACCCAATAAGCCAGACCCACAAAGTGGTGGCTCTCTCTCTCTCTCTCTCTCTCTCTCTCTCTCTCTCTCTCTCTCTCTCTCTCTCTCTCTCTCTCTCTTTCTCTCTCTGCTTGAAAATGAATAAATAAAATATTTTTTAAAAAAGATGTAAACATAAATGATCAGTCTTTTGTCATCTTTCAGGACAGTGGAAGTTTGGAGCATATAGGGTCACTGCCACTAAGGACTCATCTAAAGCTTTACCACGATGAGAAGATATTGGCAAGGGTACCAAAGCAACTCTCATATACTCTAAGAATGCACTGTAGGAGGTTTCATGAAGTGACATGTGTTTATATTGCTGATCCCCTGTGTGAGGTGATGTTTGTCAGCCTTCTCTGCAGTACAGTTACACTTTTGCCTTTGCTATTATTGAAGATCTAGGGGAAGTATATTAAGACACATAATTATTCTAGTTCTTTTCAAGGCTTCAACTCATTGGTGGAATGATTATATTTCTGAAAATAGTTTCTTCATGATTGGAAGTCCTCAATCAGTAAAAGCTAGTATTCTTTCCAATTTAATTTGTATATTTATCTAATTATTTTCTTTAATGCTTTATACTGTTTGCGAGCATGAGATAATGTGGCATTACTGATTACATATCATGGCTTATTTCCCAGTTATAGTTGTTCCTGGTTGGCTCTTGTACCATTGTGACAAGCCCCACACTAAACACGTCCTTACTCTCTCATATCACAAAATTTTACAGGCTCATACTTTTTTTTTTCTATGTCAGTCCTAAATCAAACAATTCTTATTCCTTTACAATGACATTCAGAAACAAAGTGAGAGTCATTGCTGGAAAGATGTCATTGTATCTAGTCTCCCTCAAAGACACATGTAGTTCATGTGATGAATTCTAACAAACATACATAAATGCACATTTAGATAACTATATCTATCCCTTTTTAAATACAAAAATATCATAAATTTTATGATTGCTGTGATCTAAAGTAAGTGTACCACTTAGAGCTGACTTTCTGATCTTAAAATCCTGATGTGAATACCTTTTTTGTTTCAGAACTCACAATTATGATTTTATTTTAATACTACACTCTACCTATCAATTCACTTAAAATGCATTTTTAAAATGAGCCCTCTTTTAGTTAATTATATTTATGTGTTTATGAGTCTAAAATATGATGTCTCTTTCATCTTATGTCAAGTAATAGAAATGAACAATTACTAGTGAATTTTAAGTATTACTGATAAAAAATTACCTTTTGTTCAAATTCAAATGTAAAAGTATCTTCAGTATATTTAAAAGGAGAAATCTGAACAGTTATATGGCTTTATTTTTAATTAATGGTTTTACAATGCTTCAGACAATTGAACTATTTTCCCACTATAGTACTTATTTAAACTCTCAAGATTATTTTCTTATTATTAAGTCAATATATTTGAAGTTCATAATTTTGTGGATGCTCAAAGGCAAAATTATTATCAGGTTCTGTTAATAAAGAAATGTTGACTAGTTAATTAAAGCATAACTGAATTGTTAAAAATCACTTCAGCAGAACAACATACTTAGTCATCTAGGCCGACATGTTAAATGATGGACTGTAGGCACAATTACTTTTTTATTCAAGTGTTTTATATCTGAGAAGGTATTTGTATCGATAGTCTATAAGAATCTCCTGCAAGCCAATATACATAATAAAAATGGAAATGATCTAATGCATTAAAGACCATTCACATTTACTTAACTTTCACAGATAATTGGTGATATCTCACAATACACTGTATAGTTTCTGAGAATAAATGAAGATCTGAAACTGTCAGAAAGCAATCTTGCTATGCTAATAAAATTATCTGAGAGATGTATGTCAGGCAGTTTTTTTTCCAGAATGATTTTATTCAGTACATTTGGAGTTTTAACAGATTTGTATTCTTTCACGGATGAGTAATTTGTGCTATTCTGATATCAGTGATGATTATATTTCATTCTAACATATCAACTAGTAATTTTAGTAAATTATAAGCAATACTTCACCTTGCACATTCCAGAAATTTATAAGATTTACCTATAATAAGTCCTATAATAAGTTCCCTATGTCCATTATGATTTATTTTTCTTCAAGAAAGTTATGTAATTGTGTTTTTGTTATGCATTGAACATACAAAAGATAATGCACAATAATGTCAGCCATCAGGCAATGTCAGTCAGGGACACAGTGAGACACCTCTGCTCACCCACTAAGATGATTGTGACCAAAAAGCAAGATATATAATATTGCTGAAACTAAGAATAAATTGGACCCCTGATATATTGTTAATAAAAAATCAAAATGCTGTATCCTGTGTTTATAAAGTATTCTAACAGTTCTTAAGGATAGATAAAGTGACAATAAAATCAAGCACTTCTATTCCTAACTTTATTTATACAAGAAAATAAAAATATATATCCACATAAAATCTTCACACATATGGTAACATCTGTATTATTCAGTGTTAGAAACAAAAGTAATCATTAAGTTATGAATGGAAAAATATGATACATCCAGTAATGAAATAATTGGCTATAAAATGAATGAAATTTTAAGATATATTATAGTGTGGATGAACTTTGAAAATGTCATTTCAAGTGGTAGAAGCCAGACAAAACAATACATAATCTGTGATTTCATTTGTATAAAATATCCCAAATTGGCAAATCTATAAAAATAGAAGTAGATTTGAGGTTGTTTACTGCTGAGAGGCTGTAGGGTGATGGCTAATAGTTATGGCTTTCTATAATTAAATAATGGTGATGCATAAGAATATCTAATACACGCTATTAAATTATAAGCTTTATTGGGTAAATTAGAGTAGCATATGAATGTGATCTCAAATATTCTGTAGACAATGTTACAGACCACAGTAGTTACTGTTAAACAATCACTTTTGTAGTCAATCTTTCTAGTTGCTGCTCAGAAAAGAACCCAATTGAAAGTGACTTGTGGAGGAATTGGGTTTATTTTGGCTTTCACATTCAAGAGGAAGCCACACCATGGCAGGAAAAATAATTGCATGAGCAGAGGGTGGGCATCACCTTCACCACAGCACTGCAAATAGTAGCAGGAAGGTGTGTAAGCACTAGCAAGGGGAAGCTGGTTTATAACCCTCATAAATCCATTACAACACAGCTCCAACAAGGTTCCAATTCCAAAACTGGAAACATCAGCTGGGGATCAAACATTCAGAACAATTTCATTTGTGGGGGACACCTGGATCAAACCGTAACAGTGCTGAAATACTTTTGCAGCTTCATTTTAAAAAATATTTTATTTAATCATTTTTCAAGCACAGAGATACAGAGGGAGGGAGGGAGGGAGGGAGGGAGAGAGAGAGAGAGAGAGAGAGAGAGAGAAAGAACTAGGGTCACCACGTTGTTGTGGGTCTGGCTTATGTGGGTACTGGGGAATTGAACCAGGGGCCTTAGGCACTGGAGGCAAGTGCCTTAACCCCTGAGCCATCTCTCCAGCCCTACAGCTTCGTTTTCTTCAAAGGAATCCCTTAACTAGGCCACAACAGTATCTTTAACAGCATATGTTTACTAAGGAATAATTCATCAAAGGATATGGGAAAAGTCTTTTTCTAAGAATTTAAAATTATTTTATTGAAATTTTATCAGCTATATATTATCACCAGTCAATGTGTGAGTCATTGATAATATTTACGGAAAGTTTTACCATGGACCTTCAGTATGACTACCAAACTATATGAAGTCATCAGTGTATTATGTTTGATCATCAAAATGTATAGCAATGAAATTTTATTAGATAGTCAATATTACAGGTGTGTGCCTTTATGACAGATTAGCATGGCACAATAAGGAACACACTTGAATTCTCTGTATAATTATTTGGTGTCTGGATAATTCCATGAATTTTGTTCACACAATTATCATTCATGTTCCTGTTCCATCCTTTTCATTGTAGAGACTAAACACTTGTGAATGTGACTAAAAGAAATAATAAGAACTATTCTGGGGAATTCTTACCATCCCAACAGAACAGAAGAGATAAGGTAGTAAAATCTAGTACAAAATACCGTTGGACACTTATATGCTAGCAACTCACTTGACCTACTATAAATCCTAAGAGAATTTTACTTGTCTGTGTTTTATTTGATTTGATACTTTAGTTAAATTACTACCCATTAACTTAATGAACTTCAGCAATTACACCCATAACATACAGGTTGGAATTTGCTTAGAAAAATCAACATTTTGTCTGATACAGCAAACTAGTAATACAAACAGGTATGACTAGTTTTAATACAGCATCAGTTTGTTAAGTGAAGCGTGTTCACACCTTAAATTCTTTATAATCCAATTCAAAATCCAATTCTGTTTTTTATGCTTGATGAAAATAAACACATAGTAAATGTTCTACTAACTAAGCTTTCTCCAATATACCTATATGATAATCTACATATATGATTTATTCTACACTAGCCCATCTTATAAAACTGTTAAAAAGAACTGAAAAGGACAATTTTAAGATTAATTGTATACATAAAGCTTTAAATTAGAAAGAATGTACTTAAAATCTTATTCTACTGACTGCCAGATCACTTCAGTATAATTTTTATTTGCTGTAATAATATCAATCTCAAAACAGAAAATATGCCCTTAATTAAATCCTAATAAATGATGCAGACATTTGGAATGCATCAAATTATTACATGATTAATGAAGAAGATAGATTTAAATACCTATACATCTATCAGATGAAGAACACTCGCACAAATTCAAATATAGGTACATAATTAGTTGTATACCTTGACTTACTATATCTTGAAATCCCATAACTACTTATGGATAAAGTAGATGTTCTCAAAGAAAAAATATACTTACTGCCCTCTAGAGGTATGAACCAGTAGTGTAATAAGTGTAGACGTTGCTGGACATATACAGTTTAAAGCTAACATAGCGTATTTAAACTCTTCTTCACAAACAACGTGATCTGTTTAAAACAAAACAGATAAGTTATAATAATTTAATTCAGGAAATTAATCTTTTACATAGGAAAAAATAAAACATGATGAATAAAATTGGAATATTCTTAATATAAACATAGCTGTTTTAGTAATGGTTTTATATGCGTAATTTTATCCCAAGAAATGTTACCCAGGACAGAGGACTACAGATTAAGCTCAATGATTGCCTTGAGAAAGGTATGCATGAGGGTATAATTCTATTTTTAAAAAACTGACAGCCTTTGGTAAAATGCTTAATTTTCCCATGCCTCATTTATTTCAGGAGGGCAATTGGAGAAGATTTATAGTACAGATCTAAAAATATACCAAATGATTCAATTCTTGATCATTGTTTAGTATGTACATTAATATTATGAAATATTACTGATTTTTCTAAATCATAACCAGACAGCATTAATTTTCAAAATTATTAAAATTTGTAGACTATTTGCCTAACAGACATAAAGATTTTATACTGTGAAAACTATGACATTAATAAAAAATATGCTAAAATTAACAGAAATATAATGTACATGTTAAGAAACCTATCTTATTACTTAGGCTAGAACTTCAAGCACTATGTTAAAGAGCAGTGGTGAGAGTGGACATCCTTGTCTTGTTCCTGAATTGAGTGGGAACTCCTTGAGTCGTTCCCCATTGAGAAGGATTTGTGCTTTAGGAGTTTCCACTAAACAATGTAACTCATTATGGAAAATTTAAAAAAGAAAGAAACCTAAGGATCATAAGGTCAAAAGATGATAGCATCCAGGTAAACAAGGCAGCAAATCGTCCCCAAAAGAAAATGAAATGAAACCTCAGAAACATGCTAGAGATGTTAACACAGAGAACAGCCAGGGACACTGTTGCTTAGCCCAAATGTATCATCATCTTTTGGAATAGAGAATTAATTTTCCAGTTATTTCATTATTTTTAGAGAAGTGAATAAACCACTGTTTACTTTGAAGCAAATCCTCCCTTTCCAAATACTTAACGTGACTATTACCAATGAAGATATTGCTAAAGTTCTCCGAAAAACACACAATTCTTAGGAAGAAAACAGCTACTTTTTGCTAAAGGAAGAAATAGAAGATTGAAGTTGTCAGTGAGAAACAACCATAAAATTAACATAAGCAGCACAAAATTCAGGAAGAAATGGGAAATGTTACTTGGAAAATGAGTTGGCAAATGTTTTGGCTTTATAAATATCCACCTCAGGTTCATTTTTAATAATATTATTTAGCACATTAGAGAGCTTTGTTTTCCTTTCACTCTACATATTGTTCTCATTTTATTCACTCTTGTACTTCATGGAAGAAATTATATACTAAACCTATTTCTCAAGACATATTCTTAAAAGTATTTTCTAATAATCCTTCTATTTCCCTCCCTTCACTCAATCCACTTTGCCCCTCCCTACCTCCGCTCTTCTTAGTCTGATTGTCAGTTTATGGAATGATCTCAAAAATTATTAAATATAAACAATCATTATATTTGATGTTTCATAGGAGAAACAAGGATTCTATGTCCAATTTTGAATGCAGAAATGTGCACTGAATATTTGCAAAAGAACAGTATATTTAAACTGCAATTTCAATATTTCTCAAAATAAGCTTTAAATGTGTCTGCCTAATCTGTGAAAATAAAGTAACCACACTGCTAAAGGCAAAATTCAGCACTGAAGTCTCTTATGATAGCGAGACATAGGGCACCATGAATTTCGAATCTAAAATTGGAATAAATGAGCTGAGAAAAATACATACACTTCCTAAAACAGAATATTTAATCCAATTTATAACAGAAAATTTGGAAGCTTGATTACCATATATGCACCAAATGTAATTATTAACTTTCTCTTAATAAATGCACAAACCATAGTTTTCTAGTAGAAGGATATGGAAAATAGTGTTCATTTGGGGTGCTTCGAAAACACGTTATCACAACAAAAAATATCCTGTCTCTTCCCTTCTCCTTATCAAAGTGAATGTACGTATCTGTATTTGGAAGGGGGCACTGTAGGATAATTTTGTTATACACCCTTTGAGCTGAAAGCACATTTGCTACCACTAACAGTGGCTACTTTGTACACAGACCCAAAGTGATCTGCACTATTTTACAATAATATGCTGATTTATGTAGGGACAAACATGGTTGCATGAAAATTAAATGCTTTGTCCTGCTTAGCATTCTATGTAACTCACTGATAGTCCCTGCAAATATTCCATCACTATTTATTATTAGTGTCAACAACTATTTCTGGGATG
This sequence comes from Zapus hudsonius, assembly GCA_004024765.1. Lineage (NCBI taxonomy): Eukaryota > Metazoa > Chordata > Mammalia > Rodentia > Dipodidae > Zapus > Zapus hudsonius. Next base: position 173,132 of record PVHP010000084.1, on the reverse strand, counting down.
ACTGTTGGTACAAGTATCACTCCTTCCGATGTGTTTATCGGGCATTCATATTTAATACTTATATATTAAATATGATTACATATCCTATTTAATATTTATAAAAACTGGGTTCATCATTGCATAATAATATTTCCCTTTACCTTTTTCCTTCATACTACTAGTGACATTATGTGGATTATTTCAATTTTAAAGTGTAGGGATACTTATATTTACTTGTATTTGAATGTGATACTTATATTTGAATTTTCTTCAAAAATAGTAAAATAAGTGTTGAAAAATATTCTAAAGGAAGGCACAGGATCATACAGAGTAGAAGCGTTTTCTTAAGTAAAAAAGTAAGGTTTATGAGTTTCATGTTAGATAAAAATAACAACTTTTTAAATTAAAAAATCCATTTAACCTCTGTGGATATCAAATAGAGGGAACAGGCAATGACAGAATATTCATTTGGATAGTAGTCTGGATTAGTGTGTATTACAAAGCTAAAATCACCTGCAAAATAAAATCAATTCTATCTGTAGAGCTCTCCTTCCAGGCCTACATACATCATTTATCTTGGGACACTTTTAAGTACGAGTCACTAACCAAGAGCTTGAATCAAACACATTGATGATAGAAGTGCTCAAATACAGCTGAGTGGTAGAGTGCTGACCCAGTGCAAGGCCCTGGGTTTTATATGTAGAATCACAAGAAAAAAATACACTGATACATATTCTTCATATTCTTCATACTACTACTCTTCCTCACAGACCATGAAGCCATCAAAATTATTAGTCATACTATTAAGTTTCTCTACCCTGTCCATTTGTACTCTTATTATGTACTATTGCTTTAGAACTGCTATCCATAATTTCCAAGAATCATATATAAAATACCTATTTTTTTTCAGATGGAAGAAGGGCAATATGCTTAAACCATCAGCCACTATAAAATAGACTTAGGGAACAACCTGATCTAAAAACACTACTATTCCCATATATAGGTGGTGTGAATATTTACAGTAAATGAGAAGAAATGAATCACTGAATTCCTTCATTGACAGTTCAATACAAGGACTGCCACCAACTAGCTTTGTAATACTACACACACACACACACACACACACACACACACACACACACACACACTCGTATCCAGAATTCAACAGTAGTTTGTATGTTAAGAATGCCACAGATTTGGGGCATGCTGCAGAAGAACCATGGACGCATTCCAGGTCTGAGAGTCTCATCTAGGAAAATGCAGAGGCTTATTCATGACACTTGGCCATACAACTCACCTGCATTCTGAAACTTGCTGAGCTCTAAAGTGGTGTGATTAATGTGCCAGTCACTAACCACATGTGGCTGTTGATAAATAAAAATTATGTACAAATTAAAGCTTAGTTCCTACATAACCCGAGCCTCCCTTCAAGGGCTTCATAATGAGTCATGAGGACTATGAACTGGCCAGGATTATGCATTTCCATTCTCTTAAATAGTCCTGTTGGACAATGAGTCTTCATCTGACCAATGGGCTCAGGGCCTATTATAAATTATAAAACAAATAAGATTTATAAGTTTATATAAATTCTAAAACAGAATTTCAAAATTCTCACATCATTCCCAGATAGCAAGAACTTGGGCAAGCTTGCTAACATAATGTACCATTCCTCTGCACCTTCTCAGTCATATTGCTGCTAAAAATGTTCATCTGTAATAACAAGAGACAAGGCAGAGCATATGGGTATAAATGCAAGCTGGTGAGTCGATGTGCAAGCTATTAAAGTTATGTTGTTCTTTCTATGGCTCCATTTTCTTAGAGAACTAGCTGAAAATGATTAGGAAGGAAACTGGAAATCTTCTGCTTACTTGTTTTATTTCCTTGGGCCACATTAAAATTCATGGAAGTTAATACTTAGAAGAAATAGAATACAGAGTGTAACAATCATTTCTAACTAATGAAGAGAAGGTCAAGTAACTGAGGATCAGAGACATGGGTTATAATAGTGAGCTACAAAGTTTAATGATGCTAATAAGGGAAGACAGAACCTGAATTAAAAAGTATAGAGAAAATTTGGAAGATATGGACTAGAGAGATTGGAAGTGGTAGATAGAAAATATCAAAGATAGTAGGTCTATCTATCATGTGTATTACTAATGTCACAATTGCGGTAAGATCTTAAGAGTGGTTGCTGAGATCTGATGGAGATGCAATACTGAAAAAAGAGAAACTTGCACAAGAACAAGTATTGGGAGCTGGAACATTTTCATGGACAATTATAGCAACAAACAATATGATATACCAGCATTGTAGGGGCAAGAATAGTGAGCACATCTTCACATTTGTCAAATATTAACATTTCTTTCTAAAAATTGTTTCAAGTTATAAACTGCCATTTTTACCAAGGATTTTTCTAATTAAAATTGGAGACAAAGTCACTTAAGATTTAGGGGCTACAGAAGTACATACCATGCAAATATATCCATGCAGAAGCCTCAATTTGCTTCTGGTACCCATTTTCTCCTCTGTATGCAGAAACCTCAAGTCTATAGAGACAAGTCGAGAAGACAATGGAAAGGAAAGCATAGTGATGTGTATTGGCTGTACCATGCTGGTTGTAGTCAGGCACAAATAGGAGAGGGTTTGAGGTAGAGCATAAGCATTTTTACACAGAGGCAAAATTCTCTTGAGTTATGCTTTACTTGCGTTCAGAAATGTAATCAAGAGTCCAAAAATGGGGCACTTAACAAAAAGAAAAAAAATGTGAACTATAGGAAAATGACACCCTCTCTCTCGAGGCCTTTATCAGAGGTCACCATGTAGGACTCTTGGACCAGAAAAAGAAGGGCCTGTGGCCAGAACCAGATCAAAGGGTTGTGCTCCATTCCCACACACACTTTCTTTATATGATAGCAGGGAAATAGCAATATAATTAATCCAAAGGGAGAGATAGGCAGGGCAACAAGCCAGTGTATACATTATGTTTAAGAAGCTTGTTAGAATTTTGAGTAGTTATGGACACATAGAAAAACTCAACAATTCCACTCCATTTTCTGCCTCAAGTGGTATCTGCTGAGGATACTGCACAGTGGAACACGCATATGAATAGGGAAAGTAGTCACTTCCCAAGTGCAGAATTTGAATTGAATTAAGAAGTTAACAAGACTTTTTAAAAAATATCTCTCAATTCAGATATCACATGACATGCTGTCAATGAATATATGCTGTGGATTGGATTTCCCATGTTCTTCCCTTTTCAAAAGCAAACTGTATTTTATTACTATTATCGTGTCCTACTATTGTATATATCTATAGAGAGTGATGCTTGTGTAGTCAGATAAAAATATGTATATTCTGGCTATTCACAACCACATCATGGTTTGAGTACATTATCTTGATGTACTAGATTGGAGCTGGAGGTAGATTCTAATGGAGTTTTATGTGTTTGCACACACACACACACACACACACACACACACACACACACACACACTACGTATACTACCAAAGGAAAACTATCAAGTGTAATGGCCTCAAACAATGGGAAAGAATATTGAAGATGGAAATGCAGTATGAGATTATAAATTTCTTTTATTATTTCATTATATTCACTTTGAAAGCTTTAAAATTGCAGCTAAACATACAGACTTAGAGAATTTTGAGGTCCCTTTTGCATATGGAAAATAAAACTGATAATTATATTTTAGCAAGTTAGATGTTTTCAAAGGTCTGTATCCCAGTATTTTCTGTGTGCTTGTATGATTTAAGACTATAAGCTTTTCCCACACAGTTGCTAGGTAACAGTTCTTTGCAAAGCAGTAAATAGTGAAGCATGCACTAAACCCATCCAACCCTAGGTTTTGATTTACAGAAATCAAATATCGTTTGGGAAAAATGTCTTGAACAAACTCAGAAACCAGGGTCAATATAAAACGTTATTCATTTTCTATTGAGAAAGTTTATTACACAGACTAGCTGAATAAATTGTGTTATAAAATCTCTTACATATCCTTTGCTTATTAGTGTCTGTTTATAAGCATGAGTGGGTTGATAGCTCTGAAAACTACCTCTTTTTTGATGAGAAGAGATACCATCTAGCACTCAAGTTATTTTATTTTAGTCCTATTGCTTTAATCAGTAAAAATTAAAAAAAAAACTCTGTGTGTGCACACATGAGAATCTTTCTTAATCCAAGGACTGTAATGCATTCCACCACTAAATAGCTAAGAACAGATTGCAGCAATCTTTAAAAGTCAGTTTCACAAGATCTAAATATAAGAATGCTCATTAAATGTATAGAATCCAACTCAGTCTGTTCTCTACATCCTGTAAAACAGATACATTGTACTTTAGTCATACTGTGTGTGAAAGGGATGCGTTTCTCAATAGCTTAATTCTTTTCATGTAATAATATTGTATGTAACACACTAATTAAATATTCAGAAAGAAAATAAAAATTTTGTTATCCTACAACAAAATAACTTTAATGTAACTATACTCCCTTTGTTTTGTACTTTTTATTATAATAGAATAATGTTGATATTTTTAGAAGATAATTTTCCTTAGTAGTCTTTCTTTGGCTTCTATCCAAAATAAACTTTCTTCATTAGCTTAAAACAATAAATAGATTTCTATAGTTAACAATATAATAATATATACTTATTGAAGCTCCTTTATATTAATTTAATAATACCAAAAGATATTGTATGCTTTGTAGCAAACAACACACATGTATGTTGATGTGAATGTATTCTATGTATGTATTTTGAAATCTATCAACAATTCCAAGGCACCTGTAGGATTTTGCCCTGAGTCCCAATTCCAGCTAAGGGAAACAGACTCTGTCTTAGGAAAGCTTATAGATTCATCTGGTTCACCTCAAAACCAGAGACGGACCTCACATGGCATTAGCTATCACTCACTGAACTACTTGTGTCAGCAGTGGAGTGGAAATTTAAAAAAAGAAAGAACACAATTCAATATATACAGCTCATCTTTATAAATATAAACACATTATTCATATAGATTGTCTCTGCCTCTCTGTCCTTAAGTCCCTTTATATTTTGCCATATTTAAATCGCTCTTGGTTAAAAGTAAACATAAATAAATAGGATAAAAATTGAATTAAACAAAATTCTATATATCCAGTCTACTTTTTCTCCACTTGAGACCTTTTAGAAAAATATAAGCATGCAATATAAGGTTCTTTTGCCAGAAAGCTCAAAGAGAAGCTAGACATTTTGGAATATGTCTTTTCATCAAACTTTATCTCATTTTCTAGTTCCTTGTGACGTTGGAAGTCATACATGATAATCCATATTTAATAAGTTTGTTTTTCCAAATGTTACTCTATGTTTATTTATCACTTGTTGCTTTCTTTTCTATTATAACCAAAGGGATTCTGTTCACTTTTTTGCTAGTCTCTTGCCTTCTGCTCTGTCATCAGTCAGGCACCACGTTTTCCTTGATTTCAAATCTCTCTACTAACTCATTTTCATAAACATTTCAATGTTCTCTTACCTTAATTTTTCATTGAAGAAAGTTACCTCTACAGATTTCCTTTCTACTCATTTATTCTCAATGATGGTTGTAATTATAGTTTAAGCATCACTTCCTCAGTGATCTTTTTTCTTCATTAAATAAGGGAAGGCAAAATGTCCTTTTATTTTGTGTGTGTGTGTACCTGCAAGTGTTTACATATTTTTAAACACTTAACACAATATTGATTTAAAAACTGTGTAAGGTCTTTCAAAATCTCTTTGAGTTAGTTGATAAAATGGATGTACTCAAACTTCATTTTTTTTAATTAATGAAGATGAATAAACTTGACTTCAGCAGGATTCCTACCAACCTTCGTTTTCTTCACAGCCTGTTTCATGATGGGTTTTTAGGGATCTTAATGATTATGTTTTCTAAAGCCTCCATCAAATTGAATGCTTGCTAATGCCATTTTTCTATTGGCTAAGAAGTTGTAACCTTTCAAAGAGTTTCAGGAGAAAGTTTGCTAAATGGCTCTAAAGTGTGTTTCAGTTCTGTAGCTTGTACAGATTTCTTTATAGTCAATGAAAAGAAGTAAACAAAAATACAACAATTTCAGTTTTTAAGGAATCATACAGTTTAAAATATATTAATAAAAACAAGGTTAATATAGTGGGATGAAAGCTTTGATATAACTTGCTGGCTCCTTATTCTCTATTGATTACTTTTAGTGCCAACAAAGTTAGTTGATAACAGCCATTCAACATGATAATCATGTCAAAATAACCTAAGAAATAAATTCAGTTGGGTATTTTGGTTATTAACAACCGGGGTACTATCACTATAGTAATATTTATGCTTTTGTTTGTGTTTTTGTTTGTGTGCACACTTGTGTGTATGTGATGAGCTGTGTGTGTATGTGTGTGTGTGTGTGTGTGTGTGTGTGTGTGTGTGTGTGTGTATTTGGTGTGGTGTGTTTATGTATGGTGTATTGTGGTGTTTGGGTGCAGGGGACAGTAGCCTACAGTGGTTGGATCAGAACATCGAGTACCAAACTCCATCATTCTTCTTCCTGGTCTATTTTGGGTCAGAGTCTCTTTTCTGACCTAGAGCCTTCCTGACTCTGACAATTCTCTATTCCACAGCAGGACTGAGGTTACAGGTGTGATTGGCCACACCTAGCATCTATATCACGTATAGGTTCATCACATAACTGTTCAAAAGAATTTTTCAAAATGTTTTTTTTACAAAATTTTATCTATGAAGACTTTATAACAGCCATCAAAATTTCCCTATAGTTCTGGAGTGATGGCTCAGTAGTTAAGTGAGCTTCCTATGCAAGAATGAGGGCCTGGGAGGTCTGAAACTGCCAGAGTTGGAATATGCAGATAGAAGTAACTTTCATATTGATGACTCATGATGGGGAGTACCTTCATGGATCCTCAGTGGACATTTTTTGTGGGTATGTAGAGTGTCCATTCAAATTTTCTATTTCTGTTCACTTGTTCAGATTCTTCATATTGACACTCTATAAAAATATAATGTCAAATTTTACTCATATATGTCCATTGTATTTTAATCCTACTATAGGATTGCCATTAATTGAATAATGTCTTATGAACAGTCAAAAGTGTTGATATGGCTGTTATAATTTACATTTCTTTTATAGGGCGTGTGGGTTTTTTAATATTTTATTTGGTAATATTCAAGGAGAGAGAGAGAGAGAGAGAGAGAGAGAGAGAGAGAGAGAGAGAGAGAGAGAGAGAGCACCAGGGCCACCACCTTGTGGCTCTGGCTTATGTAAAAACTGGGGAATTGAACCGGGGGCCTTAGGCACTGGAGGCAAGTGCCTTAACCGCTGAGCCATCTCTCCAGTCCATATAGGGTGTGTGGGTTTTCATATTGTCTCCAAGTTGAGAAATATTCACTACTCAAGATTCTGAGAGCATTCTCCTATGTTTTCATTTGTGTGTGTTTGTGTGTGTGTGTGTGTGTGTGTGTGTGTGTGTGTGTGTGTGTGTGTGTGTGTGTGTAATGACTGTTTTTTTGAGATACTGTCTCACCATGTAGCCACAATTGGTCTGAATCTTGCTCTATAGCCATAGAAGGCTTGGATTCACAATCATTTTACCTCCACCTCCATAGTGCTGGGATTACAAACATGCTGTTACATTCCCCATTCTTCTACCTATTTTCTGGTGCAACATTTTGTACTTAACTGTAGGGTCCAATTCAATTTACTGTTCGTATATGGTACAGTGCAGTAATCAAGATGCATTTGCTTTTGAATATAGCATTCACTTGATTTTTGTGGATGACTATTTCCTAATCCTTAGGTTATTTAACTTTATATCACTATCAGATATCCTTTGAAAATATAAGTGGATCTACTGCAGTCTGTCTAACTTTTGATTATTTTTCCTTATCATAATAATCAGCAGATGAGATGACATCATTGGACTGCTCAGTTTCTGATCAGGCAACTCAGATAACCAGTTCCTAGAATCCTGATACACTCTAAATAAGGAATCATAAATTCTTTGGGTCTGAAACTGAAAAAGAGAGTGGTAATTTGTTATATATCAAGACTAAGATAATAGCAGTCACTTTTGGATTGCTTAGTCTTACTACTAAGTAAAAACTTTTGCAAAATTTCAAACAGCCCCTTCCACTATAGCCCATGGTGTGGAAGTCTTTCCATCTTTTTTGTGACCTGAGGTTTGTACTGCTTGTACTTGGTTGTTTTAAGACTGGTCTTGGTATCTTTCACTTAATGCATGTGTAACCTAATTAGTCAAAACATGCTGGGGATTGTACTCTGATTTCACCTGCTCCTATTTCAATCTGCCTCTCCTGGGTTCTTTCTTGTATGTTTCAATATGATATGTCATTACCTATACACCTATACACTGCTAAACACATTTGGGAATGTTTATTTAACTGGTTTATAAACTATTACTTTCAAATATTCTTCTTGATCTTTGAGATGTTAAGTTTTATCATATGCTCTGAATAGTAAATTTGGACTCTAGCACTATGCCACCAGTAGAGAATTAAAATGTGCAAGGTACTCATAATCTAGTATTAACAGGAAATCTAGGCAGCTCTGAAACAACTAGTGAATCATAAGGGGAGAATTCTTAATTGTGAGGAGATACGAGAACGATGAGTTTCAAAGATAAACTAAGAGATTACTCACTCTCCCTTGGTTCTCACAATCAATTAATTATAAGTCTACAGAACATACATGAAATGTTTCTCAGCCTCTGTTTCTATTATCACCACCATGATTCACTTTGTCACCATTTCTCACCCAAATAACTATAATAGCATCCTAAATAATCACTCCTAGGATGTTCTGTTTATACGCGCCACTGACTTAAAATTTCCCGAAATTAACTTTGTTATCTAGGTCAAATTGTATGCTTTTACCTAACATACTTATTAGTATCTTAACACCTCAAAAATTTCCTATTCCTTAGTAAAATATAACTCATAATACATCATATAAAGTGCCTATGCAGAGTGATTTAAGTCAATGATAACTTAATATCATTGGAATATCTTTATTTGCTCCTGATGGTCTTTCTTCTATGAAGAATAACTTCACTGTCCTCAAAACCAAATAAATTATATAAATTATGAAAACCTTAATTATTTACAGCAGGGCAATCACACTGGCTGAAATCAACAAGAAATCTTAAGAGGAGCTTACAAGCTATCATGAATTTGAAATATGTAGAGGATGCCAAAAACAGGAGAGGGTCAATTATAATATTAATACAGGATCTAGAATTAGCTCTTGGTTATTTCCTGAGTGTTAGCTCATTTGTTCCCTCCAGGGGGTGAAGTAGAGAATGTGAGAAAAGTTGCCAGTGGAATATACAGATCACAGTGTTCATTATATCACCAGGCAAAGACACAAGGATTCATAAAAGCATTTTGAGTAAGTGAAGAAGAAATGGAGAACAAGGCCTGATCTTCACAAAACATTTATGTGAAAGCACTGCTCTACACAATGGAAAAATGGGGTCTCCCATATGATACAATATTCCTGCCATTTTCCAAAGTTTGAGAAAATAATTCCACTGTACTATTCAGAGTCACGAAATTGAGGGAGAAGAATGAAACTATAAGAAAACACAATGATACTGTAAGTTAATTCAATTATAAGTAACCTATAAGGAGATGACCCAAAATACTCCCGGATCAATGGACAGGATTCATAATGGAACCATATAATAAAATGTTTGAATGATAGTAAAAGGAAAACAAATTATTTAATTTTTTGTTTTGAAGAATGAAGTCCAGGAACACATTTCACTTAAATGATTTATTCCAATATACATTTCTTATTTTAATGAAATGGGCCCTGAGTCATATGGCCTTAACTCTACAGGACACTAAAAAATTTAGAGGGTGTGTATGAACTCACTGTGATATTGATAGCATATTTCTATAACTGTCAAGCTATTTCAATGTAAAAAATAAAGAATAAAAGTTAATGAAGGACCGAGGAGGTAATTCAGCAGTAAAAGGTACTTGCTCTCAAAGCCTTCCATCCTAGGTTGCATTCCCCAGTGTGCACATAAAGCAAATGCACACAGTGGTGAATGCATCTGGAGTTTGTTTGCAGTGGTAGAAGCCCCTGGCATGCCCATGCTCTCTCTCCCTCCTCTCTTTCTCTGCTTGTAAATTAATAAATAAATATTATTTAAAAAACTAAGTGATGATGAAAATAAAATTTCTAAAATTATCACTCTCAAAATACTGTCATAAAGCGGTGTCTTGTGGAGACAAATGACAACATCTGACTATAAACTAGAGTCATGGAACCACTACTAACCCACTGAGGGGTAAAAGAGCCAGCATGGATATGGAGCAAAAACCCTTCTCAAGAACAATCTCCTGGTGTGTGTGCGTGTGTGAGTCTGTGTGTGTGTGTGTGTGTGTGTGTGTGTGTGTGTGTGTGTAGAGAAAGAGATGAAGCAATATTTACAAACAGTGAATATCAATGGAGTAAATACAAGTTTTTGTTATTTAATAATTTTTAAAATGTTAAGTTGAATTTTCAAAATTAAGAGTCCTGTAGAGACAGCTCAGAGGTTGTGTGCTTTCTGAGCAAACCTAAGGGCCTTCCACAGTTTGAATTTCCAAATGCTGCATAAACAGCTGGGAATAGCCATGTGCTATTGTAAACGCAGTTCTTCAAGGGAGTGGAGACACTGTAGATGCCCCACAAGACTGCTCACAGAGTGGTGGAGTAGGGCATCAAAGAACACCAAGAGATACTTCTAGATCCAGAATGGTAACCAGCTCCCAGAGGGTAGCATGTATAGCACTGGAAGGTGTTGTATGAGCTGCCAGGGGAAATTGGTCAATGATATTTGGAGAAAGCAGATACCACTAATATACAATATAGAGAGTTTTCATAAGAATACTGAACACATTGCTATATGGAAGAGACCAGCAAGTCAAGAAATGCTTATCTTTGCAATAGTGGCACTAAACTGAGGAGGGTAATCAGCGGCTTCCTGATTGGCTAGAAGATTGCTTAGTGACAAGGAACCCTTAAATAGAACTTGGAGGGATCCATAGCATAATCCTATTGGGACCAAGGACTCTGGCTCCTAGGGGATACTCCCACTATCAGAGAGCTACAGAGAGGTTACACCCATTAGGAGCTAGCCAAAATAGCAATGTTGTCTCATTCAACCTATACTGATCTCACTCTGATGGAGATTCTGTTTATATTTTTCAGAAGGCAGTGAGAGAGCTTGGACAACTCAATTCCACCAACAAGACATTGGATGAAGGCTGACACCCTGGTAGGAGACAAACCACACCTAGCCTTCACACAGCACCCAAATGAAACCTACAAGGAAGTGATGCAACAAACAGGAGACCAATCACCACAGCAAGTCTGATAACCCATGAAAGGTCAATGGAGACAGAAATCAATGATACTATCACAACTCAGGGCAAAGATCCAGAGATACTTAAGATGTCAACATCAAAGAAGACTTAAAACTCACCCACTATGACTCAGGGAACTGAGTGGAAGAGGGGGCGGATAGAATGTAAGAGCCAGAATGTCCAGAGACATTACCTGCCTCAGCACCAAAACACAAGGGAGAAGGGAAAAAATGAAAAACTGTCTACTTCTGGTGCAGTACATACTTTCTATCCTATGGACAGGTAGAGAATGCACACTGAGGAAGTACTCCAGTTGGGACTGAGAGGAGGGAAACAGGGACACATTCACAAGATTTGCTCATACAATGCATAAACTTATTCATAACAAAGATATAAAAAAACTTCCATCCAAAAAATTGGGAATTTTCAAAGGTTTGATGCTTTTTGTTATGAAAATACAGAAAATCAAAGCATGATGTTCTTAAGTAGGTTGTAAGAATTAAGCTAAGATGATGTTTCTGTGGGTGGGTGTCCATGGGAAAAGAGTAAAACATTCAGCAAGGAAAACTCACACTTCACCACTTGGTGAAGGTCCAACCTACACAATCATAGGCTCTTTAGAAAGAGCTGAGGTAATTTCCAATATTTATATTACTTGGAAATATTTTCACACTCTCTTTTCTGGGTAGGAAAAACCAAAGCACTGAAATGTCTAATTTCTCACTTGAAAAAAAAAATGGCAAAATTGATACAAAATCTTTACATTTTGGGTTGAACAATGTATCCAAAACATTTGTATACATGCATATATTGTATACAATTATGTTTCTGTCATATTATCTAATGAAATATACCCTATAGTAACATCAACAATACTGCTAAGACTTTTATTTTGCCTTTAACTTATTGTCATCTTTTTCTTTAATTGTAGGGAGAACTAACTCCTACATTTCTAGTAGAATGAATCATCCTTGTAGGCATAGTTCACTTGTGAAGTAGGAACTATTTCATTCAAAACTTACTATAGAAATATTTATCTTTCCCCAACAACAGTTCTATTATGTTTATATATGAAATATAATCAAATAAGGGAATCAAAAATTGTTGGCAACTCAGAATTTTATTGACAGATTTTTAGATGTTTTACTCTTACTTTTAGATGACATCTTATGCATTTGATTTTTGTGTCTACCTATAAGTCTTAAATGGAGTGAGATATTTTTAGAAGATCCAATGTTTGAGAAAACTATTGATAGGGAAGAAAAGATAAATAAACATTCACAGATGATACAACACTTCATAGGAGAGATGGCAATAGAGGGCTAACGTAATTTAATTGCTAAATTATTCCTATAATTTTAATTCAGCCTGTGCTTATGTTTTGAGTAAGTTATCTAACTGAGAAAATATGAGTAAATTTCTTAGATGATATTGATTTGTTGGAGAACAGTTTATTTTTAAACTTCATTGAAGTTCATTCGAGATTTTCTTCTTAGTTTACCTTTCTTGTATACACAATGTGTGTCTGTGTGTGTTCAAGGGAAAGGAAAATAAGACATAAGTTTATTTTTAGTTTGATTAAATGTTAAATTAGGGCTGGAGAGATGGCTCAGAGGTTAAGGTACTTGCCTCCAGTGCCTAAGGCCCTGGGTTCAATTCCCCAGGACCCACATAAGCCAGACCCACAAGATGGTGGCTCTGGTACTCTCTCTCTCTCTCTCTCTCTCTCTCTCTCTCTCTCTCTCTCTCTCTCTCTCTCTCTCTCTCTCTTTCTCTCTCCTCGAAAATGAATAAATAAAATATTTTTTAAAAATGTTAAATTATATAGAAATGTCTAAAGAACAAACATCCATCATTTTTGGCCTTTTGAAACTAACAGGAATTACTTTAATGAAAATTTTATTTTTAATACCATTTAATTTTTAAAATAATATTTGATTAACTAATTTGCAAGCAAAGTGTTCAACAGCATGGAGAAATTTTCACCAGGTGATTTTAGTTAAGATACTCACTCCTGGTGAGGCTTCAGAAGAATTGTTGGGTCGACAGAGGTTGGCAGTGAATATTACACAATCATACTTTATATCAGTCATACCTATGGTGTGCTGTGTTCATCACAACTAGTTGTTATGCATTACAAAAATATTATATTAGTGAAATACTTATCACTGGAAAATAGATTAATCATAGAGATATGATACCATTACATATCTGATCAAAGATAACAAAAATAAATGCAATAAAAATTCTTTAAAAATAATATTAGACTGGAGAGACAACTCAGAGGCTAAGGCACTTGCCTGAAAATCAAATGACCTGGGTCTGATTCCACAGTACCCATGTAAGGCCAGATCCACAAGGTGGCACATGCATCTGGAGTTTATTTGCAGTGGCTAGAAGCTCTGACCATTCTCTTCCTATTTCTCTTCTCCCTGTCTTTCTCTGCTTGCAAATAAATAAATAAATAAATAAATAAATAAATAAATAAATAAATAAATAAATAAATAAATAAATAAATAAATGTATGTTAAAAATAGTGATATTTTAAAAGATTGTTTGCATTCATCTATTAGAGACTAAAAGTGGTGTGTTTAGCAAGACCTTGCAGGTACAAAGACACATCTGCACAATGGTTATTACTATTGAAGAACACAAGGAAGCAGATTAACCTATAAGTAGCTGGGAACTATGAGAAAGGGATAGGTATTTGGGAATAGCTACATTTAAGCTGGAAAGGCCTTTGGATGGTAGATAATTGACTCAAAGCCTTGAGTTTGAGCTCAAAGTATAAGGTACTGAGAAGACAATCATATGAACAGAGGTTAGGCAATAGAAAGTCAGCAAAAGGTTTTAGAAATCTAAATTTGGAAATGGTTTTGTATATAGTAAATATTGGCAATGAAGCTGGAGATGCAAGGCTCACAAAGTATACAGAGGAAATGATTTAATTTAGGAATTGTATAAACTGATGTGAAATTCTAAAGAAAAGATAGGGAGCTGGAAGGATGGCTTAGCTGTTGAAGCATTTGCCTGCGAAGCAGAAGGAACTGAGTTTGATTATTCCCCATATTCATGTAAGGTTAGAGGCTCTGGTGTGCCTGTTCTCTCTCTCTCTCTCTCTCTCTCTCTCTCTCTCTCTCTCTCTCTCTCTCTCTCTCTCTCTCTCTCTCTCTCTCTCTTCTTTGTCTCTCTCAAATAAATAAAGTTAAAGAATTAATTTTTAAAAAAGAAAAGATATAGATGTAGAAAAGAAAATTCTATTGTATTTTCCTAATAAACAATTCAATGTTCTGTGGACAATGTAAATCTGTTTTTGATCCTAATGGACATCTATGTTTGAACAATATTAAAGACATACTTTCAATACAATCAATAAATAACTGTTAACCTGGAGAAATAGCTTGGCAGTTAAGACTCTTGCCTATAAAGCCTGTCGACCTGGGTTCAACTCCCCAAAATCAGGTAAAGCCAGAAGCACAAAGTGGCACATGCATCTGGTGTTTGTTTGCAAAGGCTGGAAGCCCTGGAATTCCTATTCTCTGTCTCTCTTCTCTATCTCTTTCTGCTTACAAATAAATATATAGAAGTATTTAAAAATAAATAACTTTTTCTTTAAACTAACTTTAAGATATCTTGCCTTAGCTTTCCACTAGTTTTTTTTTAATCTTCCATTTTCCCTTTTAAATTTGAGTTGGTATCAATTCTCTCTCAGATATTTCTTTTACATCCCTTGAAGTGAAATGAAATGATTAATCTCCATTGTGGGAAAAATTTATTCCTAGAATAATTTCAACTCAGTGATAATAGATTTTTAAATGCATACTTGGATTGTTTTGATAATATAGTTTGTGTATAATTTTTCAACCATGCCTACCAATAATTTACTCTTTAAATGACATTCCTAATATTATGTTTAATGAGTTTTGTTTTAGATTATGTTAGCCCAGAAAATAAATTGATACATAACTTTCTTTTGCCTGCTATCTTAGTAAATGTGTGTATGCTCGAAATCTTACAGTTTTGGAATCTTTTTACTTAAGTCTTTATAAACATCTCAGGTGAGCCTCAGTAGACTTTCTTAGAAATAAATATGATAAGATTGTCATTAGGAAGAGAAATAAATACTCAACATATTCATAATAACAGATGACCTGATAAGATTCATTAATGATTTATCTTCTAAAAACATTATTATTAATTACAACAACTCTATGGATAACTTATTTTATTAACATTTTATCAATTATGAAGTTCAAGTTTACAGGGATGTAGAAGTCAAAGTAGTACAGTTAAAATACAGTAGAAGAAAGATTTTTACCACGAAATGTCCCTTTCCAGAATTTTCAACATTTATAACTTTACTTCAAGAAAGTTACTACACTTATCGAAATAATTTATTAAAATGGTAAATTGCTGAAAGTATAGTTTGTTTCTGGATGTGCAACTATGTTAGGTGTCAACCTTTTCTTTATGGCAAATTTGTGGTAATAAAATAATCAGATTGCCTGTGGATTACACTTAAGTGATAAGTGTTATTATAATTTATTGTGGACTTCATGTTACATTCAGAAATATGATCTTAACTTAAGCAATCGTTATTAAATCACTTTTGATAAAATAAGTTTATCACATTTGTGAAAAATCTTTCAGAAACTTAGACAAACAATATTTGATAGTTTCATGAAGGGGAT
Source organism: Zapus hudsonius (assembly GCA_004024765.1). Lineage (NCBI taxonomy): Eukaryota > Metazoa > Chordata > Mammalia > Rodentia > Dipodidae > Zapus > Zapus hudsonius. The sequence continues at coordinate 157,068 of PVHP010000084.1, read as the reverse complement.
GGTTGTCAATTGTGTTTGTCACAGTTCTATGGATCAGGGTGACGTTGATTTGATTGGTGAATAAAGCAAGACAAGTGGGTACCAGGATGGATGAGTCTCACTCACAATCATTGTGGTTTTCCATCCTTAGAAGAGGCTAATCAGAGCTTCCTTACATGCAAAACCACAGAGCAATAGGTCTCACATGAGGGAATATGGCTTAACAATCAACCACACACTAACAGCTTCACACATTGCCTTCTGATAGGAAAGGCATATAGTGTTTTTTTAATCCCTTGCTGAGATATAAAATGCATTATGCAGGTTTAGGAGCTTCATATATCATCCAAAATGATTTCATGTCATTTTAATGAATCTACAATGCTTTCTATTTTAATACTATAAAGAGTTACCTCTGAGATGTTGTAATCTCGGTTATAAAACAATGTGAAACATGATTAAATGGAATTTCAACATATGTCAAAACAAGAAATATTGAGATGAACTATAGGGAGTGAATTTTAAATGACTTACTCCTTTTGGTAGATTTACCAAAATGATGCCAAGCAAGTATTTGAAAGATTAATCCAATCAGTTGCTTATAATGTAGACGATTTCAGCACATTTGGTCTATCTACAGGGAGTATACAAATGGCTTTCTGAAGAAGGGAGGAAGAATTGCTTCTTTCTCCACTTCCATTATGACACAGTCAATATTAAAAATTGTCTTCCCCAAATACACGTTGTAGTTATTTAAGATTTGGATCCACTACTATTTATTGGAAACCAAGTAAATTTCAGAAACTAAATTTCAATCATTGCTCTTAACCCTAGCCAGTGGAAATGGTATTGTATGGAAAGAATAGCCTTTTTATGGACAGGGAAATGTTACTCAGAATACTACTTTGCTTATCATAAGTGCTTGCATTCAGGATTAATAATTTATATTTAACACTTTCCCTACTGTTCAAGTAATTCTGCTAACCTCTCCAATGGATATTGTGTTTGTATTTTTCAGGATTCAGCAAGAGAGCTGTGGCCCATCTAATCCTACCATCCGACTGTAGGCAGATAGCTGAGATCCTGGCAAGAGATGAGCCACCACAGTCATATTGTGGAGGATCCATATGGTATCCCACAGTGTATGACGGGAAGAACAAGGAACCCACAGCCACAGACATTCAATCTACACAGGATAAGCCAGGGTGACAGAAACCAACGATTTTCGACACAAAGACCCCTAAGCTCACAACATTAAAGCAGCCTTAATACTCACCCACCATGACTAAGGGAACTGAGTGGAAGAGGGGGCGGAAAGATAGTGAGAGCCTTGGTGGGGGAGGCTATCCAGAGGCATTGCACCCCTCAGTAACAACACACTTGTGCCAGGAGAACCGTGCTGAGTACTAGGCTCTTCATGGTCCCCTGCCTCAAGGACTGATCCAGACGACCCACGGAGGAGGATATCCAGCTGATTGGGGATGCTGAGGGGGAGCATTGGGGAATTGGGGATAACAACTCGTTTTTTTTGCCCACTAAATAATGTAATTCATTATGGACTATATATATATATATATATATATATATATATATATATAATTATCAGGCATAATGAAAACTTTTCAAATATGCTCCTTTGCATTGATGAATGATAAAACAAGAAGCCTCAGGCAACTTTTGATAAACAATTGGTAAGTACTTCATATGGGTTTCTCCACTTTATTCACAGTCATCACAATACAAGCACTTTTGAGATTTAAATTTCAGCTTCATAAATAAGTTTAGAAAAACCCTGGCACCATTTCAGACATCATAAACCTTTCTGATGAATATTTATAAAAACACATTCTAAAAAGTCACTAATATATAGTCAGAGTAGAGAATCATTGCAATTGGTTCTTCATCATATGTTTTTAGGAACAACTAAAAAATCTGCTGATAGGTCATGCTGCACTATAGAAGGCAAGGCAAAGTAAATAGCATCAATGCCAAGAATTTCATATTATGTAAAATTCATAGAGTTTATACAATATGTATTTCAACACCACAAACTAACAAGTTAGTATTTTTAAGTCTGAAAACATATTCTTAAAGAAGTAATATCTGTGGCACATTGCTAAAACGACTTACAACTTCCTAACTTTTGAAGCTTTAGTCTATTAAAATGAAATATAGCACACCACATTGTTGCTATGTTTGGAAAGACATAATAAATTTCTGACTGACTCAAACAATCTTGGTTCCCATTGAAGTAGTTAAGAAAAACAGTAGATACCATTTTATGATTCAACTTCATAGCAATTCAAAGCATAATCCCATATAATTATTTTAAAAACAGATGCCTCTGAAAAATTAAACTCAAACTTTCTTATTGAATTCTTTTCAAATTATATACCCCATATTAAATGTACCTACGTATCCCTAAATATGTTACTGTAATACTCTTCCATGTGTTTCTGGGTAAACCTATTTGTACTTTAAATAATCTATAGCCAAGAATTTAATATGAGAGAGCATTTGAAGTCAGATTTTATCTTATACACAAATCTGTCACTGGTAATTAAATACCCATGTAAATCCAGATGCACAAAGTGGTGCATGCATCTGGAGTTCCTTTGAAGTGGCCAGAGGCCTTGGTTGTACCCATTCTCTCTGTCTCCTCTCTAACTCTCACTGCTGGAAAATAAAATAAAATAAAAGATTACAAAGGTACATAACAAATACAGCTGCTAAAATCACTGTCATAAAAAAGTAAAGATTCAAACAATACATTTGTACAAGTTAGAGAAATGCTTTACAACAAGAAGATGATTAATGGGATCATTTCTGCTCTATAGAAACAAGAATAAATTAAGTTGCCACTAACATTACAGATATACATTAAAATTTCAATGGTAATTGGAAGGCATTCAAAGGATCCCATTTAAGATGAAAACTTACCAGCAAATTTGATATGGAATTTGTTTTCAGGTTTTAATATCTGGACATACAAAGGGCAATTTGGAGCAAAATCTTTTACAGCCCATGCTCTCAAAATTGTTTGGTGATCCTGAAATGATAAAAATCAAAATATCCTAAGATATATATTTAGTACAAAAATAAACACTTCATGATACATAAAATAATAAGGCAATCAATTTTGTTAAACAGTTCCATCCACAGATAATATTAAACATAAAATTAATTCATCCTGAGGTCTTCCTTGAAATTCAATTATTGTTTCTATAAAAGGGACTAACAATAGCTAATTCAATTCAGATGATGACAGTACCAATTACTCCTATCAGCAAAGATTTCATGATGACTGATTAGACAAATCTTAACATATTTTCCAGAGAATGTTTGGGAGTCAGAATCCATCTGAATTTCAATATAACTGATATAGTATTAATAGCTATAGAAATTCCCACAGAGAAAAATATATATTCATAATGTCAACATACTTAGAAAGATTGGCATAAGAAAACCAACAGTGATTGTGCTTACAGAGAACATATTAGCTTACTGCTTCACAGAAGATAATTAAAGCATCTGACCTGTTTCTGTGTGTGTGTAAGTACAGAGATGATAATCCTTAAGATATAAAACATATTGAAATAGGATACTAAAAGAATAAAACTTAAAATTCATACTTAATGTGATAACTCACAGAATAGTAACTGTGTAAGTAACTGTTTAATGTAATATATATTACAGGTCAGATTATTAATGAAACATAAAACAAAGTTAGCTGGTATACTCTACAAGTCAGTAGGTGAGCATCCTTCTGAAATTGTGCTATGATGCTGTCATGTACAAATGTTTTATCCTGCATTATAACTAACCTAGGACACATGGACCCAAGCTGGACCTATCTGTCTAGGGTAATACTGTACATATAGTAGTCAATAGCTTCATGTTGATAAAAGTTAACTATACTTAAATAGAGAACTTAATCATCAATCACACTAGCTACCATAGACAAATGTGGCTCATAGCTACCATAGTTGGCAGTGGAGATATGAAATATTTTCATCATTATAGAAAGTTCCCCTTCGTCAAAAGAAAGATGAAAATGATCCTCTCTTTTAATGTGTGAAACCAGCAGACAAATGGCATGAAGTACCCAAATACAGAAAGAAGAGCTATCATTAGTACTTGGTAATTGCTATAGTCTAGATATTTGTGAGACCAAGCTTCCAAATACATATGTTAAAATCTTAACTCATATTGCAGGGCTATTGCTCCTAGGGCCTTGGGAAGGTGGAAGGCATTCTTGTTCATGTACAAGCAACACAGTAGCTTCCAGGCCCTTTCATCAATGTGAGGAAACAAAGGACAAGAACTATGATCTAAAAAATCACTTCTGTTAGCACTTGGGCCTTGGACTTTATCATATATCATACTATGACAAATGAGTTTTTGTTGTTGTAGCAAATTCAAGCAAGAAAATAACTATAAGTTATACGAATGGTGATGAGTAGACTAGGGACAGTGGACATACAGACATCATTAGGCAGACATTCAAAACATCACAAGCATATTAGCAATGCTATTAAGATTCACCAAATGAATATCTAATAATTAATATAACATGGTAATAAATATGAGGTTAAAGTACTAGAAATATTTTAATGGTTGGAATTTGTTATCTTTCACTCAAGAAACAAAATTTAAACAGAAAACAAAGCTAGGTGTGGTGGCACAATGCCAGCACCCAGGAGGCAGAGGTAGGAGGATGTCCTGAGTTTAAAGCCACCCTGAGACTACATAGTGAATTCCATTTCAGCCTAGTCTAGAGATCCTATTCTAAAAACCAAATAAATATAAATAAATATAAGCCATTTAAGGGAAAATATGAAAATATATCTTTAATTTATTTTGCTTACTGCTGCATTAAAGGTAATTTTTTTAGAATTTTTATCTTGTTTGTCTCTCAGTGTCTGATTTGGCTTAGAAAAGTCAGCTCCTATTTATGAAATGTACTTTTTTAAAATTTCTTAGCATTGCTATGTGATACTACATAGGACATTCAAAGCTCTTAATGCAGACTTGGCACTGGTCAATGCCGGACACACATAAGCTATTTGTTAAACTTTATTCATTTATTTACAAGCAGAGAGATACAAACAGACAGATACAGAGACAGAGACAGAGAGAGTGAGAGAGAGTATAGCACACCAGGGCCTATAGCCACTTCAAACAAACTCCAGATGCATGTGTCACTTTGTGCATCTGGCTTTATCTGAGTACTGGGGAATCAAACCCAAGTTGTTAGGCTTTGCAGACTTTGAATTCCAGGTCAGCCTGGGCTAGAGTGAGACCCTACCTCGAAAAACCAAAAAAAAAAAAAAAAAAAAAAAAAAAAAAAAAAAAAAAAAAAAAAAAAAAAAAAAAAAAAAAAAAAGAAAAAAAAGAAAGAAAAAAGAAAAAGAAAAAATAAGAAAAACCAGTAATGTGAATGAATAAATGTAACACTAGTAATAGAAGGAATATAATATGCCACAAAATCTACAAATATGGAAGAATGAATTCCTCATCAGTCATCTTTGAATTTATGAAAATCTTTAGTTATTACCCATAAAATAACTATATAAGGACTTTACAAAAATGAATGAATGTAGATAAATTTTGGGGGAAAAACAAAACTCTTTAAGAAGTAATTTGTATTACTTTTTTTTCTGTTTTACTTTTTTTTTTAAAATTTGTGTGCATCTGTGTATCAGCAGCATAGACCAGAAAAACTCTATGGGAGGAGCTCAGAGAAATCAGGGTCACCAAAGACTTAGTAAAAGGGAGAGGCATAGAAAAGAAATCATAAGTTCTATATAAATTTGCATGTCTTTAGCTAAACTATGAACAGTGCAAATATAGGAGAATAAATGCAGTCTAAACTGATATTGGACTCATTATCAACATCAGGGGTAAAAGAAGTTGCATTGCAGTTAGACCAAATTAAATGCCTTTTAAAACAACATCAGCAATAAAAAAAATCTTTGGAGGCTCCTGAACAATAATACAATACTGCAAAACAATGCAAACTAATTCAGTATATAAAGGACCCCAAGGATGTGACCCAATTTCATGGAAGAAGCAAAATGATCACCTACATATGTTATCATTCAGATGATGAGAATGGTACAAAGACCATACAGAGACTCAAATGTACTAACAGCAAAGAAGAGGCAATATATATTTATCTAATGGACACAGTAACACTAGTGCAAAAAGAATATTTCGATTCATTCTAAAATGACAGAGTTTGACTTTTAAACTTCCCTTCTTGAAAAACACATGCTTAATTAAATAAGATGCTCAGTATGTCTAACCAAAAATCAAAGTATTGGCTATGAAGTATTGGAATAGACAGTTGAAAAAAGGAAGGTACCCTGGACATCGCATGATGTGTTTCCTCTGTAGAGCATCACACCAAAAGCCACTGTCAATGAAAATCAAAACAGTCACAAATGTCTGTACAGAATTCTACTTTCAAGACTTTAATACCTAAAGATTATGTGTTGGTGCTCCAACGGCCTAAATCAATCACTTTACCCATGGCGGGGATTGTTTTACTGAAATATAAATGACCCATATAAAACCTCATATAGTTAAATGATATTTCATTCATACAATATTTATCAATCACCTATGAGAATTTGGAGTCATAATTTAATTCTCAAATAGAGTCTGTGATCAGAAAAAGGTAAGACATTGATCTTCTGAGCAGTCACATTCGATCCTGTTTTCCATTAATAAAAGTACCTTATCAGCACTTAGCAAATAATATAATCATTTTGTATTATTTCAATATAATTAACTAACTTTTCTACAATGGTCTGCATATTTAAAGCTTATTAATTTATAAATAAAATCAATTTTTATTAATGTTTTATTGTGTGATTATTAATGTATATAAGGAAATTTTTACTGAATTCAGAGAAAATTTTAAAAGTACTTATAAATGTATTTAAAATGAAGAGTAAAATAGTATTATATAGTATTATTGGAATATGAACAAATTTCTTGTCAGAAATGTCTACTTTAGTCCTTTATTTTTAATCAAGTTATACATTTATTTCTTTTTTGCTAACAAGTTATAGGAGTACCTTATACAATGTGAAATCAATCCCTTATCAGCTAGGTGATGTGAAAATGGTGTCCTTTAATTATACAAGTACCCTTTTAACCTATTGATTTTGATCTCTCTCTCTCTCTCTCTCTCTCTCTCTCTCTCTCTCTCTCTTGCTCTCTCTCTCTCTCTCTCTCTCTCTCTCTCTGTGTGTGTATTTTGGAGATGATAACCCTATATGCCTATTTTTTAATTTCACTTCCTTCAATTTTTGGTGTCTTACCCATGAAATTAATGTTTAGACCAATGTGAAAAAGTTCCCTCTGGGTAATGGCTGCTAAGCCAGTAAGACAAGGACTGAGTTCAGGTCCCCAAGCCCCACATAAAGCACATCTAATGCTTGCACTCTGTGTGCAGAGACTGGAGATCTCTGAGAAAAGCTGGTTAACAAGACTAAGGAAATCAGGGAGAGGCCCTGCTCAAGAAAATGAAGTGGAGAGCAAGTGAACACCATTGTCCACCTCTGACCTCCACACTCAAGAACACATATGCCCATAGACATAGATACCGTATACTCATGAGGGAGGGGAAAAGCTTTCCTTAGATGGACAGATAGCTCAGTGGCTATAGTGCTTGCTGCTTAAGGTGGATGGCCTAGGCATCCTGTGGGTATCTGTCATCAAAGTGTACCTAAGGCACAGATGGGAGGCAGAGACAGGAGAATACCCAAAGCTCATAGCCAGCTAGCCTGGCCAACCCAGCTGCAAAAAAGAGAATCTGCATCAAAACACACATGCTGTGGCACATGTATACAGAATGAGAGAGAGGGAGAACAAGCGAGAGAGAGAGAGAGAGAGAGAGAGAGAGAGAGCGCTTTTCCTCTATGTTTTCTTTGAGTTGTTCTACCATTTCAGAAACAATGTTAATGTATAATCCAATCATATATATATACATATATATAGGCTCTATTTTTTTTCTTATTTTTTCTATATTTTTTAAGAATCATTTGCAAGTGCATACCCAGAATTCCCAGCACCGTTTTGGAAGAGAAGATTTTTTACATATTTTGTTTTCCAAGCAACCTTAAGGTTAAGGAAGCACATATGCATGATTATATTTTAAGCTCTTTACTCTGTTCCTTTAGTCTATAGACATATTTTCTTCCAGTTCAATGTTGTTTTAACAAGAGTAGTTTAAATATAAATATACATAATATATTATGTAATATATATAAATATATAATTTTGATTACTTCACACATGTATAGACAATGTCTTTTGATCATATCACCCTTTAATTCCCTCTCAGTAACTGGAAATTCCAGCGTTCTTCTTTCTTAAGATAAGTTTGCATGTTATGAATTTTCTGTAGTACTTAATGAATTTGGTCATGGACATGCTGCATGATGCTTTGGTATGCTGTGACTTCCCTGAATTCATTTATTAGCTTTTACTTTTTCCAGGCTGATTGCTCTATCTAGGGTTTATAGTGCTGCGATAAACTGAAGTGATGAGAGAAGACATTCCATTCTTTTCCCTGACCTTAAGGGAAAAAAGCTTCCACTTTTGGCCTTGTGTTTGATGTTAGCTGGGTGCTCCTTATGCATGACAATTGTTATTGCTGTGCATAAAGTCAGATCAGTGTTCCTCATGCAGGGTTGTTGTACAGTGTTGTGTAGTGTGATATGGGATGGGTGTTCCTCATGCAGGGTTGTTGTGCACTGTTATGTAGTGTGATGCTGGATGGGTGTTCCTCATGCAGGATTGTTTTTGTGCAGTGTTGTGTAGTATGATGGGTGTTCCTCATGCAGGGTTGTTGTTGTGTAGTGTTATGTAGTATGATGTTGATGGGTGTTCCTCATGCAGGGTTGTTATACAGTGTTGTGTAGTGTGATGCTGGATGGGTGTTCCTCATGCAGGGTTGTTGTTCTGCAGTGTGTGTAGTATGATGTCAGATCAATTTTCCTCATGCAGGGTTGTTGTTGTGCAGTGTCACGTAGTTGATGTTGATGGGTGTTCCTCATGAAGTGTCATTGTACACTGTTGTGTAGTGGGATTCAGGATGGGTGTTCCTTATGCAGGGTTGTTGTACAGTGTTGTGTACTATGGTGCTGGATGGGTGTTCCTCATGCAGGGCTGTTATGCATTGTTGTAGCCCATCTACTTGTACTTCCTTGAGTGACTTTATCATCAAATGATGTTGAATTTTGTGATAAGCTCCCTCTGCATCTACTGAAATGATGATGTGAGTTTTATCCTTCATTCTGTTACTGTGGGGTATCACAATTATGAATTTTTATTGTGCCAAACCAATCTTGTATCACACAGACAAAATGTACTCGAATATGATGTGCAATTATTTTATTATGCTTTTGAATAAATATCTGGGACACTGAACATGGTCCCCTTCATTTTCTTGTGCTTAGAATTCTATTTTCTAATCACATAAAGGATTGTATTCTTATTTTACCCCTTCATGGCAGCTTTTCTTTACCTACCAATCATTCTCTATCTAGACCCATGTGCTCTCACTGTGCGTGTGTACTGTGTTAATCAGCCAAGAATCATTGATGAGGAGCTATGTACATTCTGGGAGCTTTTTTGTGTGTTTTTCCTCCTCTTAGAATTGAGTTACACAAGTGCCATCCTTCTTACATCTGGTTCTCCAACTCACATCAGTGAAACTGTCCAGACCTGCTTATGTTATGCTTTTCTCCAATAGGATCGTATAAATCTTTCCAGGTACAAAGTAGAATTTGTTTTGGTACTGATCCTACTATTTTCCTCACCCTCAGAGATCACAGTCTCACACTGTGTTCATGTTGTTCAATCCAAAAATAACTGTTTCGTGTATCTTGTCCAGAATTCTAAAGATTTGAGTGGGAATGCTATCCTAGGACTCGCTGTTCTGATACGGCTGAAAACAGAATTTCCTATCTATATGTAAACACGTTTCAGATTTTAGGCACCAAGTATTCCACTAAAAACCACACTGATATGATTGCCAGGTACCTTCATTTACCAAATCTGTTATCCCTTCTCAGTAAGACTTTGGAAAGACCCTCTCCTCTATGCTATTCATTATATGCTATGCATTATATGAAAACCCAAGCATTAATTCAAATATGCACTAATATTTGGATTTGGATATCTCAGACATTTCAAATTTCCTGTGCTGAAAGTACTTTTTCCTTCCTCAAACTTGTTTCATCTTGAACATTTCAGTGTCAATAAACGCTAATGTAATATTTAAATTTCACACAAACTCACACATACTTATCTTTGTATCTTCCATTTTATATGGACAAATGCCACCTTTATTTTCTAAACCGATTCCACAAACAACTGTATTTCATCATGTCCAATATCAACACTTTAATCCAGCTACAATTCTCTCTCATTTTGATTACTCTTCTTGAACTTCTAACTGGCTATCTTTCTGCAGCCATCTCTCCTGCATGCATGAAACAGTCTCTTTCGCATTTCATCCCAAGTAGTATTTTGCAAAGTAGGACAGTCCACTCTTCTTGTCTACACCATGTGGGCAAAATCCTCTTCAATGTATCTCCACCTCCTTCCTTCTATTATACAGGAAAGATGAAGGTGAAAACATTCTGTGCCTTCAGCACTTTTCTTGGAAATTACCTCAATGCAGTATTGAGTAATTTGTTCCCAAATTCTACTTTCATGTGGGAGAACACCCAGCCTTCCATCACTTTGAGGCAATAATCCACTTCCTCAAGTGCTCACAAACATTCCACCTTAAATCTGAGACTTCATTAGGAGCACCTACAACACTCATATTTCAATCAGGATTGTCTTCATAACACTATGAGTAGTTTCTAAATAAAAAGGAGTTTCTCTGTAGCTTTCTTCTGTTTCAGCTTTCTCCAAATCTCCTTTAACATAAATAAAGACTCAACTTTTTCCTGCCATTCACCAGAAAGTCATTCATCCTCTTCTTTACCAATTTCCAGCTAGTTGGCACTTTTAAAAAACTGATCATTGCCTGCTTCCAGTATTAAAATCTATGCTGGTTTGTTAGGCTTTTATACATTGTTATAGGAGAAAGAAAGGAAAGAAGAAAGAAAGAAAGAAAGAAAGAAAGAAAGAAAGAAAGAAAGAAAGAAAGAAAGAAAGAAAGAAAGAAAAGAAAAGAAAAGAAAAGAAAAGAAAAGAAAAGAAAAGAAAAGAAAAGAAAAGAAAGAAGGAAGGAAGGGAGGGAGAAAGAAAGAGAGAGAGAAAGAAAAAAGAAAAGAGAAAGGAAGGAAAAAAGGAGAGAGAAAACAAGTGGATTAAAGTAATATGTATAAAACCATGATCTAATGGAACATGTAAATGATGTCTATTGTACACTTTATTTTAATAACTGCTGACTTCATTACTACACTTAATCTTGTAAATTTTAAACTGAATATTCAATCTAAAAATGTTTATCTTTACCAATATTTCATATGTCTCTCCCTTGGTGTTCTCTAACACTTATCACTATTATATATATAATACATTTATTTATATGTATATATATATATGTATAAACATATATATATATATATATGTTTAATCTATTGGTTGCTACATTTACTAGTAGATAAACCCATTAAGAGGTGACATTGCCCCTGTTAAGTTTAGAACTATGCATTAAGCTGATGTGTTAGTGTTTGAGCATCGAACATTCAATAAGTATTTGTCAAATGGACAAATGAAGAAATAATCAAATGAGTACTTAAATGGATGTTCAATTAACAATTTTGTGCTAGATTATTAATATATGTAAATAATAAATCAATCTATAATGGGAGAGTCAATGGCAAATAGCAGATCTACCAGTGAGAGTCCCTTAGCCTTCTCCAGAATATAATGAGTGGTCACAAGCACATAAACATTTGAATCTGAAAACATAAGTGAAATTCTATGCTATGGGGACACTATTGAGTACAGGATAAAAGGTAAATGGTCTCTGTTCACAATTACCATATTGTATATTAGTGTGTAGCAATTATTGTATATTAGTGTGTAGCAATTTCCTCTTCATTAAAACAGTCCCTCCTGGGGGGACTAGAGGAGGAGGAAGGTTCATGAGAGTCAGGAAGGAAGCAGTGTGAGGCTGGAGAAGCTTCTAGAACAGAAGGTTCACCAGGGCCCCACAGTAAGGTGATACAAGCAGTAAGTGCAGAGCTCCCAGCAAATCACAACATGAGCTCCAGGAGGGCAGGTTCCTGTGTGCTCACCCATGCTGGGGTGTCTTTAAGTTGGCTGCCTTTAAGTCATCCATGCTTCTGTAAGTAACCCCCCACCCTGGCTCTGTAAGTAACCCCCACCCTGGCTCTGTAAGTAACCCCCCACCCTTGCCCTGTAAGTAACCTCTTACCCTGGCTCTGAAAGTAACCCCCACCCTGGCTCCATAAGTAACCCCTTGCCATTGCAATGTAAGTAACCCCCATCCTGGCTCTGTAAGTAACCCCTCACTCTTTCACTGTAAGTAACCCCTCACCTTGGCTCTGTAAGCAATCCCTTACCCTTGTTCTGTAAGAAACACCTCACCCTTGCACTGTAAGACCTGCGTGCAGCCATTCTTTGAGCTGTTGTTGCCCTGTCTGGGGTCTGTGTGTGAGTCTCTCCAGTAAAAGTTAACAACATACATCTAAAATCAAATTTGAAAAAGGAAAAATAAGAAATCAAAGTGGAAGTTTTGAAAAACAGGGAAGTGAATGATACATTGTGAGAAACATTTCCAAAATATGCTATGAATAGTTTAATGGAAATAAAGTTAATGTATTCTTTTAAGGGACAGACTAAGAATAGAAGTAGAACAGAAAGCTAAGGCTTGGAACCCTAAATACATGTTGTACCAATTGTAATTTTAAAACTGTGCAACCACTTTAATTTACAAATTTAAAAAATGACATTTGAATAGCACATTCTTATCACCATGGGGAGCTGTTTCTTTTAAAGGAAAGGGTTTAGGAGTTGGGCTGACCTGGGTAAAATCCAGAATCTGCCTCGGTGGGAAATCTAATTAGCACCTCTGAGCTTTGGTTCTCTCATCTATGAAACAATTACATGAAACCACATCATGAGCACAAAATGCCTGGCCATATGAAAGCTACTCAATAAATGTCAATCGGCTTGGCTCCATTTTTCCTTTTTTTTTATTATTAAATGGACTTGAAAACACTGCCCTAGCAAATGCATACGCCTATAGTAAAATGTCAGCTACAACCACAACCTTGAACAAGCATGTAGAAAATTAGTATTGTGTTCAAAATCTTCAACCGATATATTAAGAAAAACAGCATTTTCTTTTAGAAAGTATATTGCTTGTGTTTTATTATTTAAAAAAATCCAGCTGGCTTATTAGAAAGTTTTTACTTCAGTGAATCTACATTTAATGATATATTTTTTGTTTGCATGTATGTTGGGTGGAGAGGGTCTCTTGCTGCTGCAAAGGAATTCTCTTCCAGTTTTACAGAAGTGAGTGGGGAATAGAACACAGGCTGGTACTGTATACAACCCAATTCCTGAGTGAGCCATGACCTGCCTAGATATAAAACTGCTATTATTAAAGCAACCCCATAACTCATTCATTAAATGTTGCACACCTGCCAATAATAATTGAGTTTTCTTCGAAATAGGATGCTATCAATGCATTTCTAAAATGTTATATTGCTAAATAAAAACATACACTAAAAAGTAAGTTTTCAAAATATTTTAAATAAATTAAAATCATGTATAAGAAAACTTTAATTATGCCCAACATTAATAAAACCGTGACTGTATGGTATATTAAAATTAATTATCTAGATATAATGAATTATGCTAATTTAGATCAACATACATACAACTAGAAAATTCTAAAAGACAATGTGACATATTAAAAATAGTTTTGAAATGTTTTATCTAGTAACAAAAATTTCCAAATTTATCCTAACCAATGACATCCTTAAGAAATCACAATCATTTCATTAATATTACATATATATCATTGAAAATTGAGTTTGTGGAGGACAGAGGTTAAATGCTCAAAGTTTCCAACTTAATATTTCTGCACAATGCAATAATGATTGGTTTTATATTCATTGTTGGAAACTGTAGAACTCTCTCTTCTTTCCCTTAGGTCTGTAGTTAAATGTGACCCTCACTTTGAGGGTGATCACGAAACAATTTTCAGGCCTCCTTGATGAGGATGATGCATAGTAACAGCATGGTGGGAGCTTTGTCAATGGTTCCACATGGAAAGAGAATTCTGGAGATATGGTTCAAATGCTTAATGTGAGTAAGCAGGACTCAAGTTAAAAACAGCTGAGTTTTCCTTAGCACAAGGAATATATTAAGGCAGGTAAAACAGCCATGGCTTCAGAGCTCCTTACCCTTTTGAGACACATCTGAGGACTGGGAACATGGGAACACTACAATGACACTCATGTAATCACATTCAAAGTGAAAGAAAGTTCTTTGTTTCAAAACTGAAAATAAAACAAAGGCTTACTGTGTGTAAAGTGATTAAATTGTAGCAAGACGGGGTATCGTGAATGTGTCATATTTTATATTCTTGATCTATTTAAAAAAGGCAAATCAAATCATTTTTCAAGACTAAATCCTCATGAATTTAACAGATACTCTAAGAAAAAAAAGAGAAAGACTAAACCCTCATGCATTTAACCATATAGTCTCTGAAAAGAAAGAAAAAAAGAGATGTAATGATTAAAAGAAACAAGGTAAAGAATAGAATACAAAAAATGAATTTGAGCAACATATTTTATAAAATACTGAAAACCATGATTATTAACATAAGAATCAAAGAGTGATAATTTCCACTCTCCTGAGTGGATTTAATCCAAATGCTGGTAGAGGGTGGGTGTGTGCTCTGGGAATTTAACTACCCTCTGTGTACATTGACAACTATTGCCAGCTCTTTCCCAAGGCAAATGTCCATTACCAAGCAATATGGTCTTCTCTGTGATGACATTGTTAGATAGCTGGCAAAATGTATAATTGTCTAGGTTTTTGTATGTTTTTAAAATAAGGCTTCTCTGTTTGAATCTACCCACCTATATATGAAAGTGGTTTTAACACATGATGAGTGATACCCACTTAGGGTCAAGATATGTACAGATGAGGAATAACCATGCATCATATAACAGTCCCTGAAAGGTCCTTCCTCTCAGTGGACTATAGACACTTCCATGAATTTCTGGCCATAAAACAGCATAACAGAATCAGATATGCTATTCATTATGGAAAAATTAGTTTATTTTTTGTCTGTTACAGCCTAAAACTTAAAAATCTACACAGTACCAGGACCCATTGAAACTCATGTTCATGTTACTCTGTCCCTAACTGTGACGGTGACTTTTTTCTTGGGTTTCTGAGAATTTACATGGTCCCCTCGGAAGTTTGTTATTCTGCCAAACTTTTCAATTACAGCATGACGTCACTTGTATAGAATGATTTGGTGCACAGTTCTCCCTGCTACAATTGGCTTCCCTTGCATCACTTGTACCATCTTCTCATGAATTATAGGAATAAATAAGACTGAAATATTTCATCAAGTGTAGGAGGAAAGTTTAATTTTAAAATATATAATCATATGAAATCATAGTGAAGTTACACTGCAAATTTTCCTATGACTTTTCTGTCATTGTAAAAGTTAAATAAAGCTGATATAAAAAGGAAACAATTTATCTTCACAAAATAAAAAAGTCAATTTTAGGTCATTTTTTGTCTTAAAATATTCATATGTCAAATTCTACTTAATTAAAAAATACTGTTCACAGAGAATGATGGGATGAACAAGGAACCCACAGCCACAGCCATTCAATCAACACAGGATAAGCCAGTGAGACAGAAACCAATGATTTTTTGACACAAAGACCCCTAAGCTCACAACAGTAAAGCAGCCTTAATACTCATTCACCACGACTCAGGGAACTAAGCAGAAGAGGGGCGGAAAGATTGTGAGAGCCCTGGTGGGGGAGATTATCCAGAAGCATGGCACCCATTAGTAACAACATACTAGGGCCAGGAGAACCTGGCTGAATACTAGTCTATCCAGGGTCCCCTGTCACAAGGACTGATCCAGAGGACCCATGGAGGAGGATATCCAGCTGATTGGGTGTGGGGGAGGGGAGCATTGGGGAATTGGGGATAACAACTCACTGTTTGCCCACTAAATAATGTAACTCATTATGGACAATAAAAATAAATAAATAAATAAATAAATAAATAAATAAATAAATACTGTTAAGCTTACATATGTAAATAAATAAAAATATAAATATTCCAAAATTTCCAAAACATATAGGAGCAGTTTTACTTTTCTACCCTCTGATTTATAAGACATTCACTTTAATGCCTTTATACTAATTTTCTTTTTTTATTTTTTAAAATATTTTATTCTTTGACAATTTCATACATGTATATAATTATTTTCATCATATTTCCCCTCCAGTGCCCCATTACCTTCTCTCACCTGCCTCCCACTGCCACTGAATCCCTTCTTCCCAACACGTCCAGAGACAGAAAAGAAAGACAGAGAGAATGGGCACATCAGGGCCTCTAGCCACTGCAAACAAACTCCAGATGCATGCACCACTCTGTGCTTCTGGTTTTACATGGGAACTGGGGAATCGAACTCGGATCTTTAGGCTTCCCAAGCAAGCACCTTAACCGTTAAGCCATTTATCCAGCCCTTGAAAAATATTTTTGTATTTGCAAGCAGAGAGATAGAGAGTAAATGGGTGCACCAGGACCCATAGCCACTGCAAACAAACACTAGATGCACGTGCCCATTTTGTGCGTCTGGTTTTACATGGGTACTGGGGAATCTATAGTAATTTTCTTATTTGGCTTCACATTTCTAAATTTAACTGTATTAAATTTCTTTTTAGATATTTTATTTATGTATCTATTTGGATACTGCTTAAGCCTCAGAGCACATGTGGAGGACATGGACCACCTCAGGGTATCTGTGCCCCACCTTCTTTGAGAGCTCAAGCTACAAAATAGCAGACTACCAAAGAACTTCAGACTGTCCTGCTACAAGATTTGGGTTCTATTGAGTCGGCCTCTCATTGTTATAGGTGCTGAAATCACAGATGCAAACCAGTCTTAGGTGGGTGCTGAGAAACTGAACCCAGATTGACAGGCTTTGAAAGCATGCACCGTTTAAGATTGAGCCATCAGTATTAACATTCTTGACTTTTCAGGTTTAAATGTCTAAAAGCTTCCTATATGAAAGAAGATGCCTCTCTGCTCCTTATCCCATCTCAGAATCTACCTTCATGATTCCCATACTTGAAATACAGTTGAATACTAATTTTGAGAAGATCACTAGCAGTGATTGTAATATGGTGGCTGTGCTAATGATGAAAGGCTACAGTTAGGTTTCTACTTTGGCCATTTGCCTCAGGCAATATGTGTCTCTTGCCATTTGTTTAGTTTTCTGATCATTGCTCGCTCATTCTAAATATGCTTTAGTAACTCATGCTGCCAAAACAAAATCCCTCTGACTGGATTACAACAGAAATTTGCTTTCATAGTCCTTGGAGGCTGGAAGCCCAAGACCAAGGTGTCAGCAGAGGGTATTGGTTTTTCCGAAGATCTTTGGCCCTGGCTTGCAGATGCCAACATTTGCTGGTCCATTGCATGGCTGTCCTCTGTGTTCATAATCCTGGTCACTCTGTTTGCCCACATTTCCTCTTCCTATGATGATATCAGTCACACTAGGTTAGGGCTCTTCCTAATGGTTTCCTTTTAATTTAATCCTACTTAAAGCCCAGTATCCAAAGACATATGAAGTTCTGAAAGCTGGGGCTTCAATTTATAAATCTGAAGGGGAAACAGATAGTCCAGAAGTGGAGCTGTTTGCAGAATGTTCTCCAACATCAGGTAGAGCTGGTGTTTTCCAGAAGCAGCCCTCCAGAGGGCCACACTGTGCTGCAGTGAGGTGAGGGTTTGAAAGCCCAGGGATGCTTAGCTGCTGGATTACCCCAAGACTCTGGAAAGTCCCTGATCTCTGGACATACTGGACTGCTTCACTCTCACTTTAATTAACTGCATTTTTAACACCTCTCCAAGCAAACTCTTAAAAATAAATTTCTTCTTATCTTTTTACTTGAGTAAAATATTTCCAGCATACAGAATTCTGAATAGAAAACACTTTTCCTCCAAATTTGGAAAATATCCTATTGGCTTATGATATTACAAATATATATGCAGTTCAAATGCAATTGAATCAAATGGTATTGAACAGGTTACATAATGCTAATGAAAACATGAATCCATTTAATTCTTCAAAACTAAAGCACACAGAGATTTCGATTCTCCATTCTTCATTTTAAATGTTATAATTTCCACCAACTATTCACTTTCTTTATTTCAGCTGTCCTCTGTCTGTTGGTCTTTCTCCCTCCAGCTCAGCAGTTAAGTGATTTCATAGTCGTAATCTACAATAACTGGGCATTCTCAAATTAAAATTTCAGCCTCAAAATTAGATTATACTGAAATTATATTCCCCAGTGTTGTTTGGAGTCACTGAGGAAACTTGCTGTCAACTTTCTCACTGCAAGGGAAAGAACCCATCCAAAGCAGCTTGTGGAGGAATGGGGTTGTTTTGACTTATGGACTCGAGGGGAGACTCCATCCTAGGAGGGAAAACGATGGCATGAGCAGAGGGGTGGACATCACCTGTGCCATAGTACTGCAAACAGGCGCAGGAAGGTGTGCCAAACACTGGCAAGGGGAAGCTGGCTTATAACTCCATAAACCCGCCCCCAACACAAACCTCCAACAAGTTCTAATGCCCAAACTGCCATCAGCTGGGGATGGAGCATTCAGAACACATTCTTTTGCGGGGGACACCTGAATCAAACCATCACAGTTGGCCCCTGGCCCACACAAACTAATAAGCATACACTGTGTAAAATGCAGTGTATTCAGTTCAACTCCAGAAATCCCACAGTTTTCATAAGTCTCAATGATATCCACACATCCCCATAATCTAAGGTCTTTCAATTGAGCATAATACAATAATATTATGTATTACATAATATAATAATACATAATATAATAATAATAATTAATAATAATAATGACACAGAATATTCACACTGCAAAAGATAGCATTGGGCATGGCAAAAACAGATTGAACCAGTACAGGATTTCAAACAAATGAAGCAACATAAAATTCTGTCTCCAAGTCCGGTAATTCCAATCAGCAACAAACAACCCTCTTGTGTTTCCAATAACATGCCTTCAGCTCAGCTACTCACAATCCCAGAAAACTCCATCTGGTGCTGGCAGCTCTCCTTTGCAGCTATGCCATAGTCCTGCCATTGACTAGGTCTCAACTGCAACCCAAGGTTCATCCTCATAGTTCCATCAGTCTTCAATGCAAGTAATCTAACAGGTCTGTTTCACCGTGCCCATGACCATTTCCCAAAGGAAAAAAAAACAAAAACAAATACAAAACAAAACAATAAAAAGTGTTGCACAGCCAATGACCCGCTTCCCTACATTTGTTATACTCCATAGTACCAGGAGGGCTACCAATTTGTTAATGGGGGGGGGGATAAAGCCGACTGTGAAGAGCAGGAAACCTCCTTAGGCATTCAGGCCCTTTACTTCAAGAGTCTGCATTCTTCCAAATGCTGTCCCAGTGAAGACCACCTGGCCCAATCTCAATGGTTGTCATCTCTCACACAATGGCAGCTAAACAGACAGCAGTTTTGGCCTAAAGAATTCATTTCTTTCTGTGCCATCTCCATCTGCTCATACCAGTCCATTTTACAAAAAGCAACCCTGCACAAGTTCTCAGGACTCAGGCAGAGAGAACGCAGCAAGCCTCTCACACAAACTGCTTCTAGACAAGTGCAGACAATGTTCTTTTTTTTTTTTTTTTTTTTTTTGGTTTTTCGAGGTAGGGTCTAACTCTAGCCCAGGATGACCTGGAATTCACTATGTAGTCTCAGGGTGGCCTTGAACTCATGGCGATCCTCCTACCTCTGCCTCCAGAGTGCTGGGATTAAAGGTGTGCGCAACCACACCTGGCTTGCAGACAATATTCTTTCTCACCTTCATAATCCAAATCTCACAGTCCATAGTCCTTACTGCATTCAGGTCTTTCAACTCTGACAAGAATGGTCCATCAAGCTGTACTTACAGCACTGCAAGATGTCTCTTAGGTTGAGGTTTCAAATCCATCTCTTGCAAATCAACTCCAAAAGGCCAAAGCCACAAAATCAGGGTTCCAGCAGCAACAATCAATCCCACTCTCTGGTACCACAACTGATGCAGTCAACTTCTCGATGCTGCACAGAAAGAACTCAACCAAAAGCAGCTGATGGGAGGAATGGGTTTATTTTGGCCTACAGACTCAAGGGGAGGCTCCATGATGACAGGGAAAATGATGGCATGAGCAAAAGAGTGGTTGGACATCACTTCCTGGCCAACACCAGATGGACAACAGCAACAGGAAAGTGGGCCAAAAGCTGACACAGGGAAGTTGGCTAAAACCCCCATAAACTTACCCCCAACAACACAGCTCCCACCAGGTTCCAATACACAAACTTCCATCAGCTAGGGATGGAGCATTCATACTCATTCGATTGTGGGGACACCTGGATCAGACCATCATGTTTGCCATTTCTTGATGTTCTAGTCAGTAGATGTCATTTCTCCTGTCCACTCCTCTAATTTTCTTACATTTAAGATCTTTTTTGGTTTTATAATTATTTTATTTTTCACCAATTGTCCAATGTACATAAGCTTATCTTCTAGGCCACATATTGAATTTTGATGTTACTTCATAACTAATTCCTAGGATCTCTTGGATCTCTTTTTGATTCCATGAATGTTTCTCTTTGTTTTTGTAATATACTCTACTATTGCCATCTGATATAGGTGCCATGTGATCATACTATTTGAAGATATGAAATGCCATTGTCTCATAAATATATATTTTTGTTGATTTACTTGCCATATGTATATGATAGTGTGTCTGCTTCCTTTCTTTGTCTATGCTTTTTTTTTCTGTTGTTGTTTTTGTTCTTATTAGTCATTCCCAAAAATGTTCAGTGACCCCTGTTGATTGAACAGATGGAGAATAGATGTTTTCAAACATAAAAATGTTGAGGCCTAAGTGGGCACAAAGAGATTTTATTTATTTATTTTTATTTTTGTGGCAGGGGCTTATTCTCCCTGAGGCTGACCTGGTACTCACTTTGTAGCTCCAAGCTGGCCTTGAACTCACAGCAATCCTCCTACCTCTGCCTCAATGCCTGGCCTGCACTCCCTTTTCCTCCTCCTGTTACTGTGTTTAAGTTGCTCCACAAGAAAAGCTGCACCTCTCATTAGAGGGAATCTCTCCCCCTCTCCCCATGTTCATCTTGGTTCCAAGTAGTCTTGTACTTGGCTTTGCAGTGCTAGAATTAAAGCTGTGTGCCGCCAACACATCTGGATGGTTAAAATAAGATTTGTTGTTGTTGTTCTTCAAGTTAAGGTCTCACTCTTATGCAGGCTGACCTGGAATTCATAACATAGTCTCAGGCTGGCTTCAAACTCACAGAGATCTTCCTAACTCTTCCTCCAAAGTGCTGGGATTAAAGGTGCATGCCACCACCCATGGCTACAATAAGATTTTTAATGTTGGTTTCACTCTAGAGTGATCTATGGTACTGCACCAGAAAACTACAGACATTGTATACAACACACACACACACACACACGCGCACACACACACACACATACACACACACACACACACACACACACACACACACACAAATTGTCTCTCCTGCCACACCATTAGTCTAAAAATGGCTACTTTGGAGAAACATGTCAAAGTCACCTAAATTTATTATATATCAAGACAACTGGCTGTAACTTTTGCCTTGGATAGAAGACACATGGATCAAACTGTCCAAAAAAACAATGCCTGCCCACACCCTCAGGGTTGGAAAAGTGATCAGTAATAGTGGAGAAAATCAGGTAATCTGTTTCTCTTATAGACGTTCAACCTTTATTTGTGTCCTTCCAGAGGCTCTTCTTCCTGAGGTTTTTGTGATTCTTGCCTGTTTCTCATGTTTCCTCATTTTAACCTAAATTATATCTTCCTTCTGGCTGAGTCAATTGCAGCACAATTGCTTTCTAGCATTCATAACTAGCAGTGTTGACTATCTACCAACCCTCTGTCCTTGTGATTATAAATGTTTTTAATTCATTACTTGTCCATTTACTACTGTCAGCAGGAAGTGAAATGTATTTGTTTGAGTGAAAGCTCCCAAATTCATATTGTAAAGGAAACACTAGGTGACATCAAGGGTTTTCTCAAAGATATCAAAGATACTGAAAGAGTGCACACATTTTGAAACCAAGGAAATGTGAGAACAAAATTCACAATTGCACAGTCAAATAATTACAGAAACATGGATTGTTTTCAGTTCAAACTCATTTATTTACTAAATGTTCTTGGAACACTATTATTACAAACCCATAAAGAAACTGTTCAAGAAATTATTTCACGAAGTGAGGAGGATCTGGTAAGAAATGAAATAGTGTATGTAGGTAAGGAGGGAAAGGTTCATTCCTTTGAAAGAACTATTTCAGAACTTTTCCAACATTTGTTTGGTCTATGCCCAACTCCTAGCTTTCTGCGGGTGCTGTACCAAAGTGCTACAACCGGGTGACTGAAACAACAGAAACCCACTGTCTCACAGATCCCAATGCTGGAGTCAGATCCTGGTGCTGGCAGGTTGGCTTCTTCTGAGAGCTGTGAGGAGGAAATCATTCCAGAAGTCTTCCCTTGGCTTATTCTTTGGCTTTCATGTTCTTTCAAAATTCTTCTTGTATATATTTCTGTCTTGAAATTCTCTTTTTTTATAAGACATCAGTCATTTTGGATTGAGACTCACCTTAATGACTTCACCATAATGCTATCACCTCTGGCCAGAATTTATCTCCACATAAGTTCATATTCTGACATATGAAGGGTTAGAACCTCAACATATGAATTGTGCAGAGACAGAATGAACACATTATATTCCTCTTCAGATGAATGACAAAACACTAGTTTAAAAATGTATGAGTATTAGTGAGAAGTTCAAATAAATTGCATTAAAAGTACTGAATGGCCTGACATATAAAAGATATATAGTCCTGAATTTATATACTATAATATGCCTATTTGTGCTCAAAAATGCACAAAACAATGTGCATCTTACATTTTCCTTCACTTTGTCATGATAGAAGCTGTCAAGTAACTTTATTTGCATTTGCATAACAGATAAGATCAGAGATGCTCTTTTTGGCTGAGAAACACAGTACCTAAAAGGACACTTAATATAAAATAAAAGAGCACTTTCTACATTTGTTTTTGATAGTTTCCTATGCACACATATAGGTGGTAATTTGATCACATAGACCCCCCCATTACCATCTTTGGATCTCTCCATTCACACTGAAACCTACCTCCACCCATCTACTACTGGACACATCATGGAGGAGCATGACTAGCCCTCCCAGCAACCACTGACCGCCACCAGCCCCTCAGAGAGCCTCTCCCCTATCTGGGATGGAATGATGTCTGGCCCTATCTTGTGCAGGTAACCACAGCTACTGTGTGCTCATGAATGCTGCGGCCATGCCATGCCCAGGCAAAAGTGTTCCACAGCCTTCTCCCCATCCTCCAACTCATACTCTTTGCACCCCCACTTTCTGGGGTTCACTGAAGCTTAGGGGAAGATGATAGAGATTTTCCATATGGAAACAAGCACTGAGCAGTCCAACAAAACACTATAAACATAATGAATTTTAACCAAGAAAACAGAAAGGATAATTTAATATTTGGGTTTATTTATAGAATTTTGTACCAAAAGAGTACATCAAAAAAGACTATATAAGTCAAATTTTACCAAATTGAACATCTAGGAATCTTTTAAAATATGCAGATTCCAAGTTCTTATTCTTAATATCTAAAATAGAATTTTCACAAATGCATATTATTTTAGGAACTCTCTTTGGTTCTAATACATAATTGAGAGTATTTTTGAAAAATGATACTTTGTAGGGCATGATTCACCTTTAAACAGTATAATTATCTCTTATTTGGATCAACCATAATACTAGAGGATTAGTAGAAATTACTTTATGAACAATTTTGTTGACACAATGAACAATGCAACTCAAGGTAAAGAGAATTGAAAATAGCTGATTCCCTTTCATAAAAATTGTAAGTTACTAATATTTATTATTGACAGAGTTCTTAAAAATCTAATTAAGAAAAACATTCTGCTGTGGAAACTTACTGAATGAGATTTGGAAACTTACAGATGATGTTCTGTCCACTTCACAGCGGCTGCTCAGGATAAAACAGGCCTCGGCATCATCCATCCTAAACACAGACAGGAAAATAAAACAATCACTCAAATACTGTCTGAAAAATAGAATTCCAATGCCTGACCCACATAGAACATGTAGGCAATGTGTATACGTAGGCTTAGATGAAAGCTGAATATTTAGCAGAGTATGACTATATTTGACCATGATTTTTAAAAGTTGGATTGCCTGTATAGCTCAGTGGTTTATAGCAGAAGTAAAGAAGATGACTTTGTTGTTTACGGGGATTTTAATTTTGATAAACATGCTCTGCATAAATTAAGGGGTAGTGCTGATCTTTATCTTGTGGTCAGCCACATTTCAACTGCAGTGTCAGAACTGGTCAGCATTTGTAAGTCAAACTAGACTCCATGTCTAACTATGGAAGATGATTTACGTTTTTGTTAAAAAGCCCTTCTCGGGCTGGAGAGATAGCTCAGCGGTTAAGGCACTTGCCTCCAGTGCCTAAGGCCCAGGGTTCAATTCCCCAGTACCCACATAAGCCAGACCCACAAGATGGTGGCCCTGGTGTGCTCTCTCTCTCTCTCTCTTTCTCTCTCTCTCTCTCTGTGTGTGTGTGTGTGCTTGAATATTAATAAATAAAATATTTTAAATAAGCCCTTCTTCTCATGCTAAGGTTCTACAAACTTATTGTGTAATAAAGAAATATGCTTTAGCCTTTGATAAAAATGACTTTGCAACACGATAATATTTACATTTAAATTATGATTTTTCTATCTAGTGTACTATGATAAAGTAAGCTTTTCAAAAATATTTACTATAGAAAAGAAAGATTTAAATAAAGGTCCATAAAACTAGTCCAAACCAAATAGTTCTGAAAAATTATTGAGCCATGACTCTTAAAATAATATGAACATAAGATATCATTTTCTAAAGATAATTTTCACCAAGGCAATTCAAAATTGAGCCACTGACTTTTGGAACTTGTTTGGAGAAGACTATTCCTTATATTTTGCAGGGGGAATTGTGTTGAAGAATGCATTAATTACATTAAATCCCAAATATTTTCTGGGAAATTAGGATTAGAAAGGAACATACAAATGAATGCTAAATCACACTGGCTTCTTTCATAATCCAGCTTGATCAGTGCCAGCTGGTTACCTCTCCCTCATCATCCCCTTCCTCTTAGTTATGCAATTTTAATTCCTTTGAAGGATTTTCTCCCTGTGAATATGATTGACTTAGTTGAAAAAAAGATTTCAAAACCGCTTTTAGTAACTGTGATAATACTAAATAGTATCTAAATTAGATCCTGATATGTAATACTAATAACTCAGATTAATTCCTTACTGACAATGAAGCATCCATTTATCACAAAAATTCATATGATCATGGTATGGACATTATCCAAGGTCTTTATGTGAAGACTTTCATTGCCCAGACAAATTAATAGAAGATCCAGACTCCATCTATATAGACTCCTCTAATTCCCTAGGACACATAAATTATGATATACACAGCAAGTGGTAACATCTAAAGCCAGGATTAACTTGAGTTATTGGGAATATTTTATGATTTATAGAGCTGACATCCACAGAGAAACATCTGAAGTATTTAACCCATTAAAAATAGAGATATACTTTCAGTCCACTTTTCAATTAAGTAACAATTCATTTTTATTGTGGCACTTTCTATTATTTTTTATTCCTGAAATCCTGAAAATAATTCATTGAAAAAAAACTTAGCTGATCTGACTTTATTATGAATAAATCAAAAGTCCTGACTAATTAGTATCTACTCATCACTTGTAGGACATATCAAAAAAATGATCATTTGACTTTTTTACTGTTCTTTCCATCATCTCAAACAAAAAATAGACACACATACACACACAGTATGTACAGACACACACACAAAACATATACTCGTTCATATACAGCCACTGATTTAAGAAAATACTAAAATTTGACAAGGTACTTTTTAAGTTAAAACAGCAAATAATTCCAAAAAGAAACACTAAGACATGTTTTAAACTTTAAAAGCTGCTGAAAACATCTAGAAAAATCCTGATTCCTAATGGAGTCTCTGGTTCCTGAAACTCAGGAAGTTGTTTTGTATATATCTGTTCTCCCTGGTGACCCCAGTCTGCCCAGCTGAGCTCAAAATCTGCTCCTGTGGTAAACTGTCCATGCCCTGTGAAAAAATGGCTAGACGATGTCACCTTTCAGCCCTCCTAGCTGGCACTTGTAAAACAGGAGTCTTCTGTGGCTCCAGTCCCCAGAGACTTTTGTTTAAGACCCCAAGCTAGACAGGTATTGCCTGCAAAAGTGCATGTTGCAAGTTCCTTAAAATTTCAACCCTGACTCACTCACTTAGCTATCTCACATCATGTTCAGTCTACGATGTTATCTGCAGACTAAAAGCAATATTTAGAGATATAGAAACTTCTTTAACAGGGAGGGTGGATACCACCACTCTTCTGTGAGAACATAGGTAATTTTATCACACCACACTTCTCAGTGTGTCCTATGGGCACAGTCTAGTGAATGCCTATCTGGCCCAAAACACTGCTGAGAACAAAAACTTTACATTTTTAACAATATAATTCAATCATCAGGTTTTAAAAAAGGCTAAATACTAGGTTCAAAAATACTTAAACATAAATTGCAACAATAAATATTGTGAAAATGTTAAGGGAAAAGATATCAAAGGCATCAAAATAATAGAGCATACAATAGAAAACTAATATCAAAGCAGTCAAAATTATAGAGAATACAGTAGAAAATAGACAAGGCTACCCACTTTGCTCTCAGGAGATCCTGATCTTTCAGGGCTGAGCCTTGAAGGTAGATAACTCTTTGGGACCACATAGGGATCTGCAACACCCTTCGAACCTGCACATCCATTTCCGTAGGACATAAAATCACCACATAATAATCCTATTCAAAATAACATGCATATAGAATGATCTAGAAACAATATTTGTGTTACTTTAAAGCGGTAAATAAAATATTTATTTAAAATATTTACTGAGTTATAATTATAGAGTGACACTAAAAAGGTACACATAAAATGACAGGTAGAACTTTTTTGTTCTGGGTAGAAACGTTTATGAATAAATAATTCTTGCTTGAAGTTGTTACTTTTAGGATGAGAATAGTGATATTCATTTAGGAATTTTGAAATATTATGAGCTGATAAAATTTAAAAAAAATTTTGATGAACATTTTAATGTATTGAGAAAAACATTGACAAATAATGACAAGAAAAGTTAGAATTTTAGATCTAAAAAATTCAAAATGCATATTAAATGGTTCACAGCAAGCTAATCTAAAGGAACTGAAATTCTCTGGTAAGGCATCATGATTTCATTGCTGTAAAATATATCTAGTGGAAAGTTTGTAGAGTTGAGCATTATTTAAGCTGATACTAGAGAGAGTTAATTATTATATATTAAAGTTTTCTTTAAGCCATTCTTAACGATCTATAAAGATAAAACTGTATATTTTGAAAAATTAAAGCAACACAATATAAATAATAATCTCAAGCAAAAAATAATTTTGTATCACTTATAAATTAGCTTTAAATAGTCACCAACATATTTACAAGTGTATGCACTTAACTTAAAAGGAGGATGATTAAATATACTCAGCAATGTGTTCATTATAGAAATAAACATTTTCATACAAATTTATTGAGAAATACAAGGTGGATAATCCTTGGTTCTTTGAATTGGTGAAAATTCATTAAGCAGAGGAAGGGATTACCTAAATCTGCCTGGTTTCAGTGTCCTAAAACATGAAGAAAGTAGCCAAGGATATTTATGTGCACAAAACAATGAGGAGAAACTTATGAATTCTAGTATCTAATTCATTCAAATGATTTTCAAATTTTGGTCATCATCTGCTATGATAAAAACTACCCACTTTTGTGTTAGAAAACAAATCAGGAACTTCTAGGCTTCCACATTTCTGTCAACAATAATTCATACAACTGAGGTTTGTAAGTGAGCAGATGATCGTAACATGTCTTTTTCATTGTGTGATCATATTTAATGTTAAGATTCGCTGTTTCATAAAATACCATTTATGCTTTACATAGAGAAAATAATCCTTTAATTGAAAGAAAATCTTTTTTCCAACATTAACAACCATCTGTCTTCTAGTGTAGATATAGAAGGAACCTTAAAATTCTGTTTATTCTTCTAGATTTTTTTCTATGTTCCTGGTTATATTTGTAGTCCTTCAAATTACTGTTCCTAAATTTGATTGTATTAAAGAAAATGCTCCAGAATGCAATCTGCACCATTTGTTAACTGACATTGACAAAATGTTAGTAGGCATGATCCAATATTGTTTATAATATAACTCAAATGTACCTGTAGTCTTGGATGAGCATAAAATTCATTTAAAAAATCCATAAGTAAATCAATCTTCAGAGAGCTGACACACAGAACAACATGCTTCTCAGTCTGAGCTCTGTGTCGACTGTAGTTGCCGCCTGACTTTTGTCTCTCCATCCACAAATAGGCCAGTTGTTCAAACTGTTAGACATTTTCCACATGTAAATGTAAAACACCAAACATAAAACGGACAAATAATCAATGCGGTACAGCCACTGTTTATTAAGTACGCTCCATAGAACTCACTGAGATTTAAAGTAGGTTTATCATGGGATTTGTACAAAATTACGAATGTCTCCCTGAGGTGCCAGGTATGGTCTAATAGGTCATGAATTGAGTGACAGAAAAAAGTTTCACCAGCCTTCCTCCACACTCTTCTGCCTCATGACAAGCAAAGGGAGAAGGTGAGCCACAATATCTAATCTATGGGCTAGCTGGGCTGTACCTGGTACCTGAGGGAAGTGGATAGAGCAAGGGAGAAATGAGAAAAGGTCACTTTGGTACCTACATAATATGCATTCAGATACATTATGTCTATTGTTGTTATGTGATGAAAATACAAACAATTTGAATTTTCATTATGGTGTTTCTAATGAGCCCACTCATGAGACCCAGGGCTCCTTTTAAGAGAAGGATAGACATTGTGTCTCCCTACCTGTGGTACTATTTTATATCTGCCCCTTTGCAATTTCCCTACCTGCTGCCTAACATGAGGCAAAATATTTACACTCAATGTCCAGATATTGTTTAAGTTGATAAACATAAGTAATTAACTTTAACCTACTTCAGTTTATAGTTTCCCAAATTTACTTCCATTATAAAAATTATGTTATTAATAATAAATAAAATAAAATACTATGCTTAAAATAAAACATAATGAATAATTGAAGCAATATATGAGCTCCCATGTTTGGCTACAAAGAAAATGGCAATTCTGTATTTCCAATAAAATGTAAAAAGGTATTCCTGAAATAGTTTAAGGAACTAATTAAACATTAATAGCATGTGTTAATAATCACTGTTTCAGAAACCACTCTGTGTTTCTTAATCATATAAAACTTCAGGTTTGAGAGACTGTGTGCATTTCTACAGAATTGAACAAGAGTGTGTTTACCTGTATGGGCATAACCACAAGAGCCACACAGATCATCGCCACCACAAAGAGCTTGGAAGACCAGGTCTCAGGAGTGACATCCCCAAAGCCCACAGTAGAAAATGTCACAATGCAGAAATAAAGGGAATCAAAGAGATTTAGCTTCTTTCCTATTCGTTCCAGATGTTGAATTCCACAAATACTAAAAAATAAAAAATAAATAAATTCCCCATTGGAGAGCACTTTCACCAAATTTAAGAAAGATATCAATTTCCTGGGAAAGATTCACAGGAATGTGGCATCCTATGAATCACTGATGTAATTCCTTCTGGCACAATAGACATTGGATTATTAAGTGAGAATTAGGTGAGAATAATAGATGAAATCAACATAGACAGTTTCCTCATTGAAGTAAAGCTCATAATGTGTCAACTGTAAATTATATGTATAAATTCAAATTCAACTGATTAATGTTTACTATAAACTGCAGTTTTTTTAAAAAATAAATAAAGGTTAAAATTAAAACTTAAAAATTACATGTATTATTTTAGTAGTCCTTTCACAACCAAAACATTTTTTACAGACATTTTATACCTGTTTCCTTGAGTTTTAAGGGTTTTTTTTTCCCCAGAACAATCTAACTTTGAAATTTTTACCACATGACCCAGATATAGTTTTATTTGCTCAATAGCCAAAAATGTTAGCCGAAATATCATAAAGTATAATGGAGTCTGTTCATTATAATTCATATCCAATAAATACACTGCATTTCCTGAATACCACAAATACATTAAATGTATGTTAAGGAAACAGAGGCCAGAATCTGATAAGTTTGATACCTACAAAGATTCCAAAGTTCCAGCCATTAGAAAAGAGATTTATGACTGTGTATGTGGCTATATACAACAATGATTTTGTTAACAGAAATCAAATACAATAGTTTGAATGCTCCCCAGAACTGGGGTTGATATTGATTAGACACTTTAACAGTATTGAATTAAGACTTTTAAGAAGTACTGAGGTCACAAAATCACTATCATGAAGAGATTACTGCCATAATTGTGGGAAGGAATTCCTGATTGTAAACACAGTGTGCACTCTTTTGTGAATGTATTGGTCCCTTCCAAATTTAGGTAAAGATTCTATACCACTATATAATGCAATAAGAACTCCATCAAATTCTATCAACTTGATGTTGGACTTCCCAGTCTTCAGAACTGTGATATATGAATTTCTGTTCATTATAAATGATAAAACTTCAAGTGATCTGATATAGTATCACATAACAAACTAACACACAAAATCATTCTCAAAGGAGTCCTGCAGTATAGTAATCACGTGTAGAAAGTTCAACGGTATTAATAAGGAAACAGTAGAGAACCTATAAGAAAATTCTAAAAATTAGAATTGTTACAGTAGCATGACACATAGTACCATTACTGTCTTAAAAATAAAAGCAAAGTAAAATACATTTTCAACTTGAAATTCTGTATAAAATTGCAGTTCAGTGGATGGTGACATTCCCTGTGAGTCCACACCTCTGACCATGCCTGATCTCATCTGAACAATGACACTGGATGGTGGTGTTCCATGTGTCCACACCCCTGACCATGCCTGATCTCATCTTAATGATGACATTGGTCTCTGTTAGGAAAAGATCTATGCTGAGGCTGGGGAGATTGCACAGTGGTTAAAGTTGCTTTCTTGCAAATACTGCTGACCTGGGTTCAATTACCAGCCATTCCTTTAAAACTGGAAGAGTGCTTGTTTTCCAGCAGCAGGAGAGCCTGTTACACCCACGTAACCCCACAAATTAATATAAATTTTTAAAAGGAGCATGCAGTGCTGTGTGTCTTCCCTTCTGAGCTCTTCCCTTTCTCTAGACCATGGTACTTTAAATATATTAATAACCACCCAGATAGCACCAAAGTTCTTTTCTGTGTTGAAGCCACTAAACCTGTGTGCCAGGTGCCTCTGGGCTTTATGTGGCAGAATGTGGAACTGAAGTGACCATCTTACTTTACCTGGGTGGCTGGGGAATTGGACCTGGGTTGCTGAGGTATTGAACCAGGGCAAGTTGGCTTTTCAAGCAGGTGCCTGAAACTGCTGAGCCATTTCTCTAGCCTCTGTCTTTTAAGGGTTGCTAAAGAAACTAAGTAAAATTAAAGTGTGAATCCTGAGTGGGTCATGTCAGGATTAAAATTGATAAAATCATCAGGATGCAGCAAGGTAGTGAGGCAGGTTAAGATGACTGGACTCCCCCAAAAGTTAAATAACAGAATCCTGGAGCCTGTCCTTGAAGACTCCACTTAGTTAGAGTTCAGAAAAGGATACAGCTTCTTGCTGCCTAAGGACTTCCCTTGATCTGTTTTTCCATGAGCAGGACCTGAGCACTCCCTAAGCAGCAAATCCCCTTTCCTAGAATTAAGATTCCTAGAGGGATTAAACCTGAAGCTGGCATTGTGGTTATTTAGCTCAGACTCCATTCAGAACTTACAGGTGACCCCAATTTGGTTCTCTAGGAGGCTATTATCCCCTCCTGTCTTCTCATGGGCAGGAGCTCTTCATATTCCCTTCTTTCCCTTTCTTAATCTAATAAAATCTCCCTAAAGTTTAAACTCTGGTCTGTGGATTTCAATTCTATAATTTCAGACAGAATCTTGTATCAGTGTAGGATATCATTTACCACAAATAAATTCAAATGTGTTTTTTGAGATTCTTATAAAATGCCTCAGGAAAGAAATGGGGTGCTCTCCATCAGCCATAAGCCCAATTCATTATGATAGTTTAAAATTATTTATTTAGGGGTGTGTGTGTGTGTGTGTGTGTGTGTGTGTGTGTGTGTTTGTGTGTCTGCCACCGTGCACTTTTAGAGATCAGAGGATTACTTTCAGGTCAGTCCTCCACCATCCACCTCATTTGAGGCAGAGTTTCTTGCTCTGGGGTCTTGCAATGCAGTTCTGACCAGGAGCTTCTGAAAAATTCTCCAACCTCCCAACTTGTATCAGTTTGCTAGTAATACAGGAATTTTGGGTTCCTTGTACATCAATGCACTAATAATTTGGGTCTTTCCGGATCCCTTTCCTATGAAGTCAAAAAATGAAATCCATGGACCAGAGGATAAGGCACAGAAAGATTTTATTATAGCTTAGAGCTTTAGGAGGGAGAAGAGAAGGGGGATCACCACGAGGTGTAAAGCCAGCCTAGGCTGCACAGTGAGTTCCATGTCAGTCTGGGCTAAAGTAAAGCCCACCACAAAAAAAGAGAGAGAAAAATAGAAAGAATTGGTATATTAGGGCCTCTAGAAGCTGCATGCAATCTCCAGATGCATGTGCTACTTTGTGCATCAGTCTCTACATGGGTACTGAGGAATCAAACCCAGGTTGTTAGGCTATTCATGCCAATGACTTAATTGCTGAACCATTTCTTCAGCCCTAAAGATCAGATTTTCCAGCTTTGCCAGTAATCTTAAGAGTTTTTGTCCTCTAGGAAGGATGCAAAATTAATCTAGAAATCTTTCCAGGAGGGTGTGACAACCAGGTTTATGCAGGCTTAATGACATTTCCTGCAGTAAAGGAAGAAAAAAAAACATTCACTTTTGGGGTTCTGATACCCAGGCTGCCTAGTCAATTTCTGTCCCCTATCACTAGGATTACAGGAGTCAGCCAAAGCTTCAGGCTTTTTACACAGGTCTGGAGATCAAACATTTACTCCAGCAGGAGTAGGGAGTACTTTTTCCACTGAATGATTTCCCCCAGCCTTGGTTCATTGGTTTTTCAAAAGAACATAGCTACATGTGAAAGAAATATGATTTCTGTGTCAACAAGCTTTACAGCCAATACAAACTTGTACTGAACTTCTTGCCTTTAGCTGGTGAGAGGCTTCTATCAGACTCCCTGTCCTCATAATTTCCCTGTCTTTTTTAAATCCGATCTCAAAAACAGTCATTTATAATAGTAACCATTTGCCACTTTGTGAGATATGCATTAAGACACTTGAAGACACTGAAGATGGACCCTATAATCATTTATGAACCCCAGCTTCCATTTCCCTGGTAATGCCAATTGTAAGAAAAAGAAGCATCATACATGTCTCAAGAGTAGTGGACCATGTGAAAGGGAGGGGAGGGGATGATCAAGCATTGCTGAAGCCTAGTAGGAGAGATACTTCCTCCTAGTCTAAGGAATAGAATCTGAATTCCACCTCTGGCCCTAATTTGAAACAAGAGGCGTGAGCTTCTTGACACATCAGATTCTCTAAACATGAATGTCCCTTCCCTTAAAAGTTAATCCACTGAGCCTGTCAATCAACTTCTTTCAGGAAAGTGGATTCTATAGACATGCTAGAGACATGGGAGGAATACATTCCCTTAATGAAATAATGCACTTATACATCTAAGGAATTCCTCCTCCACTGCTGCTGCTTACAGAGCTGTGTTGCCCACTCTTCTGAGTTCTAACTAAAAATGTGGAATTTTTCCTTTACTACTTTTCTGTTCTGTAGATTGTAGCCAAAAATCCTAAACACGCTTACCCTGAAAGGGATATTCTCACTCTTTCTCAGAAACCCCCAAACAGTACCTCCTCCCATAAAATTGCTTGCAAGCTCCATTGCTGAACTTTCCTGCTATTTGAACTCTAACACGAAATGTTGCAGGTTCAGAGTAAGGTAAATTTTTACTGGTAGGTAGTTAGCTAGGAACTGATCCATGGAAACCTGGGTGCCACTTTACCTGCTCTGACAAGACTAGAACCCGCACCTGATCCAGTATCACCCAAGATGGCTACAAGCTATTCCTCAGCAGTTTCATGTTTCTTCTCAGTTTACCAGACTGTTGGGCTGGCCCTTCCTGAGTCAGCCTCTTGAGCTCACCAACCAATCAGGTCTCTCCCTTAACCCTGCATCTAAAGATGAGGATCATTCAAATTAAATACTTGATCCATATAGATCTCATAAGGCATATTTATGAATGTCTTGATATTTCTTTGTCCTTGGCACTCTTGACTCTTGGTCTTTTTGGTAAACTCTTTTTCCTGTGTGGGGGGATTTCCTTGGTCTCACTCCCTCTTTCTTTAGTGCACGCACTTTCCTGCTTTGCTCTGGGTTCTCGGCTTCCCATAGGTGTTATCACTTTCTTCAGACCTTTCTATAAGTGACCAGTGATATTCTCTGTCTCCCTCACTCTTTCCGGCCAGGCTGGGAAGGGAGAGAAATCCTTTTGGCTTGGGCTTTCCTGATCTATTCCCTTCTGGATCCTAACCTTCCCTAAAAACCAATCTCATTTTATTATGCAACATAGGTGTCCATCATTAACCTATTCCAGTTAAATCTCTAGAATGTAAGAATAAATAGTATGGAAGCCAGTGGAGATTCTTGGAGAAGAGGCACATAAACAACCAAGGAGTCTCAGCCAAGGGGGATCTCTGATCATTAAGCAGGAGGGGGGCATCCTAACTAGGCCTGTCACTCCACATAGACCTGTGGCTGAGACCAGCCACACGGGTGAGTCAGAAACAGAAAAGCAACCCAAAACAACAAAACCAGAGAAGCTTCCTGGCTGACCCATGTAATTATGTGGGTGTTATCAGAAGGGATAGTCTAACTCATATAATTATATGAGGGTTGCAAGAGGGGGAAGTCTTGAAATGCTTTGTGAATCCATGTTCTGGTTCATTATTTCTCAGTCAAAGTTGGAAAAGACACATTTTACTGGGGAATCAAGACTCCAATTTGCATGTTCTTAGTCTCATTAATAACAGAATTTATAAATAGGTTTGGAATCTTATGAACCATTTTATTAATGTTTGAGAGAAAATCCAAAGGGCAGGTAAGCTGTAAATCCTAGAAGCTACAGGGGAGAAGTTGATACATGAGAAGAGAGAAAATCATATCTTTTTGACTCAGGGCTGTTGGAATGACAGAGGGATTTGAGAACCTTTAAGATGCAAGAGATTCCAGGTCTGTGGATGCCAACTTTGGGTCCTTGTCCAAGTTATCAAAGAAATGAAAACACAGACTCAAAGAAAGGCAAATGAGATTGCTTTGCTACTGGCTTCCTTAATATTTATTCTTGTATTCTAGAGATTTAGCTAAAATAGGTTAATGATGGACACTATGTTGCATAATAAAAATAATTCACCTCAAATAGGTGAAGCACTTGAATGTAAGATATCAAACGATGTAGCTCCCAGGAGAAAAAAAAACACAGGGATAAATGTCCATGACATTGATATTGGTGATGATCTACTAGATTTGATCTATATCAAAAGCACAAATGATAAAATAAAAAAAATTTTCTGCCAAGGGGAAAAAGCTAAATAAAATGACATGGCCACTAAAGAATGGGAGAAAACATCTGTGCAAAAAAAATTTTGGAGAGTTCAAGAAACTGAGCTTCCAGGATAGATAGGTATATAGATTGTTTATAGATTATATATATATATATATATATATATATATATATATATATTCCTTAAGGCCACAAAACTGTAGCATTGAAAACATTTATTACACTCTTGACAAAAATTAATATCCAGCTTCTATTACACTTATTTT
This sequence comes from Zapus hudsonius, assembly GCA_004024765.1. Classification (NCBI taxonomy): domain Eukaryota; kingdom Metazoa; phylum Chordata; class Mammalia; order Rodentia; family Dipodidae; genus Zapus; species Zapus hudsonius. The sequence continues at coordinate 120,658 of PVHP010000084.1, read as the reverse complement.
GACCAGAACTCTGAATCATAAAATGACATGTAAGAACTTGGAGCTACTTTATGATAATATATTTTAATATAGATAATTATCTTATTTCATTCACAGATGCAGTTGGAGTCTATTAAATGAAAACTGCCTTTCTCTCTCATCACAGCTGATTAATTTTTGTTATTATATTTTTACCTAAAATTAGTTATAAGGTTATAAAGAGGATGTGCACAGATTTTGTGATAAATTAAATCTGAGAATGTGCTAAAATACCACGTATTCATAAAACATTCTATTTTATCTTGTTATAAGAAAGACACAACTTTTCAACCAAGTGCAGCCCAAACTATTTAATTATTTCCTAAGTTTGAAGGAGCTAAAGAGTTCATATAGTATTAACTAAAAATTACTAACTCCAAAATTAATAAAAAATTATATATTACTAATCATCAATACTGTTATTCTAATATTGTTTTGTGACTTATCCACTATCTCTTCCTAAATTTATATTTTAAATCTTATTAAATATTTGTGTTAAATTATCACAAAATTTACTGTTCATTGGCTTTTGATTAAATATTCTAAATTAAGTTACATACTGCAATGTAAAACACGTTTAATTTTTTTATTTAATATACATAATAGTTTGAATCACTTATAGTTATTATCTTAAGCAGAAGACTGAATACAAATATATTTTCCATATAATTTCTTTGAAGGTAATCTCATTGTCATCTTGATAGCATTGAAAATCAGCATGGAATCTAATCTTTAGGAACATGTGTGAGAAATTATCTAAATTAAATTGCTTGCGATGTGCGGACCCATCTCTGATGGTTAAGTTTTGTTGTCAACTTGACCTGTTTAATAATCCACAGGCATACCTCTTAGGTGGGTCTTGTGGTTCCTTCCAGGATGTATTAACTGGAGGAGGAAGTCCTTCCTCCACAGTGACCCCTTCCCATAGAGTGGGAGGTCCTGAAGGAACAGGAGCCTTATGAAAGGAAGTTCTGGGAGGAAATGAGCCACTTCCTCCTGCCTGGCTGCAGGTGCTGTTTGCTAGTGAGGACCTTAACTTGCTCATGTATCTTTCCTGTTTGGCTATGCTTCCTCAGAATTGGAACCAAGTTTCCTCAGCCTTCCAGCATGAACCAGAGACCTGCAGCTTTCCATAGAGTCCTCACGACTTCAGTGCTGAATGGGGACTAATGAGGCATCCAGGCATATGTACTGAGAAGCTACAGGTTCCTTGACTTTTGGGATTGCCGACTGCTGTTATTGATGTGATTTAATCCAATAAATCCCCTTTTTAATACAATTCATTCTCTCAGTTCTGTTCCTCTAGAGAACCCTGACTAATACAGTAACCTCAAATTAAAAGCTTAAATAAATCTTTCACCCCTTGAATGGATTTTTGTTAGGTATTTATCCCAGCAATGAGAATGGTACATACAACTGCTCATTACTTTTAAAATCTACATGATAATTTCAATAATAATATTAATAATAATAAATGGTGGTTACCTAGTATTGCAAAACAATTTCACAGTAATTCACACAAAGAAATTATTTGATGATTTGTTAGGGTCACGCGATATGTTAGTTATCACAGATGCAGATATGAAAACAAGATCAAAAGATAATACTCTTTCACCCTTGTTTACATTAGATATTCCCTAAAATAATAGTATTACTAATAATACAAACTAATATTCAAACATTTTTAGTAGTTAAATGCAAACTGGAGAAAATTACTTAATTTTTAAACTTCATGCTCAGTTGAAAAGTAAATGTCATAATATTAGCTTTTTTATGAGCTATCATAATAATAAAATGAGCCAATGTTCTATGAACTTCCTGGCACATAATAATGTTCAATTAATCCAGTGGTACTTTTGTTATTTATTTTCAGCTGTTACACTAGAGAAATAGAACCATAAAAATGAGTTGAATATATGGAACAAATATGTATGTATATATGTGCATGTATATTCATATATTTACATATGAAATTATAGGTAATGCCTTTCTTTTCTCTTTGATAATAATATATGAGACCAAACATAAAAATAGTGTTACAAAGCTGTGGTTTTCTGCTGTTTCCTATGTTATAGGAAATGTCCCTTCAGAACAAAGAGATCACAGGGAAACAGAGCGGCCATGGGAAGAGTCACCGTTTGTTTTTTGTATGAGTAGGTAAAAAGATTGTTAGCAGCAAAAATTATTCATGCTTAATAATTAGCTATAACTGTGTCCAATTCTTTCTCAGCACTACAACTCCCAAAGCTGTGGGAGTAGAAATATGGGTGGACAGGGAAGGCTCCAAAGAGGAGGAAAGTTAGGCAATTTGCAGAGTAAACCCATAATCTTTAACTATTCAGAAAGGGTAATCAGGCTGAGATTAGTTGACCTTTACACAGGTCACTATCCTCATTTACAGAAACTGACAATGAACTCTTGTTAATGCAGAAAGGGGGAAAAGAGATAAAGCACTGTTTCACCACAATGACAGCATCAGGCTAATAGTTCCTTTAAGAGACTTGGCTTTTCAGTGTGCTTCTGTTGTTATCATAGGAAGAGGGATTGTGTTCCCTGTGTAGTGTTTTGTTCTGTTTGAGTTCCCTACATTCCATTTTACATTGACCACATTCTCTATCATGCTGAAAACGTGTTTAGTAATATGTACTGTACCTCAATATGTACTTCACAGTGCAAATTGTGGAGAAAGCATACATTTTAAAAACGAGAGACAATGTAATAAGAATAATGATTGAAGCTGATTAAGCCAGGTAAATGGGGGAAATCCATTTTAAAGTCAAAGGTAATTAAATGGCACAATGCAAAATCAAGGAAATAAACTTCCACTCGGAGAACTCTAATATCAGGCAATTAAACATTTTAGAGAAAAACAGGAATTCTACTTGTCACCAACAAAGATATTATAGTTATTTCCTTTTTTAAAAACATGACATTATAACTAGTAGAGTAGCAAAATTAGTATGTTATCATCCTACATTCCTAGTCATGCATGAAAACATTCTTGTACCCTGGACAATATTTAGGATGATTCTCTCTTGAAGCTGCAATAAACTGGTTGTGGCTTTTACCTCACTCTATTTTATAACACAGGTAAATATAAGACCTTTGGGGTTTCTGTTTAACAATCTATTGAATGGTACTGTGTTCAAGCACAATACTAATGAATCAGCAAAGAAAATAACATGTAAAAACCAGCATTACTGCTTCCTTGATGTGTCTTACAGGTTAGAGGTAGCAAATGATAGCTAGTGTATATAAGTACAAATATGTGAAACTGTCTACTTGAAATTATGGTATTGTATTTTAGAGGAATATGACCAATGTGGAAGGTCAGGCTTTATTGAAAGAGTGATGTTTCATATATGACAAGAGAGTTCAGACTTTATACAGAAAGAAAGACAGTACATTCTAGAGAAGCAAACCATTAGCAAAATGGAAGAAGTGAAACAATTTACTGTAATATCTACCAAAGAAAGCAAATAAAGGATTTGATGAGAGACTGAAATGATAGGAATCCTAATGGTATAATTTTTTAAATGATTAATGATTTATTTTTAATGCATCTCAAGAGACAAGGATATTTCAACAAGCAGTAAGGTTATGGTGACACAATCCTGCTTGTCCTCAAATATCACCTGAGCTACCAAAAATGCATGTTTTGGAGCACACCCACAGGGTACACAGGTAAAACTCTCACCTATCCATTGTTACCAAGACATTGTAATAGTTTAAACAAGGCTGTGATAGTTTAAACAAGGTAGCTATAGTTAGAGGATGTTCAGGTGGAAAAAAAATATATGGAATCTGTAGATTATGTATGTGTCAAAGAACATAAAATATTAAGAGTAACCTCTACATATCTGGCTTGTCCAAAAAAAAATGGGTAGAAATTACCATTTTGAGATATGGATGGACAATGGGGGGGAGAAAATATCAAAATTTGCTTTTAGGCACATCTGTTTGATGACTCTAAGATAAAATATTACAGAAATAATTGAATATGAAAGTTGTAATCAAAGTCATTGGAATTGACATAAGAAAAATTACCACTTCTTAGCTGGCATGTCTTAGGAAAAAGTTCTTGCCTCAAATGTAATGGGGAAAAAAATGAAACTCAAAAGCTTGCTTCCTAACACAGAAGGCAAGCAAATCTTAAAGTTTTTTTATGAAACACAAACGCCCTTGTGTGAGACACATGTTCATGTTCTCTGTCTTTTCATGCATCTCTCTATGCACATATTGAACAAAAGTTGATACCACTGACAATGTGAAAATGGGCTGAAGGCAGATACTACCAACTGACGTGTTGATCAACAGAATCCTCATAAGCGGAAATGGATTGATAATATCTCTAGACGGAAGGCACGGTTTACTTAAAGGGTTATTTACCATGTTCTTATTATTCAATTACAGAAGAGCAGCAATCATCAAACATGCTCTCCTGACAATCACATGTCTTGAAAAATATTCCCATTTTCCTGTGTATTAATTGGTAAGGATTCTGGCTCTGATTTATTGCTGAATGGGTCTGGCAATATTCTGGTAATGGTTCCTAATTACAGACCTGTTTACCAGCTCATGTTTACCAGACAATCCCAGATTCAACTTACGTGGATACAAATGACCAATCGACATAAGTAATATATCTTACAGAATGTATTAAGCTATATTAAGTGAAAAATATGAATTGAAATGATTAATTTTTATGAGATAGCCAATTGATCCATGAGGAATGACATCTTGTACTGATGAATTCTTTCAAGAGGAAGATGAGCTTACAAAAGGCATAAAAGACATATATTGTGGGCATGTGTGTATAAATATGAAATATGTAGAAACACTTATGAAAGGTATACATTTGAGACTACAGGAGGATGTCACAAGTTCACACACATGCTCATGACCTTTTTGCTCATGTGACTTTCTCTTCAGATGACTTTCCTGCCTATAACACTGAGAAAGACTTAAGCTAGCTGGGTCTCATGGTGATAGCAGATGCTTTCTAAATATGTCTTTGCTTTCTTTGCAGTAATAGAATAATAGGAAAATGTCTATATTTCTAAAAGAAACCTTTTTAATTAAAAAAGTGTATTTATTCTGAAAGAGTGAAAGAATGAGGGCACGGCTGCCTCCTGTCACTGCAAACTATAGATGCAGGTGTCATTTTGTGTATCTATCTGGCTTGGCATGGGACTGAGGAATTAAATCTGGGCCATCAGGCTTTGCAACCTAGCACATTTAATCACTGAGTCATCTCTCTAGATCACATACTTTCCCTTTTTTAAGATCAACGTTTCAAAAATATAAAGCATAAAACTGCTGGGCATGCTGGCAAACACCTTTAATTCCAACACTCAAGAGGCAGAGGTACGATTGCTGTGAGTTTGAGGCCAGTCTGAGACTACAGTGAGTTCCAATCAGCCTGGGCTAGAATGAGACCTTACCTCAAGAAAAAAAAAAGCACAAAATGTGTTTGGCTTTCTTTGTTTGTATTCCCTTCTTCTAGTCATTCATTTCCTTTAAAAGAAGATAACCTAGGTAACAAAAACAAAATCGAGACCAGTTCAAAAATAATTTTTGATTCTATAGAAGAAGCAATAGAAGTTAACACTAAAAACTTTATAAAGCATTATTAACTATATGCAGGCTAAAATATATATTTAAACTAGAACCACTAGAAATGAGGCCAGATGCAGAACAGACATAAGTGATTTTTTTCTACAAGCCACTGGATTGGTATGACCGTCCACACTGAATGCACAGATGAAGAATGTGACATGAGAGCATGGAGTCATTCATGAGCTGTTGGAACTCCTAGTGAAGGTCAGCTGATGCCTGGAGTGGATGTAACTCTCCAAGGCACCAAGCATATTTACAGTGCACTATTAGCCCTGGGCTGAAAATCACTTTCAAGACTGTGCATACAAATCATCCAAGTCAAGTTAAGTCTGTGCCTGGAGGAAATAATGGATTCAAAACAGCTACTAAATTCAACCCAGCAGCCTTTTCCAAGTTGCAAGCACTTACTACTCCAGAATTTAGTTTCATCTTTTGCATTAATTTTTCTTACATACTGGATTCAGTTCTTTAAAATGAATGACCATGAAGTGTCCTACAATTACTAGCTGACATGTTTTCCCATGATATATGTAAAGAAAAGTTCACATTTAGAGTTGATTTTTTTTAAAAAAAGAATATATGTATATATCCTGATTATCTTCAGAAGTTGTTCAATTTGGAAATGCATTTTTTTTACTATCAGGAAGCCAGTAAAATGAAAACTCAATTTAAGTATCCTTGAACGTAAGAAATGTGAAATGAAGCCTAATACGTATCAAGTGATTTAAACTTTTATTTTCCCTTAATATGCTCTCTCAAGAATATCTTGTCATGTTTGAGCACATAACATGGATTTGTTCAACATTTTCTGGAAATCACATAAATCACAAAATAAGGCTGTATTTCATCCTATCCAGGTGTCCCAAATTCAGTCACTAAAAATAAAAGGGAAAGCAGAAATTAATATGCTACTTGAAATCACAAGCAGTAGGAAACAATCTTGGGAAAAATGAGTCTTGTTTTTATGCAATCAATTATTGAATCCAATTTTAACACTAATATTGAAATTCATTTATTAACAACGAAATTATCAGAATGGTATATTTTTGCCCACATAATACTGTGCTTAATATCAATTGAAAAATATCATCTCCTTTCTAAGAGATGATTAATAACATCTATTCCATGAAGTACATATTCTACAGTATACAAATATAACCATACCTAAGAAATAAAAGCCTTAAGTATCAATATGTTCATTTGAACCTGAGACTTAATAAATTAATAATGAACATATCAAAATGTACATAGAATGGTCCCCTTATTCAAAAATTTTTTCTCACTCGAAATTGCCATTATTTTCCTAATCAATGTACGTTGTTCAAAGATCAGTTTCAGAAGGTCAATGGCATGCTCTAAACTAAACAAATTTACTGGAAAACATGGCCTCTGTCAACATTGACCGAGTGAACACTGATTGCTCCTATGACTTTAATTTAAAAAAATTCAAAGAGCTTTTTCATGTCTGATCATTTAAACCTAAATATATTAAACTCAGAATTAATATAGCAAAAAGGATACCACAATTCAAGAAAATCACCTATTTTACATTTTTAGAGAAGTAAAAATGTTTTTCAAATTCACCATAAATGTTAAGTATGTTATTTCCTTTACTATTTCTTATCATATGATTGAATCAGCTCAAAATTATGTTTTCCAGACATTTTCCTTATAGCCATGATAGGAATTTGATGTATGAAATGTCTGGGACAAGCCAGGAAATTAGAGCTCACAGCTTGGACAACTGTTATAGGGTCTGTCCAACATCTTTGTCAGCAGAAGGATCGTGCCAGAAAAGAAAAAGGTCAATGACTTGGTCAGGGCTCTTTCTATTTATAAGTGGTAGAAGAAGAAAATATTTTTTTTCAGTGATTGTCCCTGTTTTGTAGAAGCCAAGCAATAAAAAATATTTGGAGGAATTTCTGTAATTAGAAATATTGTCATTTAAGGAAGCAGTTGGGGGGAATCAGGTTACCTAGGAACAATATTGTAAGCAGTGAGCTTCCAATCCTACACTGGGGCTAAAGGACCCCCAATTTATAATTTAGTGATGTAATATGTGTAGTAGTTATTAATTATCAAGTTAATAATTAGCTAGGATAAATGTTTCATATAAAATGAAATATTAGCTGAAAATGGTGACATATTCTCATATTTCCAGCATTCTGGAGGCTGGAAAAAGTTTTTTATCCGAGATTACACAATTTTTGAAGACTAGACTCTGTAGAGAAAAATAAAACCAAAACCCCAAAAAAGAAAGAAGAAATGAAAAAGACATTTGACAAGGTTATGTTATCTTTCCTAAGGGAGAAAGATATGTCCACAGTGTGCTCTGCTTGTGAAATGTGAAATGGAAAAGAAAAGGACACATTTATAATCAATATTCTTGCTACAGCCTGTCAGTACTCAAATACAAAAAATAAAACGTATTAGTACAGGTCTTAAATATTTGTGGCAAGTTTTAAAATATAACTAGTAATAGGAAGACTAGCAGTGCACAAATGATCTTTTGTCATTACTTGTTGGCAATGGAATTGAAATTATAATGAAATCATTGGTTTATTTTGGCTTCCTCATTTTATTTCTAACTTCTCTCCAATATTTTATTCCAAATGAACTACACAAGTTGAGAATCAACCCAGGACATGTTTTCAGTAATAAAGAAAAATGTACCTAATGGAGGCGAATGGATGAAGGTAGCAGAAAACTAATGTGTGACAGAGCCACTAGGGGAAGAAGATTAACAGAATTTTTTTGGATCCCTAACTGAGTTTTCAAGGAAACTTTATTTCTGGACTTGGCACATGAAATGAGACCTAAAGTAAACCAAAAATCAAGAGGATAAATTTCCAGATAGAGGAATCAATTCAAATCCCCCAAGTCCAGAATCATTTAAGATCATACAAGAACATAAAGAAGGGAAAGAGAAGGTGCAGATACACAGCAAACAAAAACAGGGTAAGCTAATATCAATTATAAGCAGAGCCAGCCCATGGAAGGCCACATAATATTTTTTGTTTAATCTAACTGCATTCAGAAGCAAAGAAAAGTTTCTAAATTTCCAAGATTATCCATACTGTTCGATAGGATAATAGCATAGGACAACCAGGATACTGGCAGAGAGAGCAGATCATCAGAGCAAGAGGATGTCTGGACAAGAGAAATGCTGTATAAATAAAGAGTGAAGATGAGGGTGGGGGAAGGGGAGGGAGAGCTTACAGGGCTTTTAGAGGGACTGAGGGTTCAGCATGAAAACCAGGAGATATCTGGATGCTTCCAATGCTTTAACTTTTTTTTAGGGACTGGTGGATAATGGGGTAACCAACAGAGAACTTAGGAAAAATTATCAGAACAGAGAGAAAAACAAGTATTTTCTTGGGAAGATGGAGTTAGCAGTGTCTATGGTTCTCAAATCCAGAGTATGGGTAGCGAGAAGGCAGAGCCTCAGGAAACGGAAGAGAATGAAAACTGTTCAAAAGCATACCAAATACCTCCATAGAAAATCACAACATACATAAGCCATGAGAATGTGGAGAGTACATTTCAAGTTCTCTACAGTTTCTAAATCAGAGGCTCAAATAAAAATGAACCTTGAAAACACAATGACCCACATTTTTCTTGAAATAATTGTTTCAGACACATGGAAGAGAAATGACCGCATTATCCAGTACACATTATTGTAGACTAGGTATGGATAAAATGCTTATGTCCTTGTGCTAGCTTCATTATTTTTCTTTAATAGGCTAGAGATAGTATTAGACACCTTATAGTCTTATCTCTTATTTGAAAAATGAGATGACATAATGTAATAGACAGAAAACCAGTACTACTTGAACATTATAAACTTCATTATGAGGACACGTGTCATGTACTAGTACATTTAACTTCTCATTATCCTTCACAGAATGAGATTCTGCAGGTCTACAGCAGCAGAGTGAGGCACTGATTCCATTGAAAAACAGGTGTGTTCTCTTTCCGAAGATGAAAACTAACTAAAATTACATTTTTTCCGTTCAATCTCAACTGCCTGGACGCTTTACCTAAGCTTTACACTTGAACCCTGCTATATAGCTTTGTTTACCAAATCCACGTCTATTTTAAAATCTGCCAGAACCTTTTGAATAAAGCTTTACAACATTTGTCTTTCTCCATTTATAAAAAAAAAATGAATTGAGGCTCTGAGAGACTATCATTTAAGTAAGTGACAGAGCAAGACCCCAGCATAAGCAAATCTAATGCATCTTTTGATTGATTAAGGTCCTTTTACATAGCTATATGTATTTATACTGCCTTAGAAATAAAACCTTCAGAAGAGCAATCTTTTATGAAACTAAGAACCTTGCCCTTCAATAATGGCAATAAAGTGCTTCTGTATATTTGAATGGTGCATTATAATTTACAAAATGCTTTTAAATAAATTTTCTCAATCTTTATGGTTACTCAGAACTGGTGGCCCAGTTTGAATATATACTTATGGAATAGAAGAATTTAGACAAAGGCAAGCAAACAACAAAAATAGTCCTAGGGAGAGAATTAAAAACACATAGGGGAAATTTTGCTTGGAGAAAAGCAAACGGCGAGCTCTCAATGGTCAAAGTAGTAGATAATTAGGAAGCGATGGATTGAAAGTGGTTTTCCACCTTCACAGTAAGCACTAGCGGGAACCAGCTCATATGAAATTCAAATGAGATATTTAGAACATCCTAAAATCAATTTGCCTAGAAAATCAAGGACCTAAAAATAAATCCCCGAAATTGTACATAAAACACAACAGAAGTCCAAAATAAATATATTCAACTGGCTAATAAGAATAATAAAAATGTGAAATGCTAAATGAAACAATTATCAGAGAAAACAAATAAATGCTATATAATATGTGCATACAAAGTATTGTTAAAAGTCAATGTAACCTGTGATGGTCTGAATCAGATGTCCCTCATAAACTCATGTGTTATGAAGGCTTGATCCACAGCTGGTGGAGGATTTAGGAGGTGGAGTTTTGCTGAGGGATTAGGTTTAACGGTGTTATAGACAGCTCCCCTTGCTAGAGTTTGGCTCAGTCTACTGGATTGACTGGCTGGATTGCTCAGCAGTCTCAGTCCAGCACTGAAGGGGCATGGAGGATTCCTGGAGAGCTGCTGGTCCTCAGTCCACATTGGAAGGCTGAGGAAACTTGGTTCCAATGGCTAGGAAGGACAGCAGAACAGGATAGATGCACACACAAGTGAAGGAACTCACCAGCCAGTAGCACAGGCAGCCATGTGGAAAGAAGGGATGCTGGCCTCTTAGAGAGTCCTAAGATAGCCATTAGGATGGCTGCCCGCTAAGGAAGGATTTGTTCTTTCAGTTAACCCTTCCTGGAAGCAACCTTAGACTTGCCCAAGAGGAATGAATGTCTGTGGATTCCTAATCTGATCAAATTGAGAACAGGACTTAACCCTCTAACCCCAGGGTAGGAGAGAATATCAGTTTTCCTAATGTAGACAGGAAAAAGAGACATTGCTAAGTGAATCCACATAGTTAAAAATCTCACTGGCCAAGATTATACACAAGAAAGAGGGTATAGCATAATACAAAGAAATAATATAGGAAACTAAGAAGGAAAACAGTGACTTGCACTTATGAATACAGGAATTCTAAGAATCAGTCAGATGCAAAAGCGTTGTGGCAATTTTAAGGATACAAATAATAAAAGAATTAATAAGAATGGGAAGACAAGATGAAAAATTGAGGAGCAATTTTGAAAGAGAAAAAGCATAAAGATGGTGTGTTAAAAAGATGTTTGAATTCAGCAAGGATCTGGTTGCTTGATGGTAGGAAAAGGCTTTGATAATAAAAATGCTCTGTAGAAACTCTGACATTGACTACGGCTTAAAATAGACGCCATCTGGGTGGATGGTATAGAAAAGGCTATGTTTTCAAAGGGGAAAAAATTCTCAGATCCATTTTAGTAATACGGCTCTTGGTAAAAATCTGTAGCAATTATATTCTACATTTTATTTTATTGCTCGTTTTTATTTTGTATATTTGATGCCCAAGTTTTGAGAACTCATAGGTGAATAAGTCTTATCTCATATAAATTGTGCCTTGAACCTAATCTAATGAGCCTTGCTCCCTCTGAGGGTGTTGGTCTTGATCCCAGTTAGCCCGAGTTCTCCATGTCTTTGAATTCAATGAGCATCCACAAGATGATGATTTCCATCTATATGCCTAGTCCAAATATTTTTCTGAACTCCAGACTCCTAGTTTTGCCCTATGTATCATCTCTTGGACTTATAAAAGGCATCTCAAATACAGGGGTATATATTCTCTTCCCCTTCATGTTCTTCTCTAGAATTGCCCATGATTATAGATACCACTTGACAGTCCCTTTCACAGATGTGACAAATTCCTCCTTGAATAGTTTTCTTCCTTTACATGTCCTATATCCAATTCAGGAAACACTTTCAATACTTGAAGATAGAGGGCAAATCCAGTCACCGTCCACTTCTTCACTATTGTTCCAGGTCAAGTTCCCTTTACCTTCTTCCTGAGTCTCACAGGCTTCTATTCAGAATTTCTGCCTCTGCCCTTCTCCCTCCAACAAACGATTCTCCATGTAAGTGTCACAGAACCTGTATTACAAAATCTAGGCAATCATGTTCCTCAAAGAGGTAAGTCAGCTGTCCCAGAATCTTTCCACTAAGTGTTCCTCAGTCTGGTAAAGGCTTCACCAAATAAGCATATCTCTCACATTTCAATTTTATTTCTCCATTGGCATCCCACATCTTAAGTCAGCAGTTTAGTGAAACAGCCTACCTGCTTCTCTCCTGATCCTGACTTCGTTTTCTACATGTATTTCATTAGCCCTTCCTTGAGTTACTGTCATTGTCCCTACGTTTCACAAAGATAAGGGTTGTGATCATTTTTTTATTATTGTTCTAGCTCTTCACACATTCAAAACTATAGTGAATAAATGAAAGTACTAGAGTCCTCTTTTTGTTTGAATTTTCTTACCATGCTCTCAAACATGCTTTACAAAATTAAGTACAGTTTTTATAATTCTTACAAAAACAATTTTAAACTGACAGATTTTTTTTTCAACATGAAAATTCAGTGACCTTATATTTGTAGGCATAGGAGTGCTGATCCATTTGATTATATAACTGAAGCATACTTTATTATCTTGTTTATTGGATTAACTGTGGTCCCCCCCCTTGGGAATATGTCATGCTCGTAGCAACTAAGATTGGTGGCAAGTTTAACAATACACAAGATTTTTTAAATCCTTTGTGAATGCATGACATGCCCACATATGAAGGTCAAAGGACAGTTTTTGGGAGTCGGTCCTCACCTTCCACCTTATTTTTTTTCATATTAATTATCAATTATTAGATAGATTACATGAGCAACTGAAGCTCTTTTTTTTATTGTCCATAATGAGTTACATTATTTAGTGGGCAAACTATGCGTTGTTATCCCGAATTCCCCGCTTCCCCCCCTCCCCGTCCCTGATCAGTTGTATATCCTCCTTCGTGGGCTGTCTGTATTAGTCCTTGTGGCAAGGTCTTTTTTAAAATTATTGTTTTTTTCTACTTTGCTCTTAGAGCTTTTTGCCTATTTCATCTAAGAGATGGACTCATTTCTGCACTGTACTTTTAATCCCCTCAAATAAAATTTTGGATAGATATTATATTTTTCCAAGTTTCCTTTTTTCCTATCTTCAATTTTTCTCAGATAATTCAGCTCTAATTTTCCAAAATATATTAGAATAAATTTATAGGTAACTATTCATATGTGTCATTGCAGTAGCCAACAAAATAAAGTCCACTTTTATTTAAATCCACACAGATGTAAAGAACAGTCTCCACAGCACCTTCATGAACCATGTGTTCAATCTCTACAGAACTGAAGAAGGGGACATAAAGCTTTCCTGTTTTTTTTGTAATAACATTACTCCCAAGTCTCTCTATTATTTCACTGCCATAAATTGTCTCTGAGATGAATCCCAACAAGGAAACTCTAAAAATATCCATACTTTACATGAAAGACAGTGGTCATTAATGCCTTAACCTCTTGTTTTCTAGAACTGGATCACCATCAAATTCTAAAATTTCACATTTTACCCAGAACTTTATCTCCCCTCTCCAGTTCTCTATGATTTCCAATTGATGCCTATGTAAATGATCAACACAATAATCCATATGCACACAATATTATTTATTCTCACTTATATTTCAGAGACTTTGTGCCTAGGTATATGTTGCAAACTTCATTTGTAAACTAAATCCCAAGTCCTTTATCATTTGACCGTAGCACAAAGGCACTATTGTTAGATGCAATAAATGATACTAGAGAATTCCAGAGAAGAAGAAACCATATGTTCTATATGTAAAGGAATGTATTATAGGGAAATGTCTCACGCAATTTTGGTGGCTAGTAAGAGACCAAATATTCAAAGTGGACCATTGGCATCACAGGTCCAGGAGAGCCAAGGATGTAAGGAAGTCTGAAGTTAACCTGCCTCACAGTAGGACCATCAAATTCACTCTATTCAAGGGATAAGCATGTTAATCTCATCAAAACCATTCTGAAAAACTCAGAGGCTGAAGCCCAGTAAATCTCGGGGTCTTGAGTTCTAGTACAGCTGGGATGTTGCACCTGCCGACTCACTGTGACTTTTGAGAAGTTAAAACTTTTACAGAAGCTTGAGAGGTGTTAAGCAGCAGTGTTGTCTCTTGACTCATGGGATATTTTATAATCAATCAGTGATAGTGTGGCCCCTGAAATCTTACAAGGTAGCAGCCATTATACTTTCAACTTTACCTAATACACGTTCAATGCCCTGTTTTAGAAGGGGGAGTGAATCACATTCTCACTTTCCTTCCTTGAGGACTTTCAGTAATCCCGCAGCCTATTCTCCTTTCAGAAAGTGATTTCTGTTTGCCTGGCTGGATACTGAGTATCTAGCCTCAGAGATAATTGTTTTAATAATAATTAGTCTTTACTTCCTCTACATCTTATCATTCATCCCAAGGTCAACTATTGGATCATGACACTTCCAGTGAATGTCTCCTCAAATGTCACATGTTATACCCTTCTTCTATCACACTATTTGAATGTAAACCTTATATTCTTCCCTTTGCATTTGTTTTGCTTGGTTTCTAACAGCCCTTATCAGTACTCAAAAAAGACATGATACATACTTGTGTATTTAAGATTGGACTCCCAACTCTACCCAAACTCAACTGTACTATAAATTCTAGGATATGCTTATATCTACTTTTCATTCTATAGCCCTTAATGAGGCTCAAGGATATGTTAGTTATAATAATTATTAATGATATTAATTATTTTAATAATGATATACTAATTACTAAATAAACAAATAAACATATGGCAAAATTCATAGATAAATTGATAGTCTTTCTTCACCTTTCCATATTTTATTTTATATTCTTTGCTGAGTATTTTCTCAGGTAGTTTGTGTATTCATCCTTGTGTTTCCAGAAATAGTATTATATAGAGAAATAGGAATATGTCTGACTTTATTCGTTTCCTCTCAGATGTCTATAAATATTTCTACCATATGGAAATTTATAGTATAGCAAAAAACATTCAGTATGTTGGTCTTTGTTTTAGAGTTATATTTGTTTCCTCTTATTATAAACAAACACTATAAACTTATCATTGAAAATAACAACTTTTTTTTCTTCAGTGATATGGAGGTCAGAGTTCAATTTTCTCAGGGTGGTAACTGGTTAAAACAGACAGCTAAAGTCACTGGCTAAGAATCCATTGGCAATCTCATTCGAGTTGTGGGCAGATCAGGTCCATGAAGTCGATGGACTAAGGTCTAGTTCATTTCCTTCCTGGTTCTTGGCCAGGAGTCACTTTTAGCACCAAAGCTGGGAGTAGTGGATGGATACATGCTTAGTATTCCTCTGAAACTCCCTTCTGCCCCATGGCTCCTACTGCTGTACCTATTTGGCTCCAGCCTTAGTTTTCTACTCTTAAGGGTTTATGGAATTAGACTGGGTCCACCCAGATAATCTAGTAAATGCAATCCCTGGAATCTTAATATACTTTCAGAGTCCGTTCTGTCATAGAACAAAACATGTTCACATTTAGAAGAATATGGGCCTTAAAGCATCTGTCGACCTAGTCATTATAAATAAGCACTGTGTAACTTATAAGTAAACTAATATCCCATTGCTTTCTTACTGGAAAATTGGAACAAGTATTTTTTTTCTTTTTTAAAATATCTGTATTACCATAATTAGATACATTGTATGAACAAATCTTATGATGGTACCCCCATTTCCCTCCTCCCTGTCCCCAATCCACTGGGGATCCTCCTCAGTGGGCATACTGAATCAGTCTGTTGAGTAGGGGGTTATAAATTGTTCTAGAGGAAGCCAGTTTCCCCCCAACTTTGTGTGTTGTTGCTGAGGGGGCAATGCCTCTGGATGAACAATATTTTTACAGTTAAGAAATTTTAGCAAAATGTACCAAGATGGTGTTTTTGCTTTTCACATTGTGTTCTCTAGGTCCATGACATTCTTCAACACTATCTGCTTAGCTATTAATTTTTCTATGTCATTTGCTTTTTTCTCTTACTGATGACTGTAGAATTGGTCAGTTACCCCAAATATATCTGCTAAGTCTATTTCCTGATGAATTTTATTCCTCTGAGAAAATGCTTTTCATTACAGATTTATCGAAATGACTGTCTGTATTGCATGTTCTAGTTACTTACTATATTATGCGCATAAATATATTTATATACTGTAAGAATTAAGAGAATTCATCCATTGATTGTACTGACTCTTTTTGATAAGTTATTTCTTTCTCTGCTATAGAGCAATGATGGCCATCTTGAGAAAAATCATGAAGGCTAAGTTCATGAACTAGCTCATGCCAAGTACCCTGCTTGACACCCAAACTGAAGTAACAAGAATGGCTTTTCAGTTTGAAAACTAGTCATCCTTACCTAGTAAAGAGGTCTCACCCAGCTCTATACCTCTTCATTATCATTTGGACGAAAAACCGATTGACATTTCCCCAACCAATGCCAGCCATACAGGGAGGTTCAAGGTGATCTATTCAGGGATTCAGGGATCTGATTCAGTGATTCCTTACACATGTATCTTCACGCAAGCCTTAGTCTCTACTACTGCCCAGACACAAATCAATGAAGCCTGGAGATGTGTAAGTCAGTATTTGGAGTGGTGGAGGAAAAAGATTTGTTCAGCAGACTTTTTTAAAAAATAAAATGTACCTATTATTTATTTATTTATTTGAGAGAGAAAAATGGGCAAGTTAGGACCACCTGCTGCTGCAAACAAATTCTAGGCACACGTGGTGGCTTCGCCCAACTGTGTATGTGGGTGCTGAGGATTAAACTCAAGCAGTCTTTCAGGTGCCCATACTTGTACATGAAGTGCTTTTAAGAACTAAGACATCTCTCCAAACCTCGATTTTTATTCTATCTTGCCTTCTTGTATTCTCTGTAGTAGCTAATAGACACAGTAATTTAACTGAAATTAAATTTTACTATCATTACTTTATATTGCAAGTATACACTCTCTCTATAAAAAGTACCCCAATATTATCACATTCTTAAAGTCATAGCCTAATCATTAGTGCACATAAACCAAGTGTTTAATTGCCATATGCTTAATTAAATAGACATATCAGGCACATCCTATAAATAATTACCTTATGTTATATAAATAGCAGAATATATGAATGTGTGAGCATAGTGTCCATGCTTAAAGATACAAAGAATTGTCTACATGTTTTCTGAAACGTTTTCTTTAATTTTCTAGTGGAGAGAATTTCTCGGCTGATATGATTTTTTCCTAACAAAATAATTTTACCTCCCACTTCTGTACTCAATATTGATTCAGCACACATTTGCTACATACTTTCTCCAGGCTGCCTAATGATAAAGCTGACAAAATCCCTATCTCCTGTGTATATATTTATTGCATGAAATAATGAGTTAGTATTATGGGTAGTAGTATTAATATTATTAGTAATATTAATAATACTAACTTACTATTTCATGCAATAAATTGTGTTCTCAAATTTTATGTAATTGTGAATTATTATTAGAATAATTCTTCACATAATGCAGATCTTAATCTAGCCTTATAGCAGTGAAATGAAATGAAGTGTTAGTCACTGGACTTACTATCAGAAAAGGCATAAGGTACCATGTCTGCATAACTCAAAGTTTGTAATTTTTATCATAGACCAAAAAGCAGGTACATCTTAACACTAATGCAGAGAGCCCTTCTCTGCAGTGACTCTAGTGTTAACAAACTGAGACAAAATGCACATGGAAAATGGAAGTTGAGCACAGCCTGAACCAGAGTGGAAACAACTATTGATTGCTGTGGTATTTTCAGCCAGCAGTTACCATAACTCAGCGAACAGCCTGTTCTGACCTAGACAAGATTCCCCTTGTTAGAGAGAATAGGGGAGGCCTATTCTGGTCAGTCTTAACCTCAAAGTGCTCCATTAACAGCAATGATAGGCCTCTGTGTGATAAGAACTAGACTCAGAAGATGAGGCCCTGAAGTTTGGAAGGTCTGTGGAGTCAAGGCAAAGTTCTCCATGCAGGCAATGCATGTGTCCAAACGGATTAGCATGATATTCACCATCTCAGCTCAAATCTGCACCTGGATCAAACCCAGCCTAATGTATTCTCGTACATACTTGTGTTACTATGTGCAAAATAAATATGCAAACTCATACTCTACCATCAACCCTAATGAGTATCTACTTTATATAAAGTTAACATTAAAAAGTAGAAAGTAATATGTAAATTATAAATCTGCACTGGTTTAATATGAACTTAATTACTATAAATACTAAGAAAATTTAAGTAAGTTAATGCAATTCAAAAGTGCTCTATATTTAGGTTAATTTTTTTAAATGTATTTTTTAAGAAAAAGCGCGTGTAAAATTTAAAATGTTTCTAAATAAACTCATGCAGATTACTAGATTTAACTGAGACTCTGTTGTGAGGTTAGCCTTTTTACAAAACATGAATGAAAGTTATATCTTTGACATAAATCCATCCAAAATAATTTCAATGTTGCATGATTCTGAAAAAATTCCCTCTCAGTTTCACATAAAGATAGCTTAAGTAAACCACAACTGATCCTTCTAGCCTTACTCATAACATCAAAGTCATATGAACTACAAGTCAGTTATGCTGTACTTTTTAAAAGCTTGCTTCTTTTAAATGTTAACTATGTACTAATAATACAAGCTTTCAAAGCTTTGGAATGGTTCATCAGTAAAACATTAATTTGAATGAAAGCAAATATGGAGACCTGTAAACTTTTCACCACCTGGTAAATGTCAATGTGTACAACAAATGTTTTCAAGGTTAAAAAAGGTCACCTGGCAGAAATAAATAACTTAAATATCCATGCACTCTCCATGAATCCCATGGCTGCGCAGAGTTACTGGAAAACTTAATTAAGCACCAGCATTCTGGGCTGAAAGCATCTAACACTTTGATTTCATGCCTGTAATTCCGACATTAGCATTCAAATCAGATCACAAATTGCACTTTGGTATTTGTTGAGTGAATGCCAATTAAATTGCTCCAAATGTTTGTTTTCATTTCCTGTAGAGTATCTGCCTCACACCTAATAGTCCCATCAGTGGAAAGCAACATCATTGCAGATGTTAAGGTTTTATATTTTTAGTGAGAATTTTTTTTTAATTTTTGAAGTAATGATAAGGTCAGTTCATCTATGGCTGAAAGAAATCTCTCACTTAGCCAGGTGTAGTGGCACAAACCCTTAATCCAAACTCTCAGGAGGCTGAGGTAGGAAGACTGTCATGAGTTCTAGGCCAGCCTGGGGTTGTAGAGTAAGTTTCAGGTCAGCCAAGGTTAGAGTGCAACCCTGCCTCCAAAAAAAAAAAAAAAAAAAAAAAGAACAAAAATATTTCCTTGTGACACTGTCTTATTTCAAAGTAATGGAAAAAAATAGAAACAAACCAACAAAATTCTGCACAGTGATAGTTAAAGAAACAGGATGTCACATTAATGGCATTACTTCTAGCATGTAAGCAGCTTACTCCTGTGTTATCAAAGTAATCATTAGGTCAATAATTTTATTGCATTGTTTTTTGAAAGGAAAGGTCTTAAGGCATATAAATGTAGAGGTCATACGGAGTCAATATCGTTAAATTTTATTTATTTGGGAGTTCATTTTATGAGCTATGTGTGTGCAATTCTTCATTTTTATTAGAAATTCTTATCAGTTTTACTACCCAGTTAGCAAAACTCCTAAGACATCATTTGTATGAATTTAAGCTCCTGTCTGGAAAATTATGACTACAGATTCCATCCTATGATCCTCCAAAGCTCTCTGTGAAAAGAAGGATTTAGAAATGAATATTCTCAAAATATATAGCTTGAAATGCTTAGTTTTCAATATTTGTATCTGCAATTAATAAGGATATTCTTATCATACAGAACTATTATCACAAGCATTTGTTAAGCATCTAACATTTTCCAAGCACTGTCAAAGACAGTCGAGGTAACACTGTAAGGAGATATTGGTACTTAACTCTTACATATAATAAGGCCAAACAAGAAAAAATGTTGAAAAATTTATAACAATGATGTAATTATCTAGTTTTTACAAAACCGAGAAAGCATATCTTGGAAATCTCCCATAATCCAAATGGACTTCAACAAAGCTTGATATGAGAACCTATAATCTATCTGTTAAGAGTTGAGGGGTAAAGAGAGAGAAGGAAATAGAGAATTTGGGTTTTAAATCATTGATGCATCTGACTTGAATAAAGGGCAAATTAATTAAAATTTCAAATGTAATATTATAATTAATTGACTAATTTTGCTTTAAATTTTGTTGTATTCTTATGTTCCTTTCTTTTCTGAGTTGATTTAAATACCCAAGATGGAGAGATGGTCCAGTGGTTAAGTTTACTTTCTGCATAAGCATGAGGGCCTAGGAGGCCTGAACACACAAAAACAGCGGGGTGTGGCCATGTGTACCACAAAAGGGACCAGACACAGTGAATCACCTGGGTTCCCATGAGA
This sequence comes from Zapus hudsonius, assembly GCA_004024765.1. Taxonomy (NCBI): domain Eukaryota; kingdom Metazoa; phylum Chordata; class Mammalia; order Rodentia; family Dipodidae; genus Zapus; species Zapus hudsonius. The sequence continues at coordinate 99,945 of PVHP010000084.1, read as the reverse complement.
AGCAGAAATCTCCATTATCAGTAAGATACTCCAGCTTAAACACAAAAAGTCAGAAGAGAAATTAATATTCTGCTCCATCCACCACAGCAGAGTGCTGCCCTCAGCACACCAAGGACCACACACAGACTTGATTCCCCAGTTCACCCATAGCCTGACATACAAAATGGCACATGAATCTTGAATTTGTTTGCAGTGCAAGAGGCCCTTTCATGCCCATTCTCTTTCATATATATATATATATATATATATATATATATATATATATATATATATATATATATATATTTAAATCTTAATCATCTTGTGCCTTGTATTAATTATAATGAAACAAAATTTAAAATTTAAATTCACAGTCCTAGATATCTTCATAGTTGTATTTGATATTTTTTTATCTACTATTTTTATATTCCTAGCTTAAGTTTTTCTAGGACATCATTTAAATAAAGTTAAAATGGCTAAGTCCCAGGCTTCACATCAAAATCTGTTTGGCTTCTCATTAGTTGATTGCTTTAGACATGTTATTTAGCCATTTTGTGCTTCAATTCTATGTCCATAAAATATAGATAATCACACCTGCCATTGAAGGAATTAAGTAAAATTAAACATTTAAAATGAACAGTAATTAGAAATATGCATGGAAAATGAGGCAAGTATTAAATGTTAGCTACCATTATTATCAGGATACTTTAGGATTGCTTAATTGAAGTTTGTTAATACCGTTAAACTGATTTGTCTTATTTCCTGTCTTTTATCAAAATATCCTTTTTCCTTAATTTTATTTTGTAGTTGGGTAGATTTTGCCAGAGTAATTTTTCAAGATGACAATTTATATGCCCACTGCTTTACAAGTGCTTACTTTTGAGAATAGCAAGTGTTGTATTTATTCTCATGTGACCTCCTTGGCTGTTATAATTAACGTGACAGAGCCTTTTCTAAATGAAAAATGTTTTCTATGAAATCCAATACCAGTTGAGTTCTGTTAATGTCATATGACAATTTTGACTTTCCTTTAATCCAGTTGGCTAATAACTGGAGGTTTTCATTGAATAGCAGCCTTCTAGGGTTTAGCACTGAATGTCTCTCAAAGGCTCCCAAGTCATGGTGCTAACCAGGATGTTGGAACTTTTGAGACGTTCCGCCTAATGTAACACAACAATATATATCACTGTGGTGTAACCTTCCAGGGGATTTTAGAAGCCTCAGACCCTCTGTTCTCTCTATCCTTGAATAGCTTGATGAGTAAGTCTCCTCTACTCACTTCCACAGCCTTGAAGTAATATGCTCCCCCGGCCAAATACAGCAAGGCAAGTGGCCATGCACAGAGACTTCAGAAACATAGAATAAAATAAACCTTTATTTTTACAATTTATCACAAGAATTTTTGTCATGGACATAGACAGCTGATTAAGAATCTAAGAAATAACATTGTGTACCATAATGTGTATGATGTCCTTTTAGACTCTCCCATTTCCATTACATACTTTGCCGTATGAATATAGCATAATTTACTTCTGAAAATAAACATTACCATATTTCAGTGATGGTTTGGTTTGATTGTTTTAAATTCTAAATTCATTTTTTTAACTTGTGGAGAGTGTTCTAGAAACTCTTTTCTCAGGCAAGAATACAAATACCACATTTTTCTTATTTCTTTATAGTTATTGTTTTCCTTCCTGCAGGTTTATAGCTAACAGTATATTAATTTTTTAAAGATAGGTATACCTAGCAGTTCCTTTCAGTAAATTCCTTAATTATTTTGTGTATTAATTTTTTACCCATAAAATTAGGGTAAACATGAAATTTCACTTACAGGTAGTAGATGACTAAATTTGTTATCACAAATAAGTTGATCAGAAAAGTTTTGGTGACAAACTTTACATCTTACTTATTTTCACTGTTTATATGCTAAAAATATTAATAACCTTCTATACTTTAAAAATATATTACTTGTTTCAGAATTTTACTTCAAAGCTGTTTGAAAAATTACACAACTAATAAAGTTATTTTAATATTATTTATACTTGCTAAATCACATTTTTCTAAATTGAGTTTACCTAACCTGGAAAATTCAGTACCAAAAATATAGCTAGCTGCATATGTGAATTTAATTTGAATATGTTTTCTATTTTTTCTAGTACACCAAAATCTGAGGTTATTTGACAATTGTCACTTGTTCAGAAATGGACTTTTTGTCATTAAAATATGATCTAAGGAGAACACATATGGAAATCAAAAGAAGGAATCTAATATGATGATGTAAAGCAAAACCATAGACTATGCTGGTGTACTTCCTCTGAATTATAATATCTATGTCCTGTCTCTCTACTTCCCAAGTGGTTATATTCCTTAAAAACAGAATCAATAGAGTTCAAAAACTTCAATATCAATTAAGTATTAATCAATACACAAGAAAACTCCTAATAATACTGAGTTAAGTATGTGCATATATAAGTAGATCATAGTTTGAAAAAACAAATGGATTTCTTCCCTGCTGAAATAAAACTAAGAAAGCAATTAAAAAGTTTGCACTGGACCAAAACCAGAAGACAGCCATTCATACAGCTCTTCAAATTATAGCTCCATGAAATAATATGAAAAAATATAAATATACACAATAATTCAAACAAAAAAAATTAAAGTCTGAAGCAAAGTGGTTGCAAAATAAGTCTACTGGTGTAAAATTAGAAACACCAAGTGCATTATCAATTATAGTTCTTGTTATTAGTTAGAATATGTTGATAATTAAGCTAAAGTCATGCAGTTGATTCCGGATGTACCAGTTTACTCTGCTTTGTTTCCAAGACACAGGATGAATCACAATGCCCAGCTGTCTCTGAAGGGAGCATGATTGATGAAGAGGGGGACAGAGCCAGCATGGAGACAGATGAGTCCAATTCCATCACAATAGTAGGAAAAACACTTCAGCACATTTTCTGAAGATAATGGGTCAGCAGCTTAATATTTATTTCAGTTTGGCACTGAGTGTGTGTCCCTCATAGACAGATGCTTAATCATAGTTCTTTGTAATGTTAATATCCATGAAGACAAGAGGCATTTAAGACTACATAGCTTCGTTCTAAAACAGGTAATTTTAAGATTGTGAGTTGCATGAAGAGGCATCCAATTTATCCTAACATTGATTCCTGAAATTTATGGGCTCAAATTATATATTATGTATTAAATTGAATCATAAATGATGTATGCTTTACTCATGATCGAGAATATATGAATACTAATTATATTATAATGGATCTCACCACAGTGATATAAGCATACACGCAGGAATATACTTATTTATATGTGTACAGATCAGGTAGTATTAGTAATGCACATTTCTAGGCTGAATTTTTGAAAAGTGAGCAGAAAATGATGGAATGCTTATTTATAATTAAAACACAACCAAATAGTCCAAAGGCATGTTTTCGTCTTCATCTTTGCATACCAGTCACTCCAACATCTGCTAATAAAATCCCATCTCTTCTTTTTATGCCTTTGATTTACCTGGTCATTTCTTTTTCAGATAAAATAAAGAAACTGCTCTAATAAAAGTGATATACACTACAGATGGGACATAGTGTCAGGCCCATAAAAATTCTAAGAATTAAATGTACCTGGAGACAGAGTTGTCAACACTTCCTTAAACCTAGTGAAGAGGACAAGTAGAAACATATATCAGAAATATGTTGAAAGCTTGAATACATTGGAGACATTTTCTCATATTTCTGTTAAAATAAATGTTGAGGCATTGTGGCTCAATTTTCTTTAGTAACAAATTATTGTGCTTCTCTATTTTAAATACAAGTTATACTAGATATATGATAGGTAGATGATAGACAGATACTAGATAGATAGATGATATAGATATAGATGATATATATAGAGATCAAATCTCTATTTTAAAACAAACATAGTTTGATTCATATCCACACTTTAAAAGTTGGTCAAAGTTTCTCACAGGTGCCAACCTACTGTAACCCTGGTGAACATATGAACTTCATGACTTCCTCAGTGCTAGTGATGAGTTCCTATTACTCTGACACATACATTTTTTCACTCTTTTTTCTGTGATAGAAAAAATATCTATCTGGGTGAAACTATCTCTAGCTGCACTATATACTTGCAGGCCCTCTATCAGACATACATGCATACATAAGTAATGTATGTATTAAAAAACAGCCAAAATTATGCATAAAATTCTGTGCTATTTTTATGATCATACTACCTTAATGTTAGGATAAGGATATGACACAAGAATAAAGTAGCCTTCTTGAAATGTAGATTAGAAACCATGTTTTGATACTATAGAAGACAGGACAAAAGGTATTTGGCCCCAATAATACCATGTAGTGAACAAAGAAGACATTTCCTTTTGTTAAGTAATGTGGTAGTTTGAATTAGTTGTCCCCCATGAAGTCATATGTTTTGAATGCTTGACCCCAGCTGATGGCAGTTTGGGGGGCAGGAGTTGCGTGCTTTTGAATGCTACAGAAAGTTCCCCCTTGCCAGTGTTTGGTACACTCTCTTGCTGCTGTTGTCCACTGATGCTGGCCAGGAGGTGACATTCAGCTTCTGTTCATGCCATGGTGCTTCCTGAGGGTCTGTAAGCCAAAATAAACCCTTGCCTCTACAAGCTGCTGTCAGTCAGGTGCTTTGTACCAGCAACAAGTAGTTATATATTTGCACTGCATAGAGCACATGGTGCAACTCTTTGCTGAAACACAGCACTGTTTCTGTATGTCTTGGTGATAAGAGCAATAGTTGCCATACTTATGATCCATATTTACATACATGTGTCTACAGTTAGATTTGGATCTAGGAGTGAGGTACTAGTGTATGTGTACATTTTTCCATTTCAAGAACTTCCCAACTAGCTTTTTATCTTTTTTAATTGGGTGAAATAAGGTCACAAATCAATTAAATATATATATGCTGCACACCAGACATTATTCTGCTCATTTTTGTGATTTTCACAATTTTTTTTCAGTTGTTAATGATCGTCCTGATTTCAAACATGTAATATCCCACTTCCTATTGGATTACTCTGTAATTGTCAGAGTGACTCTATAAGAGGAAACAGCTGTTTCTTTTATGACAAAGCAAAGTGCACATCATGCCTTGTGCTGTCAGAACTGCTATTGCTTTCCTCAGGAGCACACTCTAAAACCTCCTGAGGAGGAGGAGGAGGCAGGGACAGTGATGGATGGTGACAGTTTCCAACAGACCTTTTGTTCTGAGGATGGCAAAAAGACGAGAGCACCTTTATGTCAGCCAGCAAAAAGGAAAATGCTGGTTTGACAACTAAGCCATTCAGGACAAACTCTTAGGATTTGCCTGTTGACAGTGTTTTCAAAAATGCCAGACTGGCAGTAAACATCAAGTCCAGATAATATCCCTCATTTCAAGAGGTTTCTTTTAATTTATCGCGAATATATCTTTATTTACATTAGTCAACTGTTGATGAGAATAGCATAGAATGTAATTTATCCCTTAAAAATAGAATTAAATGGAACAATAAAAATGTTTATATGTAGTCTTACCAGGTAAAGATAAGGCATAGTAGTGTAGATATCAAAATCAAAACTTGATTAAACATTGCAGACTGAGTACGCTGAATGGCTCTGTGTAGATCATTCTAGAATATATAAAAAAGCATATTATAAATTTTGCTAAATATTATATATACAAAGACCCCTAAGCTCACAACCTTAAAGCAGCCTTAATACTCATCCACCACGACTCAGGGAACTATGCGAAAGAGGGGGCGGAAAGATTGTGAGAGCCGTGGTGGGGGAGACTATCCAGAGGTATGGCCAGGAGAACCTGACCGAATACTAGGCTTTCCATGGTCCCCTGTCACAAGGACTGATCCAGACCCATGGAGGAGGTTCTCCAGCGGATTGGGGAGGGGAGGGCAGCGGGGAATTGGGGATAACAACTCATTGTTTGCCCACTAAATATTGTAACTCATTATGGACAATAAAAATATTATATATGCATAATGTTAATTAAATATCAAATATCTTCTGCATATAAAATATATATCAAAATGAATTTAGCAGTATATTTTTATTTTTGCCTAGGTCTAACTGTAACCTATTATAGTATTCACACTTCAATGATATAAAGCAATAATTTCAAATTACTTGCCTGGAAGATGACAACACATTGAATTCACTTTTCCCAAACCCTCCAAACCAGGTATGTTGATACATGACTATAACCTCAATATTCAAGAGCCTAAGCCTGAAGGATAGTGAGTTCTAGGCTATCATTGGCTATACAGAACCACGCCATCTCAGCAAACAAAAGCAAACCAACCAAAGAAACAAAAAACAATCCAATAGTAATGATGATTTCTAAAAGAAATCCCAACTGCAAAAGATCAGAGAAGAGGAGGGGCTGGAGAGATGTCTCAGTGGTTACAGGCACTTGCTTGCAAAACTTGACAGCCCAGGTATGATTCCCTAATACCCAAGTAACCCAGATACACAAAGTGGTACATGTATCTGGACTTTGTTTTCAGTGGGAGGAGATCCTGATGTGCCCATTCTCTTCTCTTCTCTCTCTCTCCCTTTCTTTCTCTCTCCCTAAGTGAATAATCAATAAAAACATTTTAAATGATCAGAAAACAATATTTCATTAAAAACAACAATAGAATTTAGGTAGAACTATAAACAAAGCTCATTATTTTAAAAATGAGATGAATTAAGGCAGGTAATAAATCATGTAAAAGTTTGCCCATTAAATAATGTAACTCGTTATGGATAATAAAAAAATAAATAAAAAATAAATAAAAGAAAAGAAAAACTGAGTTCCTGAAGAAAATGTTGACTTTCATGAATGGTAACTTTAAAAGAAATATGAAGTGCTCTACATTTACCAGTCTAATTGACAGTACATAATAATAATATTCAGTTTGTTAAGGATCATGAATACACATATGCAATATTTGTCATCCAGTTATAGAAATTGGAAGTCAGTTTAATAATAGAGCTCAAAATGCATACCTTTCCTGTTTTATGCATTTATAAAATAAGTGTTTTCTGAAACATCATTTCTAAAAAAACCATAAGATATGGACACCAATAATTTTGTAGGTGTGTCTTTATTATAAAATGATATCTGGGACTGCAGAGATTGCTCGGTGGTTAAAGGTGCTTGCTAGCAAAGTGACACAGACCTAAATGCACCAAGCGGTGCATGTGCCTGGAGTTTGTTTCGAGTGTTAGAAGGCCCTGGACTGGCCATTATCTCTCTGTCTTCTGTCTCTTTCTCATAAATAAATAATAATTATTTTAAAATTATATGTTATATGACAATGAAAAATTGCCATGATTAAAATAAAAATATCTAATACAATAATAATTTTATCAATATCCATGTAATAGGATTAGTGTCATCCATTAAATATAACTTCAAATATATACATTTTATAATAAATATATTATATACTTACATAATAAATTTATTATATGAATAAATAAGTATAGCCACTTATGGCCTACATGCCAATATATGACAATTTCAAACATAAATTGAATATATAATTTCATTAATAATGTGTGCATGTTTTGCAAAAAAAAAATTAAATGTATAGACATATGTTAAATATTAAATATATGTGATAGTTTTGTGGATTTTCTCAATATTTTTCACAGCTTATCTCAAATATTTATAATGCTCTTATAATCATCTTAAAATTAGATTAGCAAGAGAAAATTAACTTCGCCAGTAAAGCAATCTCAGTGAGTATTAGTTTCCTGTCCTTTCACACAAAATAAAAGAGAATTATTATGAAAACAAAAGCTAAGTTGATTGGCTATAATTTCATCTCTCATCACTTAGTTTCTTACAGCAGAAGATCTGAAGAGCAGAAAAACAAAATTTTAGGATTCAATGAGAGGTTAAGAAGGGAATTTTGAAAATGAAATGCAAAATGAATCTTAAATCAATATTGCAAAACAGTATTTTTCCTCTCAAAGATTGACTAATACTTCATGTCTTGACTAAGTTACTTTGTCCAACAACTAATTGCAGAGCAATTCACAATGATTTATTTTATTCCTGGTGTATTTTTCATTAGCAATTTTGGCAATCTATATTTAGTCAAATGTTTTTTTTTTGAGCCAATTAAGACATCACCATGCTTCTGCAGGCCACATGGCAGGCCATGCTCTCCAACCCTTTGGCCATGTGATCTTATGAGACTCCAATGTTTATTTAATGCAACGGTTTATGAACAATCATCGGGAGTGAGTACCAAAATGTCATTAAAGCAATCCCTTGCCAAAAGTTTTGTCACTATGTCTGCTTAAAGGCCATTAAATTTTTTAAAAAAGTAAAATTTGCAGTACAAGGAAATTAGTGATATTGAATCTTTATATATGCCAGATATATTATACATATATATGCATAAATAATGTATATATATAATTTAAAAGAAAGTTTATAAGGTACTTTCATTTTATTTTATAAAGGTATTATTAGAGAAATTAAAAATATATATCTATTAAAGTGTTTGCATAGAGTAATCATATTGTGGCTTGAATGCATAATGTACCCCATAGGCTCACGTTCATGCGTATTCGGTCACCAAATGATGGTACTGTTTTAGAAGACATAGAAACTTTAGATGAGGAAGCCTGGCTGGAAAAAGTGGGTTAGAAGACCTCAAGCTTTATAGCTTGTCCCAATTCCCGCCCAATCTATTTGTTGACTGCAGATGCAAAGAGACTAACCTCTTCAAGTAACTTTCAACATGGCTTCCCCATCAAGTAAGATTGTATACACTGGAACTAAAGCCAACTAAATCCTCCTTTGCTTAAGTTGTTTCTTGTCATGTATGTGGACATATCAATAGGAAAAAAAAGGCTAGGACAGAAAATAGGGACTGAAAATCAGGACTGTTGCTATAAGAAATCTGAAAAATTAGTCATTATGCCTTTGAAATTGATTTACAGAAGGAATTTGGAAGCATTTGGAACTTTGGGCTCAAGAAGCATTGGAATGTTGTAAAAAGAACATACTGGACCATTCTGTTGGCAGTTTAGATGACCAAAATGCTAACAGAAATGCAGATATTTGAGGCCTAGCTTACGGTGTTTCAGAGGGGAGTACAGACTATGAGAAACTGGTCGAGAGGTGGTTCATGTTGCATTCTGGCAAAGAACCTGGCAGCATTCTATCCGGGTCTCAATAACATAAGTGAGGCTGAATTCAAAAGAAATGAATAAATGTGCTTGGTGAGGAAATTTCCAGTCAGGGTGCTACCTGGATACTGCCGATGGCTCTTATCCAAGGTGGGGGGGAGAGAGAGAGAGAGAGACAGAGAGAGAGACAGAGAGAGAGACAGAGAGAGAGATCAGTGGAGAAAGTAAAAATTGGAACAGAAAAAAAAATTTTTTTTAAAAAAGTATGCCTTTTTGGTAGGGCAAGTAATGAAGTTAAAGGCAAAAAGTATTCGTAATTGTTAAAGAAATAACACCTTTAAAGACACATCTACTGCTCTGCGTTAGGCCAATAGAAAAGGGGAAGGGGAAGATATAGCCCATGAAAAGCCCCAGCTTATGAAAATGAAAATGTACTGGAAAAGAGAGAACCTAAACTGTGAATGCTCCTGAAGGGTTTTCCTGGCTTAAAAACAACAACCTGGGAAAGTGTTGGATTCCCCACAGTCAGCACACAAAATCCAAACTCCTGTGGCTCCAGGGGCCAGGTTCTATCTGGAGCTGGTAGCAGATCCCTGAAGCCTCATGTCATTGTCCTGGTTTTCCAGCAATGAAAGATGCAATATTCAGGGATATGTGAGTCTCATGTCACAGTCCCAGACAGACACTGAGGGAAGGCAATTTGTAGCAAGGACAGGGTTCCAGCAAGGTGACATAACAAGCCATTATGTGAAGGCACAGAGTGAAACCATGCCACAGTGGAGACCCCAGGATGCTGGAGGAGCCAGAACCATGGACCATGAACCATAGAAAGCTACAGGTCCAGGTGGGATGCTGCAGGCACTACAGGCAGAGGAATGCTCAAGTCTTTTGCATCCTCAGATCTGGGACATGGAGTGGTAGGATTCAGTGTTTCCCTGTGGAGTTTTGGTCTTTCTTTGGTCCAGTCTTTTCTTGCTATGCCTCTATTTCTTCCTTTTCAAATGGCAGTGTTTACTCTGTGCCATTGTATATCAGAAGTATATATCTTTATATCTATATGTACATCTATCTATCTACCTATCTAGGGTCTCCTTGTATTAGATTACATATATATATATGTCTCATATCATATATACATATATAGATAGATGATAGATAGATAGATGATGGATATATATATATACATATATATGTAAGGAAATTGATATATGATTTATACAACCACACATTTTATGCATTGCTTTAAATATCAGAAGAGACAGGATTCTGGACCTTCGAACAGCATTGAAACTGTAGTGAAGCTATAGTGACTATTAAAAAATATTTATTATTATTTGCAAGGAGAGACGAGAGAAAGAGAGAGGGAGAGAGAGAGAGAGAGAGAGAGAGAGAGAGAGAGAGAGAGAGAGAGAGAGAATGGGTACCCCAGGCCTCTTGCCACTGCACATGAACGTCAGCTGGACTGTCAGGCTTGCAAGCAAGTACCTCAAACAGCCCTTATGATGACTTTTGAAGTTTGAATGAATACGTTTTGTATCATGAAATGGCCATGAGCCAATGTAAGTAAAATGGAAGTTGTGGAGATATTAGGAAGTCAGGCCTAGTTGAAAGAAGTGGGTGACTGTGAGGAGACCTGGGGATTTACAGCCCAGCCCACTTCCTGTATATCTTCTTCTTGATTCACAGACACACAGTGTCTCCTGTGCCAGCTGCCACCACTGCCCCGACCATAATGGAAATATGCCCTGGAATTCCCATCCAAACACATCCTTCCCACTGGAAATTGCTTCTTGTCAGGTATGCAGTCACAGGAACCAAAAAGGCAACTGATATGAGACCCATATTAATATTGGTGTAATGAATGACTAAAGACCAAATGCTGTAGCTGGGTTCTGAGTACTGAAAACTGTGGTAAACACATTTTGATCTTTCCAAACAGAATCCGTGTTGGGGAATTCTGCAGCTGTGGAACAGGGCAGAGTTTCCCACCTCATCCTGCTGCATTTCTTCTCCTTCTTAACAGCTGCTACTAAACTCAATGCAACCAAATCTGAGACATTAGATTCTACTCAGAAGGCCTTGTGAAACCCTACATCTTTCCATGAAACATGAAAGGATTTTCACATAAGAGCAGTTTGAGAAAATCATCTCCTCGTATTATTAAGGCAAGAGTTCCATACACATGAATATACTGAAAGTAAATGGTAGCTTTATCCAGAAGGCTGGACAATCAGTTGAACCTGTATAGATAGCCATCAAGTATTGATTCCATGGCATCAAGAACTGATGAACCTTTTTTGTTTATCAGTTCAACAATTGATAAAAGAAATGCCATGGAGATATAGGCATATTACTAATTTTCATTCTGATTAGTAACAGCAAACATTAAATTTCTATTAACTAACTTATGTGTATTATATAACATTAAGGACTTCCTCGTAGTTTATCAGTTTGCTTTTTATAAAAACATATATAAATAAAGCTAGTAGCTGAGATATAACATTTAAAAGATAAAAATGATAATGTTTGAAAAAATTAGTTATAAGTAAACAACTTTCCATGCTTCTTTTTATGGGGGAAAACTGAATGACAAATTATACAACTAGACACCAAAACATCACTTTTTTTCTATTTAAGCACTGAAAGTGAGAAATAGTGAATGGTGAAAAATATTTTTTGTATTTGAATTTTATTTAATTACTTACAATCATATTTTCCAAGGCATGTTTGGCAAGCCAACAATTTAGAAAAACCGGAACAAACAGATTCCTTAGAGAAGGCCAGAATATCTAAAGAAAAAACAAATCAAAACTAAACTTTCATGTCACTGGAAGAAATTATATCTAGCATATTAAAAGATGTAAAACAGAATAAAAATTAAGAAATTAAAAGGGCTTACAACAGTGCAAAGTATTCCTAAAAGTCATTACTAAAGAAATGCCAGGGGCAGATAAGATCTTTCAGCATTGTCTAAGACTTGCTGAAAGAAATTGTTACAGAAGAAGAAAGAAAATAAGCTTCAGCAGATGTCAGACATATCCTTGCTGATTCCATGAGCTTCTAGTGTGGATTTTATAATGCCGTCCCTCTAAGTTGAGGAGGTATGAGAAGAGACTCTGTCTACTATAACATTACCGCTGTCTCCAGTCTCAACCACTCTAAGTGACATTGAGAAGCTATATTCAGTTCCACTTACATTTAGTTAGCTTGTCATTTAATCAAGTTCTAGCTCCTCCTGGAGATAAATCATTCAAATTAAAATAGTTGTCAGATGTGAGCAATAGCTTCAGATAATATCTACTTATTTTCAAATCTTTCCAAATGAATACAAATGAAGTTAGAAAGTCCATCCAACAGATATTATTATGTAAAATTGACAATAAACATGAATTTTGAAAATGTGATTGCAGTAAATTTCATATATATGGGACGACAACTGAAGGTGATGTGTACAATAGGACCTTTGAGGAAGTGATAATGGGCAATACTTTGATGAAAGCATGATTGTCTAGGTCTGATCAATGATTGACTAGCTCTGATCAGTGTATGCTCTACATCAGAACTTGACTTAGTAAGCTCTGAAGATAGAGAAAAGTACATCCTCAGTATGAGAAAATTTTATGAATATATCATACTAATTAGCTTCTATTTTAGAAAATGCAATATAATTAAGAAACAAGGTAATTTTACTCAAATTGCACCTCTGTAACATAGAATTATTAAAAACATCTCATTTTTCCAATGTACTAAATCTTATTAGATTTAACTTAATTATACAATTTAGTAACAATACTCATTTTATTAATTTTAAATCCAAAACATGAATCCTAATTTCTTCTGATTACTATATTACTTCGTGTACTTAGAATTAGAAAGTTGCCTTAAAATTGATAACCAAAAATATATTTTAAGATATTAGGACTTACTGAGATTATGAAAGGAACTGCATTAATTATTTCCAGGATGAATGGTATTCGTAAAATCTGTTCCCAGATGTTTCCCTTCAAATAAAGGTTAAATAAAATGAAGTCAGTTATGTTGAATTCTTAAAGTGCCATATTTAAAATGCCTCTATTCACACAAAACTCAATCTCCACATGGAGATGTAGATGGAGATGTAGCAATGATTTGGATATTTTTAAGTGCAATTGTGCTCTTTCAATTTTATAGTAAGTTAAAGAATTAAAGTACATGTCCAAAGTAACCCAATGGCATAGTGTGTATATGACATTAAATCTTAAAGGAGAAATCACCAATAAAAGTAAAATATATTACCAAGACCTACAGAATGAGAAAAAATGTGATGCAATCTGGTTTTACTATCATTAAGTACATTAACTCACTCTAAAGCATCCAATTGCAAAGCACGCCTGTTTGTTACCAGTCATTACTTTAAGTAAGCTTAGAAGATTTTTTGAAAATAATCTACATTCTACTCTGTCTAACCACATAATCAAACATACCTTAGGACTAAATATATAATTTATAAGGTCAGTGAAAACTAAATATAGAGGGCCATTTCTATTTAAATGAGCAGGGCTGGGGAGTTGGCTTTGTAGTTAAAGGCATTTGTTCAACATGCCAGCTGGCCTGGGTTTGACATGCCAGTACCCATGTAAAACCAGATGCATAATGTGACCCATGTGTCTAAAGTTTATTTACAGTGGCAAGAGCCCTGCTATACTCTCTTTACCTATCAATCTATCTATCACCTATCTCTCATAATCATCTCTCTCTCAAACAAACAAAAAAATATTTTAAAAAATCCAATGGGGTAACTTAAGACTATTCAACTAGTCCCAAAGTTCTTGGTTGGTGATTCAAAACCCTTTTCTGATACATAGATCACATACCTGTGAAACTGACTCTGATACTGAAAAATTTCATTAATCCTTGCTTAAATGGCATCTGTCGTAGTTTGGATCTGATTTGCTTGTGTCCCCCCCCCCCATATGCTGGAACCAGAATCTTCATGTCAGAACCTCATGGGGATGGATGAAAGGGAATTGGATCAAGAGAGAATCAGTTTTTCAAGGGATCAACATGATATTTTTTTTCATAAAAAGATCAGTCCTGGCCTGTGAACCTCCCTGGCTTCCTCTCTCAGAATCTCTCTTCTACACAAATTCGCTGGCTTCATGAAAATGGATGGAAGGATTGAAAAGAAGACTGACCAACTGAGGCACGTATCTGGGGCCTTTCCAACTCCCTGACTATGAGATAGATAAACCTTTTTTCTATATAAAATACTTAGCCTCACAGACCAACACAGTGTCCAATAATAAAGGCCCAGAATTTCCTTAAACAGTTTGCTATATGAAGAGATTAATGCATTGGGAAAGCAATAGGAAATATAGCTTCTCCTTAATTCCCTATTATCATGTCATGCTGGGTATAAAACTGGGAATCTGTCTTAATATTGCTTGAAGCCCTGTGGTTTAAAGCATTATGGAGGTCCTAAATAGGTTTAAATCCCAAAGCAATGTTTAAGATCACTTGTGTTCTCTGGTTCTCTGAAAGCAGATATTTCATTGTTCTGTCACTTGAGCTCATTGGTCTTCTGCACATTATATCCAAAGTGGTATAGGAGGGAGCAGATCAGGACAGGGAAGGATGGAGACGCTGTCTATAGAGAGAAATGACAGATGCAGGTGTGTTTCTCTCTGCATTTCAAGCAAAGTGGAAAGGAATTACAGGAATCTCTTTACACCATGCAGGCTTCAGACAGTATTTGGGTCAGGCCTAAAGCATAAGGAAGTGAGAGGAAATCCACAATTTACTAACATCAAACAGGGAATGGAAATGGAAGTAGAAGATGGACCCATGGTGAGTCTGGTACTCATCAGATGTGAACTGAAGACAAGCTAAGCTCTTTTTGGAAAATAATCTTCAATTTTGCAAATTTATCATTTCATGTGATTAGCATGCATCACCGGGAGGATGCATGGCCTTGGGAAAGGACATGGCATGACTTCACTTTCCTTACTGGTGTGATGAGCTGAGTATAGATCCCCAGAAACCACGTTACATGTGAAGCAGCATGAGGTGGTGGATGCCTATAATCCCAGCCCTAGGGAGTTCCTGGGGCTCAATAGCTAGCTGGTCTAACTGAATCAGCAAACTCTAATTTCAGTGACAAACCCCATCTTCAACAATAAGGGAGAGAGTCACAGAGGATGACCCCCTTCAGTGTCAATATCTAGCCTCCACACATATATGAACATGCATAAATGCATGTACACCATACCCACAAAAATATAGTATGGTAGAAAATATTTCTATTATACACAGAGAGATCAGTACTAGCTCCTTAGCAACTGTGATACACTGGACACTATGAACGCTTGATAAAGAAAAAAACCTTTATTTTTTTTATCTCCAGACATTCTTTCCATTTCCAGTTGTAAATTATTTTCTTTGGTTTTTAAAACTTTTATTTGAACCATTAATTTTTTTAATTAGTGTCACACAAGATCCGTTTCATTTCTGATTTATCTTCAATATTAGAGCAAAAGATTCTAAAATTCCAAACTTTCATTGTAAAATCTAGGCATTTTTTTGTTTGCTGTTTTATTTTGTTTTGAGTCAGGGTTTCACTCTAGCTAAGGCTGACCTGGAACTTATGGCAACCTCCTACCTCAGAGTGTTAAGACTAAAAATGTATAGTACAAAGGCCATCAGGCTACTAATTTGGCTTATATTTACAATCTTCCTTATTCCCATTCTGAAATCCAAGAGATTCAGCCATACCGAATGTTACCCAATTTTCTAGATCTCTGAAGCTATGGTTTTATTATTTTTTTCAATTGTAAGGTTTTGTTCTAGCCCAGGTGTGTTGGATTGATTCAGGTGTCCCCCCACAAACTTGTGCTCTGAATGCCTGATCCACAGCTGATGGCAATTTTGGAATTAGAACCTTGTTGCAGCTGTGTTTTTGAAGGAGGGCTTTTGGGTGTTATAGCCAGCTTCCCCTTGCCAGTTTTTGGCACATTCTCCTGCTGCTGTTGTCCACCTGATGTTCGCCAGAAGGTGTTGTTCACCCTCTGCTCATGCGAAGTTCCCCCTTCTTCTTACAGCTTCCCCTTGAGTCTGTAAGCCAAAATGAACCACTTCCTCCCAGCAAGTGCTTTTAGTCAGTTTCTTTGTACCAGCAATGAAAAATGTATTGCAGTTCTGTAAGTGTAGCTTCTTGAATCATTCTGGTCAGAGTTTAAACACTTGAATGTATTAAGAACTATAGATTGTGAGATTTGGCTTGGGAAGAGATGAAATAACTTTTTCAGGACTAGTCTAGAAGCAGTTTGCATGATAGGCTTGCTGCTTTCTGGAAGCCTGTGCCCTGAGAACTCGTGCAGGGTTGCTTTGCATGGAAATAGACTGGTGTGAGCAGATGGAGATGGCACAGAAAGAAATGAAATCTTTGGGCTGAAACTGCTGCCCATTCAGCTTCAATTGTTTAAGAGATTATAAGAATTGAGATTGGGCAAGCTGACCTGCATTGGGAAACCAGGAAGAATGCTAACTCCTTTGAGGTAAGGAGCTGGAATGCTGAAAGACTTTTCCTATTCTTCAAATTTGGCTTTATTCCCCCCTGATAAACAATTTGGTATCCCACCTGGTACTATGGAGTATAAGGAACTCAGAAAAAAAGAGTGTCATTGGATTTTCAACTCTGTTTGGTTTTTAGGAAATGGCCATGGGCAGTGTGAAGCAGGCTTGTTGGATTACCTGCATGGAGACCCAATGAAGCCATGAGGTTTGTAGTGGATACCCAATGGTCAAGCCAGTACTATGGGATGGCTGCCAAGGAGTGCTATCATCACTGGATGAAGTTTTCAGGGACTGTGAGTAGCCTAGCTGCAGGAGTGGACTTGGAATTCCAGAGATTCAATACTGATTAGAACGATAAGATTTGTAGACCTGTCACTGGTTAGATTTGTCAGACTTGGAGCTAGGGTTTGATGTTGCCGTGTTTGTTTAAATCTTGTGTTGGTTCAATCTTTCTTTGGTATACCCAGTGTCATCTTTTGCAGTATGAATATTTATTCTGTGCCATTATGGACTTTTTTTTGTATTACAACTTAGTTGAAAGACCTTGGTCTATGGGGATGTTTCAACCTCATTGGAATTGATTTAAAAAAAAAAAAACTATGTGGGCTTTAAAGATTGCACTGAATGCATTGTATTTTATATAATATGTATTATCAGTTTATGGGGCTCTGGGAAGAATGTGGTAGTCTGACTCAGGCCCCCTCACCCACCATTAATTTATGTGTTCTGAATGCTTAATCCCTGGCTGATGGCATTTTTGGAATTGGAACCTTGTTGGAGGTATGTTGTTGGGGTGGGCTTAAAGGTGTTATAGCCAGCTTTCACTTGCCAGTGTTTGGTATGCTCTCCTATTGCTGGTGTACAATTAATGTTTTATAGGAGGTGATAAGCAGACTCTGCTCATGCCATCATTTACCCTGTCATCATTGAGATTTTCCTCAAGTCTATTATCCAAGATGAAACTTTTCCTCCTATCAGCTCCTTTGCTCAGATTCTTTACACCAGCAAGGCAAAGTGGACTGCAACACCAGGCTGATCTAGAACTCACTGTATTGTCTCAGCGTAGCCTCAAACTCATGGTGATTTGCCTCCTGAGTGCTGAGATTAAATGCATAAGTCACCATTCTTGGCCTTTTTGTTTTATTTTGTTTTGTTTTCTACAACTTTGTTTTATGATCAGAATGTCTTAAGCTCACACAAATGTTCATAGCAATATTGATCTTGTTTATGTAATTGCTGAGGCTAAAATAAGTATAAAATAAAGTGTCATTTTTATTTTATACAACCTTCTTTCCATCTTTATTGTAATCCCTTTCTTTGTTTTAACTTAAGTCTATACTTCATAATAGTCTAAAAAAACCCATAAAGGAATTTTATTGCTAACATAATATACATCCTTAAACTTATAACCTAAACTCAATGAAAATTTTTGAAAGACAGCATTTTAAAAGGTTTTTATCTATCATATTCCATCTTTTGGATATTCATCTCTGCTTCAGCTTCAAGGTATAATCAGGAATAACTTCATGACTTCCAGTGTGGCATCTCTAGCCCAGATCAGCATTGTCTCAGATTCAGACTGTGGTCAGATGCCTAATCTACTGATTCCTATTGACACCTTAAAGTCATTTTACATGCACTTATGCCTAAAATCAAAGTTATTTTTTTGTCCGCTAATAGTTGTACACACCAAATATTCCTGGCAGTTTTATATCTTCCCTTGTGTACATGCTACTTTTGTAGAATGCATCACAATATATAAAGATTTGCAAACTGAGTGTGAGATTTTCTAGTTTTCAATTCAGTGCAATTTACATTCTTATTTAGACAAGTCTTCTTAGAAGCGTCTTCATTCTTGCCTCACTGCAATTCACCTTCCACACTATTACAAGGATTATATTTCCAAAGGCATATTAAATATGCCAATCCAACGTACCCTATTGATGTCCACCCTCTCTGAAATTGCAGAACAATTTTCATACTTTGACAACAAAGCCTTATAACAATTTACATGGCATCATCTCATGTGGTTCTTAACAAACTCTCCACCCTTATTTTAAATGCCATTTCTTCTAGCCAGTCCTTTCATTCCTTAAAATATGACATAGTATACATGCCTTTGCATAGAACATCTCAAGAGCTTGGTAAATGTTCATCTGTCTTTCTATCTTCACTTTGTATATAAAATATTGACAACCTTTCAGATGTCAACTCAAATTCTATTGATGTTTTTGGTATTTTTTATTTTATTTTTGAAAATTACCTCAACCATTCATGACATTCACATTAAGAAAAATTTGATCCCTACAATAGATTTTCTTACATCTAGACATTGAGCCAGATTTTAATCATACAAAGTGTGAGTCAGCAGCAGCACAGGTCCAGATGCCTTTCTCATGTCCCAGTACAGCCCTGCACAGGAAAGAGTTCTCAAAGAAGAGATAAACTTACTTTAAGCCTACAGTGCTTTTGTTGATTCATGTGTGTGTGTGTATGTGTGTGTGTGATCAAAAATTTTATCTATGAACAATGTGTATGCACCTAAAAAATCCATGCATATTCTCAAGTTTATTTTGCTCAATTCAAAGATCTCAGGGTGTTTATGAATTACATGACACATTTAAAAATTCCTAAAATGGGTTTTGAGAAATAAATATAGGATGGATCCTTACATCTCACTGGCCATTAGCAATTCCCAGTAGATCTGCAACATAAATATCCACAGTATGAAAGCAATGGCGATGGAAAGGAATGTATGCACAGATAGTGCCACTATGTAGAGACCTTCCAAAATCAAATCAAATACTTATGCCATTTAATTTTATTTTCATGAAGAAGATAATAGGCATTAGTCCCCTTCTAAAAAGTAACTTCTTGAAGACAAAACATTTAAGTAGAAGCCTCATCAGTTCCATGTGCAGTGTTAGGTTCCATTTCTGATTGACATCATTCAATAAAATGTAAATAGATAATCAAACTTACCATTAGCATGGACAAGTCATTTTTTAAGCTATAGCAAATTGTATGATATTATTAAATATATCATTAAGGGAAAAAGAAATCTGGAGAACTTGGATCATATTACTGTGAAACACAAATTATAACAATTTCATATAAATATTTTACTCATAAGTGATAAGAATGCCAATATTTAGTATATGCAAAGGAAAAAAAATTCTGTTAATTAGCCTTCTTTGAATATTTGAATTTAAAACAGTGTAGCTACCTTTATGGCATCACATGTAGGCTTAGCAATATGTTTATATCTTATGTGTAAGGCATGGAAAACAGAATCAGCCATATCTAGGAGGGACTAGTAAGTCTAAACTAAATCATTTGCTTTTTTTCCCAGATGACAGCTATTATGATATTATATTTCGTAGAATTATTACCTTTTAAAAAGTGACTCTAGATAAAGCAATCATAGATTGATCAAAGGCTTCTAGTCGTGATGAATGTTTGTTTGCAGGTTTGGAAACTGTGCTGGCATTGTGTCCATTTCCCTCTGGCTTAATGACTGTGTGTAAAAAGAGAGCGTGAGTCTGGAAACAGTGGGTAAAGATAGTATTTATGGCTGCAGTTGAACAAGATTAGTGTGGGCAATCCCTGTGGTTGCTCGGCCAAGTAGCTAAAAACATGAATAGAAAGATTATTTAAACACAGACCTGCACAGCTGCAAGAGAAATAATAAGATTTGTTTGATGCCATAGAGTTTTTAATACAGTCTATGTGAATTTACACATACTTTAAATTTTGCTAAAATTATGTCCATGTCTCCTTGAGAGATTAGAATGTGTTAACTGTTAAAAAAACAATTAATTCATCCTAATTTTAGAATGTCTAATTTTAAGATTTATAGTGCTCAAATAATTCTGTGTTTATGTTAAAACATTAAATATATGAATCATCAATGTATATTTATGTAAGTAAATATGGTGAAGCATAGGTTAATTGGTGATTGGTATTGATATTTTAGAACTGTATAAGTATCAAAGAATAATATTAAAGATGAGCACAACTGGTGATTCAATGGAATATTCATCCCCACAAGCCAATCCATTATTTTTCTTAAAACCCCAGTTTGTAGAAAGGAGCACATTTTTAAACATAGGTCATAAATAGTAACCAATTACTTAATTTATTCATTCCACTAAAGGTATCCAATGCTCTCCTGAATAAGTTAAAAGAGTTCATGAATTCAACTAAATTTATTAGTGGAAAAGAAGATAATTAATAGCAATTTATTCCTCTACTGTCTCATAACTCCCTTTTATTCATCCTGTTTCCTTTTGTAACTCATTGGACTTTAACATCTATGTATCCTCCAGCTAAGCCATTAATGTTTATGAGGGTCAGAATGGAAATATTATCTATCATCTCGCCTTGCCTGCTAAGCTTCTAATGTTCCACTCTCATTTTATAAATGACAGGAAGTTATTAATTATAAATGCCATCACCATATAATTGCAATGGAAAATTATCTTGAATCTCTGTGTACATTATATGACTTTTCAAATTAGACCTAGTTCTTTTAAGAAAGGACCAAGATTATTTTCGCATTACCTTAGTTAGAATTTGAAGCAAATATATTCTCAAATGAAGATGGAGATTTTAGCCATGTTATGTTTCTGCAAATATATTAGTACTGAGAGAAATATAATTGACTGACCCCACCCCAAATCCACATGTCTAATTTGTTAAGTATCTCTCTTTCTTTGTTAAGCACTACAGTCAACATTCATCACATAGGTGCACATTAGGGGACTTTAAAGATAAAATCTGGAATTTTAACTTACTTGATTTTTTTTCCATTCAAGCTTCCTCTTCCTCTTATTAAAACTTACTTCTCCCATTATATATTTATCTCCCTATATTTCCTCTTTTTGGATAATTCAGAAGGTTTCAATCATGAGAATGTTAGCCTTGAGTCATTTATTACCCCTGAAAACCAACATTCTCCATAAAAAAAAAAAATTTACTCTCTATCGTTCTTCACTGGAACTCATCTTCTCTTGGAGATTTGCAATTGATCTCTTAATTTCTAAACTCTTTCCAGACACCTGCCATATTCCCATGGTTCACATGCTATCTTGTTCTTCCTTAGACATTTCTGTTTTCAGAGTATAATAGGTAACAGTAGTGAGAATTTCAAAAGAAATAAAACTGAGCCATAAAATAAGGGAATAGAGTTTTATAAACTTACTACTCTAAATTTAGTATTGAAAAATATTCTAAGTATTATTAAAATCTAGAAAAGAAATTGATATGTTCCTAAGTAACATTGAAAGATTAGTCATAAGTTGATATTTTCCCCAAATGTTTAACCTAGAATTTTCGTGTTGAAATAGATAAATAAGCTGTTAATATCAACTAGCAATTTCTGTCCCCTTTATTTTTCTGTCTTCAGATCATGGTGTTCTTCCTCAGAAACCCACAAAATTAGAGTCTCCATCCTCTACGTGCCTTTGTGTCTACATTGCTAATGGTCCCTACTAACATCCCTGTGAATGTGACCACTGAATGTCAAGACATTTCCTCCAAGATCTTGATCCTCATTCCCAACTATTTCAAGTCACACCTGTCTCTACCCCACCTCATCCTCTCCAGAATCAATTCCATTCTACTATCTCAATTTCAACTTGACTTTCTCATACAATATGCTTTTTTCAGGTTTAGAGAGATTTTATTAGATTAAGAAAAGCCAAAAGGAGGAGCACAGAGAGCTTCTGCCATGAGAGAGGCGAGAAAAGGGAAAGCCCCTACACAATATTCTTTTTGATTTCCTTCACTATTTCCAGTCATTCATGTTCAGAAATTCTTTTAAATGTCATTTGAGTTTCCTTCTCCCCATCTACCTCAACCACACATGTGGGTCTTTCTTCATTTTCTACCTTCAAAGCTTTTCATTAAACATGGCAATTACTAACTAGCCAGAGTCTCACTATTGGTTTTTATTTTGTTTGTTTGATTTTTCAGACAGTGTCATGAAGCCCAGGTGGATTTCAAACATGCTATGTAGTTGAGTCTGGTTTTAAATATCTGATCCTTCAGCCTCTACTTCACAAATTTTGGATTACAGGTATGTGCCACCAAGCCTAGCTCTATTGTTGGTTTTCTTTGCATACTGCATCATGTATTAACTGAACTTGCATGGTCATCATTATGCTTCTTACCTGTGCTACATAGATGTTGTGAAAATATTCCTACATAGACTTTCTGTCCCAAATGTCATTGTCATCATGCCCCATAATCTTCTATTATTATATTTTCATACATGGTCCTGGTAGTCTAGGCAAGAGTAGTCATTAAATATTACTCCAATTCATATGCATGTTCTTCCCCTTTATTCCTTTGCCAATTAAACAATCCTAAATGCCCTATATTCTCATGTCACCTTATTAAAATCACTGATTCACAGATTCTCTCTTGTCAGTCAAGTATTTTATTTTCATTGTAAATATAATCACTCTCTGTTTCTACCTCCTAGTATTTATTGATGCCTTACGGAAAGTGCTTCTTATAGTCTGGTTTAGATTATAATTACTTGTACAGTTCCTTGAACTGCTTTCTGGACAATAAATCTCACTGAGAAAAGAGCAATTCAGTGTAGAACTCTTTATCAAGTATTAGCATGTCAATAAATATTTATTAAATTGTGTTAAACAGAGTTTCACCAGTAATTAAGTTCATTTATTAAAATGATTCCCAACAGACATATTTTTGTTTTCTATTCTTTTTTACAAATTAGGAGAAGACATTGAGAAAAATAACAATGCAGACCATCCCAATGCCTCACTATAAGCATGCCGAAAATGGGTTTGTTAGCCCACAGGACAGAGTAAAGTACTTCTAAGTCACCATGGAAAACATTACTATATTACTGTAGCTTTTTATCACATACTGGAGAGGCTCCAAATAATTAAAGTGGTTTAAAAAGATCCTGCTTTGTCCCCAAGTATGAATTACAAAGAGAAGAAAACTTGGGAAATGGTAGCAGTGTGGTCTCTAGCAGAAAACTACTAATTAAAATAACTTACCTTGTAACTGAGATAACCAAGAAGTATCGTCTCAAACAGACTGATCAAGGCCACTGAAACCTAAAACATAGATGTTAGCCTAATGAGAAGAGTCACAAAATGCCAATGTATATTCATAATTGTACTATCAACCTTATATAACTATTCAGACATGTGTGCATATGTGTACATATGATGCAGGGGGTACATAAATGGTACTTAAAACTTAAGAAAAATGCTTTACATTGTCACTTTCTGCAACACGGCTTAGATTTTGTAACTTATTATATCTTTGATAAGCCTTTTTTAAAAAATTCATTATCCTAAATTTAAAGGTGGGAATCAAATATTAAGTTTGTTGGAATTTGCATAGAATATAATATTTAGTTATTATTGTATGTTCCTAGTATTTCCAACTGCAGAAAAATTAACACAACACAAATAAGTTTGCCTCCACAGAGACAGTACTGCCCATATCTGTATTTCCCTCAATAAATAAAGAATACAAAAGAATGGAAGGTTCAATCAAGTATAATAAAATCCTATTATGCACCACTAGCAAGGTGAGTTGTTAAGAACCTTGAACACTAAAAGCTGATCATTTCAGCTATTCGAGATGCTCTCAGATAGCACCTGATTCAAAAGTATAAGCTATTGTGCTGAAAATGATAGTTAAATATTATTCTAGACAAGCTTCTTTCTCTGGGTTTCCTAATGTTTGTGGGATGTTTAATTTTAACTATTAGCAAATATCACTGCAGCAGAAATCTAGGTAGAAAAAAATAGAAATGGTTAGTGAAGTGCACTAATTACAACTGTTATCAGTTCCATGGTGCTAAGACTCATATCGGGGGAATAATGGAGGCAAGAATTCGGGCACTGAAGTAAACACCCAGAATTCTAGTTAGTTTAAAATAGAAAGATCAGATCATGTACGCAAACATAAACAGGAATGATTCAAATGGCAACCATTCTTTGGTTATAGATTATTAAAGTGTAATAGAGTCTGAAGGAGAAGAGGCAAAGATCCTGGCAGTCTGAAATCTTGTTTCTGATTGGAAAAAAATCTGAATTTAAGGGAATAGTAAAATAGATGGACAATAAAAAAGTTAAATTCATGTGCACACAAGTAAAATATATCCAGTAAATCATGAAGTATCCAAGCACTATTATGATAAGAAACTCAGACCTCTTTGATAGTCTCTAAAAACTGCTAAGTTACAGCCATGCAAACGGCTTTCAAAAGGCCCATTCTTCTACATGATCTCAGAACATTTTACATCAGAGTATGATGACTAATTGCTACTGTTAGCTTATTTGGATCTACAATCACCAGGAAGAAAAATATCTGGATATGTCTATGGAGGAGTTTCTATGTGAACTAGAGGTGGAAAGATCCACCCTAAATATGAGTGGCACCATCCATGTGCTGGTGTTCCAGACCAAATACAAAAGAAACTAGATAAGCATTTATCTCTTTCTGCTTCCTGACTGTGATCATATGTGACTAGTCAACTCCCACTTCTTCCATAATGGACTGTATCCACTATCACTCTCTGAAGTCTAATGTGGATTGCTAGGAAAATATAAGGAAAGAAACTAAAATAGTACTGTAAGATATGTATCAAGATTAAGTAGAAAGGCAAACTCAATTTGAACATTAATAGCTTTCTCTCTAATACTGTTTATCTGGAAAGTGCGAATAAATCCAAAAATATCGGAATAAAACAAAAATGTACATAACCTGTAAGCCCCATAAAGGTAGACTTCTGTTCACCCAAAAGATATGAGACCTATGGAAAGAATAATTAAAATGTTAGTGTTTTCATAATTGTGAAAAGTCCATTTATTTTTTTAAATTGATTAAATTTTAAAATAGCAACCAGCATATAACCAACAATGCAATATAAAAATTATTATTAAATCATTCCATTGCTTCAGCTTTCTTTGTACTAATATTCACTTCTACGCTACAAAGAAACCCTTTTTAATTCCATTTTTCATCACTGTTAATAATGAATGAAGGATGAAGAGATTGCTCAATGGTTGAAGATACTAGCTTACAAATCCTGGTGGCTAAGGTTTGATTCCCCAGTACCCTAGTAAAATACCAGAAGCACAAAGCAGTGCATACATCTGGAGTTCATTTGCAGTGGCAAGAGGACCTAGAAATAAATAATATTCTAGAAAGTAATGATTGAAAAGAAAATGGGCCGTTAGTTTAAGAATAATACGACAGGGAAGAAGTCCTCAAATATCACCTAATTTTCATTTTAAGTCATTAAAGGGTTTTCTCTAAATTTTAAGGTTTTTAAAAAGCGTGACTGGATAGATTGCTCAGAGGTTAAGGCAGTCACTTCTAGATCCTAAGGACCAGGGTTCAATTCCCAGATGCATTACATAGCACATGCATCTGGAGCTCCTTTGCAGTGGCTAGCAGCCCTGAAGTGCCCATACTCTTCTCTCTCTCTCTCTCTTTCTCTCTCTCTCTCATCTCTCTCTCCTTACAAATGAATAAATATTATTTTTAAAAACAGTAAAAAAATGTTATCTAGGGTGATAACAATTCAACAATGTAAATCAATAGAATCCTAGTCAATGTCACTCAGAATATAGAGTGCAGTAATATTTTGTTCATGTATTTATATAAAATATTTGACCTATTACAAAAATCAATGTGACTGAGGTTAACCAAGAGAATCATATGAAACGATGACCTCAAGTCAGATACACCCTCAAACATCTTCTAACATTGTTGTTTGATGTCAAACATGCCTCAACTCTGCAATAAACACAGCTTATATACCACTCATTATAAGTTTTATTTATTCAGATGGAAGCCACTCAGAAAAATAATCTACCCAGGAAAAGAAAAAAATTGTTGAGTTTTCCTGTATTTAAAATGCTAGCGTATTCTTTTCATAATAT
Organism: Zapus hudsonius; assembly: GCA_004024765.1. NCBI lineage: Eukaryota > Metazoa > Chordata > Mammalia > Rodentia > Dipodidae > Zapus > Zapus hudsonius. The sequence goes on along the minus strand of PVHP010000084.1, from coordinate 73,301 downwards.
ACTTAGTATATAATATATTTTAATAATTATAATTTAGAGCAATATAGAGCAATAATACTTTCATGTTGTCCCCTTAAGAACTGTATGAAAACCTTAAAAGACCATAGTAGTCCACTTAGTGTATTACCATGCAGGACTCTGGCATTTCAGAAGATCACATCTGCCTGGGAGCTGATATCTCCAATTACTCTAAACCTGTAACTTTTCTCTCAAAAGCCAGTCCTTCCTCAATTTTCCCCATATCGAGAAATGTTCTGACTTCACTGTATGTGTATCATTACCCAAAAGCAACAGCACCATCTTCCCTCTCCTGAAATTTCAAATCCTTAACTCATTCTTCAACCAAATTTTCAATGCACCCCAGGAAATGCTTGTAGAATTCTTTCTTTTACTTCTACCAACATACCTCTATCTTTTATCTCCATGACCACCCCTTCATACTCTTCGTGTTTCTGAGAACTACAACACTCGTTTTGCCTTCTAATATATAGAGAGGCAAAGAGAAGAGAGATGGGGAAAGAAAGGGTGAACCATGGCTTCTTGCCTTTGCAAACTAACACAGATACACACACCACTTTGCACATCAGGCTTTACACAGGTAATGGAGAATTGAAGCAGGCCATCAGGCGTTGCAGGCAAGTGCCTTTAACTGCTGAGCCATCTCCCCAGCCCCACCTTATAATATTTTCTAACTACAATTACAGTAATATATTTTTACCCGCATAATTTTGGATCCAGTAATCATAGCAAGGATTAATTAGCCTTTTACTTTAATCTTTTGTTGTTGTTGTTGTTGCTGTTTTTGAGGTAGGGTCTCGATCTAGTCCAGGCTGACCTGGAATTCACTATGTAGTCTCGGGGTGGCCTTGAACTCATGGCAATCCTCTTACCTCTGCCTCCCGAGTGCTGGGATTAAAGGCGTGCATCACCAAACCCAGTTTACTTTAATCTTGACCTGGAATTCTTTGACATACGGAAGTGTGGTGTGCTCCTTCCTAATATAAGCCTGTTACAGATGCTACCTGCTTTTCGTAGGGTCCTCAGCTGAATCCTCAGTTACTCAAGGAAACCTCTGAGGCTTCCCTGAACAATATCATTATAGAATCTCTTAGGTCATAGCACTTATCACATCTCTCCTGACACACATCTTGTCCGAAACTTCACATTTATTAGAACATTTCTTCTAAGGTCTTCTTATCTAAAATTACAAGTTCTCTGGCATCAAACTTTGTCTATTTTACACATTGTTATAAACCCATACCTTGCTGAGTGCTAACACATAGTAAACTCTCAGGCAATATGAATGACAGATGGTGCCAGAAAAGACGAAACATGGCTGTGGGTGCACTATCCATTCTAAAACATTTCTTTCATATTTTCATCAACACATAAGAAATTAGAACAAGTATGACAGAAAAAAATAAGCTATTCTTACTACTGCTGAATGACAAGCTACATGCTACAAAAATTTGTAAGTAATCAAATAGAAAGCAATCACTGAGCAATTATAAAACATGCTGCTAAAAGGAACACAGTACTTTTAAAGAGAAATTGGTAATTACCATGAATTTATTATGACCTAGGTATATATATAGAAAATACCAAATTTAGATGTTCTCAATAGGCAATGGAAATTCCAGAGTATTAGAATTTAAACAAATCTTTAGAAAATATCATAATGTTTAGAAAGAATATATCATGTAAAGTTGTATAAATTACAAAAAAATCTACAAATATCTAAAAAACATACTCCATGTAATGAGAAATCTCCAATAGAAAACCATGTTCTTCATAAATATCTTTAACATTAAATCATATAAAAACATAAAAAGAAATGTACACATTTCAGAAAAAGGCTATCAAAACTATCAAATGGATTTATCATGACAAGAAGGTCTTTTCAGAACCAAAACCCAGAACCCAAAACTCTAAAACAAAGGAAGAACTGATAGATATAAGAGAGCTTCAGTCACTGACAGAAAAAGAACAAGGAGGAAAAGAATAAGCCTATTATTTATAATAGGAATTAACCAGAATCTACCTGAGTATCCAACATTAAGGTAGCACCATCATTATCATGAGCAGCTTCAAGAACAAGAGCCGAAAGAACATAAAGGAAGCAGCATTATTTGTTCGCATAAATAGGGATGTGCCATGTATATGTACATACAGGCTATGTCCATGAACTAGTCACCAAATCATAAAATGAACACACTTTATTTTTCAAAGGATAAACAATCAAAAGGAAACAATGAGAAGAAAGAAAAATGCAAATATGATTCACTCATGTATACTGATTTCAATAGGCAAATAGAGAATGTTCATATGTGAAGTATTATTAGAAAAGATACAAGAGCCACATGAAACAATGGAGAAAGTTAATGACATCTAGCCATAAAGACTTCGCATAGCACAGGAACTTACCAGCTCTCTTACACATAGGAAAATAGATTTTCAAAGTGTCAGATACACTTTGTTAGCAAGAGGGGAATACCTACAAAACCCGATCAAAGTTGTCTAGTGAACACACGAGAGTCACAGGACTGGCATGCAGGGCATAACTTACATGAAAAGATCTGTTACTTAAAACTCCAAGATGATTTCTGAGAATTTTTCATAGCTTCAGAATACTAATTAAGGCAGATATATATTATATAAAAATAATATCCAGAACTAAACTCTCCTACCAATAATAGGCAAAGAGAACTAAGCATTTGATGTAGTCCTAGACCCAGACTTCAAAAATGAAATACAAATTTGTGTGTATGTGTACTGAAAATAGTAGAATCTTATTTCAGTCCTGGAAAGACTTTTTTGAAATTTCACCTTTTCAAAGTATTGGAAGTATCTAACCCCAGGATAGATAAGCAATCATGAAATGTGGAGAAGACAGAAATGACTCATGAAAAAGAGACATTAGGAGCCTTTATCTCAGACACATGTTGGTTGTGGTTGAGATGTCATCCATGTATTCTCTCTTCTGAGGCAGAATTAAAGGGCAAAGAAAACACCACTCTTCATTCAGAATACACTGATTTCTAAGCATAAGGATGTGACTTTTTCTCATGTTAGACATGAATATGAAATTCAATCAAAAGAAAACTTTGTTACTTGCCAAGAATTTAAGGTCTGCATTACTTCATACTCTATCCTTTCTAAAAATTGGGTGGTAAGGACATAAAACTTAGAATAGCACAAAGTCAAAAACATATATGGTTGGTGTGATGGTTAAATTTTGTTGTCAACTTGACCTTTCAAGTAATCTTGGGTGGGTCTCTGAGGATGGTCACAGGAAGGCAGCCTATCAGCAGGGAGCAGGATGTAAGGAAGCTCAAAAGAGCTAGAAGTAAACATCCTTTCCTGTGTGGGCAGTGCAGGAAGGAAATTCCAGAGACTCGGGAAGCCATTAAGTCAGGGATAGGGCTGCAAGACCCACCCTAAGGCTATATAAAGGGGAAGAAATTCTCTCCTTGCCCCCTCCTGCCTGTTTGCTGTTGTGTGTATGTTGTTGGTGATGGCTTTCTCTCTCTGCTTGGACCTGTGAAAGAGGACCAGCCTCATTCACTTTTATTGGACTTCCCCTGAATCTATAGCTTGAAAAAATTGTTTCCTCCCAAAAACTGTGCCTGGTTTGGAGATTCATCCCAGCAGTGTGTGGCTGACTGTGACAGAATTTGGTACCAGGAGTGGGGTGATTCACTGAGATGAATCTGATCATGTGGATTTTGATCTTCTGGAACTTGTGTGCTGGAGGAATGGACATAGACTTGGTACTTGGAACTGAAGATGCCTTCCAGAATGGTAAACCAAGTTTTATAGGCTATTCTGGTGAGAATTTGGAAATGCTCAGTGCAGAGAGAATTGCATTTGGAGGCTTGGCTTGTGAACTTTCTACAGGGAAGGAGAGACTGCAGAAAACCTTAATAGAAGTGTGTGCCTGGGTCAAGGGGTGGATGCGTCCTACTGCCCAGGCCCAGAGAGTTTGAGCAAGGTTATATTAAATAATGGACTGTGTGCTTGGCTATGGATATGGGACTGAGAATTTAAGATTTGAAGTTAGAAAAACCTCAAAGCAAGTTTAATTTATTGGCAGAGACTGGCTGTTGATTATGGACCACTGCTTTACATTGAAACAATGGAGAGATGCCTGAGGTGTTTCTACCCAGGAAGGACAGAAGATTGGACTGTGCAAACTCTTTGGAAAGGAATCGCTGAAAGAAAGGAATCTGCTCTTCAAAGTCACATCTATTTTCTCCCTGAATTAACAAAATGGTTGTTTGTCTGCATACCTGGTATTGCTTTTGGAAGCAAGAGGAATGCATGCATGTAGTGGGTCGTGAAGTGCACACAGTTCCAGGAGCTGCTGCTGAAATGTGGTATTTGGAACACGGCATGAAGTCCCTGATTGGCCAGTGAAGTCATTGGAAGATGGACCATGGTTTGCAATGGAGACTCAAAGATGTTTTGGACATGCCAGGAATTGGCTTGGGATGGAAGTTTCCCCAAGTACTCAGCCAAGCTAGAGGGACAGAATCGAAAAATCCGAGACTTGTCAGTCACTGGTTGTGCTATGGGACTTGAACTGTAGATGTGGATGCTTGCCTAATGTTGAGTTTGCATTGGTCCAGTCTCTACTTGTTATGCCTCATAGCAGTTGGAAATGTTTACTCTGTGCCTCCTGGTAAAAGCACTCCCTCTTCTGGAGCCAAGACCTCTAGGACAGCGGAGCATAAGGTTGCGGGAACAAGAAACAAAAATTTGGCTAATGAGTCATTTGGGGTGACGTTAAGTGGTACCATTCCCATTTCCACCCCTTGATTCCTTGACCCATGGATCCGGGCTATAGGAGAAACAGTACCATATATAGGACGTAGGTTCAGACCATACACAGCCTGCGGGAGATCTCTGCCCCAGCCCTACAGGCTAGCGCCCCCTAGTTGGCACCATAACTGGTTCTTTAAAAGGCCATTCCATAGTTCTCTCAAGCCAGCTGCTTCAGGGTAGTGGGGAACGTGGAAGGACCAGTGAATTCCATGATCATGAGCCCACTGCTGCGCTTCCTTGGCTGTGAAGTGAGTTCCTTGGTATATAGATTACATTTACCACAATATGATGTGAGTGTGTGTGTGTGTGTGTATTTATAAAGAAAAAGTTCAACTTACTAACAACAGTACTAGACTCTTAGCAAAGCCAATAAAATATTATTTTACAATTTTTAAATTTCCTGTTAGAGTATTTGATGCTACTTTAATCTACACAATAGCCATTGTATAGAAAAGAAGAAGTCGGCATGGTAACACCCATCCCTGTAGCTGATCAAACATTGAAAAGCTATTTCACAATTCCATTTATTCTTACCAGAAGGCAGGACTAATCTCTAATATCTGAATATTATTAAAATGTGCCAGTTGATGTATTAGGCACCAATTTTAAATGTAGATCCAAAGATAATAAAATAATATCATACTGTGTCTCTTGACATTGCTAAAAATAATCACTTGGACAGTTTCCAAAGTGGAAACAGATACAGGAGTATGGACAAGAGTGAAGATTCTGCAGGCCAGAAGACCACACAAAAGTATCCCCCAATGGGAACCATCAACTGCACACTGCACAATCCCTACATCACAGTTCACCATTTTCATGGTCGGCATTAGTGGTAAATTATTTTCATAGCTTTCATTTTGCCACCATAGTGCAATATTTTTATATCAGTTTCCTGAAAGAGATTTAAAAACAAGACAAATCAGCACAAAATATCTGCAACCTTATCATGTCAGAAACTAATTAAATAAATCTCCTTGCTAAATTAGCCTCATTATTTGAAAATAGAGTCTGTACTAATCAAGGCCACTTCTGTTTCTCATTAAACAAGACTCCATTCACAAGGGGAACAAAACAGAACATCATACTCAAAATGGAGCCATACGGTAGTTGGTTGGGTTTAAGTACAACAATCTGATTTTTTCAATGTATATTCTCCATACTCTTTGCAGAATGTTATCAGTAATACATAGAAGCCAATTTTAGTAAACTTTGTTTTCCTCGTGTTTTAAAATAATATATGTTACACTGCTGTCAACCATCAGCAACCTTTTCCCTTGGAAGCATCCTTCATGATTGTAAGGCCTGTCTAGTATGGATTTTATTCATAAATCACAATATTTTAAAAATAATTCTGGTGTGTAAGAAGTATTTCTTATATGTACCCTTTTTAATAATACATAGACAGAAGCACGTGATGAATGCAAGGTGCACTGACATCTCTAATCCTTAGTCCTCCATCATCACCGCACAAAACAGCAATAAATCTGTTGGGCACAATTCCATTAATTCAGTAATACTCCCTGTCCCATGAAGCCCCATGCTAAGCACAAAAGCTCCAAAGGTGAATGCAACATGGCCCCTAACCTCAGCAAGCACATAAAAGGGGACAGATAAGAGAATGGTAAAATTAAAAGCAATGTACATATTGAAGGGGTTGTTCATACAATACCTAGGTACCACTCCCAAGCCAGTGGGGAAGTGGGCTGCAGTGTGGGAAGTCCGGTAATCACTGCCTTAAGTTTTAGTCAAGTAACCTTTGTCCTGGAGGCCTCAGGAGTCCCTAAGCAACTCAAAGAAGGGGTAGTTGTGGGAGGAAATGGGGAAAATACACTTCCAAAGAGCTCAAAGACAAGGAGACCAGAGAGGCCGATGGCTGAGGGGGGGGGGGAATCTCCTAAGGTGGTATAACCGGAAGTTAGATTATGAAGGTACTTCATGCCACACTTGTGCACACATTCATTCAGAAAATGATTAGGGCCTATTTTGCCATGCTTGGGACTTGGACAGTGACTGATGTCATCAGGGAATGTCTCTTCTAATACTTATGAAAACACAGAGAGCAAGACCATCTAGTAAAATACATAATTTTGAAAGAGGCAATAGCTTTAGAGAAGAAAATGAAGAAAAATAACACCAACCATTAACTATCTTGTGAGGAAGAAGTCATAAGAAAGTAGGTCTTGTGTCATGTCATATCAAACAGGCAAGCCCACAGGAAAGCTATGCGCTGTCAGTGTACCAGGCCTGAACCAGGAATAGAGAGACAAGACCAATGTGGTAGGAGAAGAATGACAGCGAAAGAGAAGTAGACCAAGTGATCAGAAAAGTGGCTGCAGTCATAGCCCACGGCAAGTGCCTCTTCATCCAAAGCAAGCTGCATCAAGACTGACTCTCCCTTTAAGATTAAAGCAAAATAGAGCAAAAATAGCATAGCATGGCTCAGTAGAGACTCTCAGAAATCCTAATAAACCAAGGAAGATCTCAGGATGGAGACATTGAAAGGTGATTCTAAGCTGCCTTTGTCATTGTTTGATCCAGGTGTCCCTCACAAATGAATGTGTTCAGAATGCTTGATCCCCAGGTGATGGCAGTTTGGGTATTAGAACCATGTTGGAGATGTGATGTTGGGGTCTGGCTTATGGGGGTTATAAGCCAGCTTCCCCTTGCCAGTGTTTGGCACACCTTCTTGCCACTGTTTCCAGTGCTGTGGTGCAGGTGATGTTGACCCCTCTGCTTATGCCATCGTTTTCCCTGCCAGGATGAAGCCTCCCATCAAATCTGTAGGCCTCAACAAACCCATTCATCAAAAAGCCACTTTTGGTTGGGTTCTTTGTCGCAGCAATGAGAGAAATCTACAACAGGTTCCATCTGCCAAAGGTTCTCAGTAGTTTGAATTGGCTATAGGCAAGTGAAAAATGGCTCCAAAGAAGTTCTTATCAAATAAATGTGCAAGGACGTGTGGGACTAAAACAAGTGCTTCTTAAGAACATAGCAGGGCTGGCTCAGCGGTTAAGACACTTGCCTCCAGTGCCTAAGGCCTCAAGTTCAATTCCCCAGTACCCACATATGCCAGACCCACAAGGTGGTGGGCCTGGTGCTCTCTCTCTCTCTCTCTCTCTCTCTCTCTCTCTCTCTCTCTCTCTCTCTCTCTCTCTCTCTCTCTGCTTGAAAATGAATAAATAAAATATTTTAAAAAAGAACATAGCAGAAGCTGACTGGCACACAGAGAACTTGGGATGGCTTCTGGATATTCAATGGAAAGATCTGAGTATGTGCTTGGAATGTGGGGAATGGTGGGTGCTGTTTCCTGTGCTGCCTGAGATTGCAAGAATTTGTCCATAAGGTCCAAAGCGGGATGACCAATATGAGAAGACTGCTGATCCTTTAAGACAGTCTTCACAAAATGAGCTATCTAATGAATGAAATGATGCACACAAGGAAATTGATCTAATGCTATAATATGGCAAAGATTTTTATTGGCTGAAAATTCCTACAGAATACCAAATATTCATGAACCACTCCATCTTTTCTGAGAATAATGCAACACAGACATGTTGAATATTCAATATGGTGAAAATATCTGTAAGTGTACCAATTTTTGAGACAGGGACTCACATAGCCAAGGCTGGTCTTGATATATTCATAATTAAACGACTTCAAGCAAATTACTTTATGAGGAATTATCACAAATATTATTACATAGTTCAACTTCATTTGTTAGTCTTTCTCTGATCACCAGACTTTTGAATCAAAACAAAATCATCCTCACTGGCTGAAGTGGATGTGTTTCATTGAAATATAACTAATGAGCACACGGTTCCACTTTACTCACAAGTGTTTATGTGTGAGTTATTTCAGAATAAAATTTCATGTACAAAACAAAAGACAGGAGATAATCATCGAATTTAACTTTTTCCTTTAAAGATCACTGTAAACTTACTAGATTTAACAGTAGTTCAGGATGATAATAAGAGCAAATTATGCATGTCATGACACACACAGGCCCCTCTCCCTTACTGTTCTAGTAAATCCCAGAGCCTAAGAGGAAGTCAATAGATGAATAAAGTACAATTTTAAGACAACTGGATTATAAATGAAAACTAGGCTAAAAAATAAATATCACCTAATTCAAGAAAACTGTATAGGCTAATACTTGATCTTGAGACATGTTAGAATGTTTTCATTCAGAGGCAACAAGTATAGTGTAACAAAGAGCATTGTTACAGTCAGCCACACGCCACTGGGATAAATCTCCAAACCAGGCACAGTTTATGGGAGGAAATGATTTATTCAAGCTACAGATCCAGGGGAAGTCCCATAAAAGTGAAAGAGGCTGGTCCTCTTTCACAGGTCCAAGCAGAGAGAAAAACCCATCACCAACACAACACACACACAACAGCAAACAGGCAGGAGGTCCAAGGAGAGAATTTCTTCCCCTTTATATAGGCTTAGGGTGGGGTCTTGAAACCCTTCCCCAGACTCAATGGTTTCCCGAGTCTCTGGACTTTCCTTCCTGCACTGCCCACACAGGAAAGGATTACTTCTAGCTTCTTTGAGCTTCCTTACATCTTGCCCCCTACTGAGAGGCTACCTTCCTGTAAACATCCTCAGAGACCCACCCAAGATTATTTGAAAGGTCAAGTTGACATCAAAATTAACCATCACATGCATGTATAAAGCTAGTAGACTATATAATACAAGTGACTCAAGAATAGAAAGTCTTTAGAGAAGTGGATACATTTTGAACAAGTTATTCACAGAATTGTGACTGAGGACAAAACATTCCTGGAACAGAGACCAGATAAACTTTAGCTAACATGACAATAAAAGAACAAATGTGTATAAAAACACACTAATATCTTATGTATGAATTACCTGAAGATTATATCGATTTGTACCAACATCTCACATCCGTGACAAAAAGTAGTTCTATACAACATCCTTCCAATGGATTATGACTAAAAACATGAATGAACAGTTACCTTACCATTCATTTCCTTGTGCAGGGCTTTCTAGTAGTACTCGGATTATGTACAATAAGCAGCTTAATAATTTGAGAGAAAAATTGAACAGGCGTATTCTTAGACCTTTAAACAAACAACAAAGATTTGATGTTCATGTGAACTTATTTCATAAAAACGGGGAAAAAAAGGATTGTCAAAAATACCAACTTCAAGTACAGTACTTAGAATGTACCAGAAACCATAACTCTACAACTATCTACTTAATAAAGTCCTTGGTTGTAATTACCTGAATTACTGAAGCAAAAAAAATAAATAAATGAAAAAGGAAACTCAGCAGAATTCATGAACTGCAAATGACAGGAATCATTGTACACTGAAAGGACACTGAGATTTAAAATTTCAGAAGCCATAAAATTTATATTCAGTCAACAAGAAGTATAACATTTTATATTACATGATTGGAGGATCATGTTGAGCTATCTGGAAAATAAAGCTTTTCACATGCACCAAGACATATCATGGAACTTTGGATATGTTTACACAGTTATGTATGACAGTTTGGGTATTAATTATGTTTATATTGTCTTGCATACCAACTCTTGAATCACATGTTACATATAAAGTATATGATCATACACAGAGCAATCATAATACTTTCTGCTGAGAGATACACATGCACAGTTTATTCTCTTCATTTTGAATGGGCCAATGGAACTTTTGTTTTCGACTAGGTAAAATGGCAATGGACTCTTAAAATTTTTATGAAAATTAAGAGTGTCATGCAGGTATTATATAAGCTGTTTAGGTCACAGCTGTGTAGCCCATAATAATTGATGAAGAAGAGTAATTAAGATTAAACAAAACATGCTCCAACTCTAATTAATATGAGCATTGTCATTTCTGCAATTATCCAGTGGTATTTGATTTATGCCTTTAGCATAAAGTTATGAGAAAGGACTTTCTAGAGTTATAACTTAATAGAATCTATAAATTTCTCTTTCAGTAAGGTGAGGAGTCAAACAAGACACCCTTTCTCTGTCCTAGAGATGGAATGTTAGCATTGAAAGTGAGGAAACCTCGACTGTTCTAACAAACCCACTGAGGAGGGCCCCCAGAGGATTGATGACAGGGAGGAGGCAAATTTGGGTACCACCACAAGACTTGCTCATAAAATGTATCTAATTATTAACAAATAATAAATATTTTTTTAAAAAAGAGAAAGTGATGAAACCTTCATTCAGTTGATGTGGCCACTTTAGATAATATCTTTTGAAGGGGCTTCATTGGATTCTAAATGGTTTGGTTATGGATGAGCTCCCAGATTTAACTCTTGAGCTAGTTTGTGATTGACAACATCTGCTCAATGTGCCTTAACTATAAAAATGACCCCTATACCATGATCTGTACATTCTCCCCATTTTTAATCAAACGTCTCTCCATGAGCCCAACCTGCAAAGACACTCCAGATTCTGAGGTGAAATTTAACAGTCTAACATCTAAGGCAAAGTAATGCAGGTCTCTTGATGTCTTACCACATTACAAGTAGTAGTTATGTGTTCCAATAAATGGTACATACATGTGTGCAGTGGATGGAGAGGCAACAAGAATCACCAACCCACCACCCTTGACAGTGACAGTCATCATTTCATATTCTCTTCAATTTCCAAAGTTTCCCAAATGTTCTACAAGAACCATGAGGATGTCACACTCTGACATTCACCCTCTACTTAGTACTTTAAAGGCTCTGTCGGAAGGAAAACAGCCTCTGAACATTTTAGAGAACAATTGAGGGTTTTTATAATCATTAGGAGTGATCACAAAACTACTGTCCACTGTGATGAATATGCAGAGCCTTGACAAAGAGTTCTCGGGTAGCACAGGTTCATCTGGAACTGACTGTGACCTCAGTCTTAAGGTTTCTGTTAACTCAGTCTGCACAGGAATCTACTTTTTCATATTTAATTTGGAGAACTAAAGATATTCAAGAGATACTGATACCATTAGATACATTAGCTATAGTTTTTTAATTACTATATGCCAAACAACACTATCAGTTTTATTTTGCTAGATAAAAATGATTTCGCAAAGTATTACACAGCTTGAATTTTGAGGTAAATTTATGTGCAAAGAGATAGAAAAGGGAAGGACATGATAACTTACTTGATCTCTGGTTTTTAATGAAAAATAACTTTAATCTCTCTTTAAATGTGTTTTCATTCATATAGAATTCAACTTGTACCCTGCAAACAGAAAATAAAACAAATTTATGTAAGTTCACTATATCTTTATTTTATGAAGATAAATATAAACCAACTTAGTAGTTTTTTAGTTATCCTAACAAATAACTTATGAAAGTAAAAGTATTTGATTTAGTGCATTATACACTTGGAGTGAATTGTATGTCACAGAAAATGGGAACTGGGAAAAATATAGGTCTGCTATTTTAGAAAGAAGCATTTGTTTTCTCTTTTAAAGACATTGTTCAAATGTATTAACCAGTCTATTGAAATATCTGTATGAAGGAATATAAGGCTTCAAAGGGACAGTTAAAAATGACAATATTTTTAAGACATTAAAATGTCTTTACAATAATAAAACATCAATGTTTTTCCTTTTTTTTTTTTTCTGTTGCAAGAATCCACAAGCTGATTGAAAAAATTACCTTGGGCAATATCATCCTAGATGTACTTCAAAGGCAGCACGTGAAGATTAACTTTTAAAAAGCCTTCACTTTGGGCTGGAGACATGGCTTAGCGGTTAAGGCACTTGCCTCCAGTGCCTAAGGCCTCAAGTTCAATTCCCCAGGACCCAAATGAGCTAGACCCACAAGGTGGTGGCCCTGGTTCTCTCTCTCTCTCTCTCTCTCTCTCTCTCTCTCTCTCTCTCTCTCTCTCTCTCTCTCTCTCTCTCTCTCTCCTCTCATCTCTCTGCTTGAAAATGAATAAATAAAATATTTTTTAAAAAGCCTTCACTTTGTCTAGAACCTACTTGGGATGCATTATTTAACAATCTCCTTTCTTATTTACTCATTTAGTCTCATGTTGTAAAACATATATGAATTGATTAAGTTTTGTTGTCAACTTGACCTTTCAAGTAATCTTGGGTGGGTCTCTGATGATGTTAACAGGAAGGCAGCCTCTCAGTAGGGGGCAGGGTGTAAGGAAGCTCAAAGGAGCTAGAAGTAAACATCCTTTCCTGTGTGGGCAGTGCAGGAAGGAAATTCTAGAGACTTAGGAAGCCATTAAGTCTGGGATAGAATTGCAAGACCCCCACCCTAAGGCTATATAAAGGTAAAAGAATTCTCTCCTTGCTCTCCTGCCTGTTTGCTATTATGTGTGTGGTGTAGGTGCTGGGTTTTTCTCTCTGCTTGGACCTGTAAAAGGGGAGGAGCCTCTTTTGCATTCTGGAACTTCCCCTGTATCTATAGCTACCAATATATCCTTTCCTCCTATAAACTTTGCCTGGTTTGGAGATTCATCCCAGCAGTGTGTGGCTGACTAAGACAATATATGATAACCAAAAGAATGGTGATGACAAGTAGAATATTAAATAAGGTTGTCATGAGTTAGTAAGCAGATAACTCATTAATGGGCTGAATATTGTAGGTTTAATCTACTATAAAATAAAACCAAGTTTATAAAATAGTAGCCTCATATATGTTTGCTTTCTCATTACATCCTAAAAACTACCTCTGTTCTAATAATGTATAATTAACATTTATAATAGTATATAAAATAGTTCTGTTCAGGGCCTGGTGTCTTGTGAAGAATCAACAATTTTCTCAATTAGTCTCAAATATATTCATTATAGAGCAGAATACCAAAACCAGCTAATTTTTTTAATGTTTACATGAACAATAGGATTTTTCTCTTATTTTTCCTAATGTCAGGAGATTTTGATCATGTAATATATAAGCCCAAGATAGATTTGTGAGTCTGTTTTGTTTTGTTTTAGGTGGAAGAAGATTTGTTTTTGCTTTTATCAAGAGGACATAGGTGAGAGAAAGCTGGGACTCCAGTGTTAGACTTTTATTATGCTATGATCTGTACACTGTCGTGTAGATTCCAAACACATGGAGTATTAGGTTAACAACCTTTTAGGACACAAAAGCATAGCAGCTTTTCATTTATTACACACCAGGTTCCATGTGCATGAGAAATATAACAAAGAAAATTTTTATTTTCTTGTTAATTTCTCTAGAAGCAGGTCATAAAAATTTCACTATCCACAGCAGATAATTTCTATTTGCAGGCCCATGTGCACTGCCTTCTCGTGCCTCCTTCAAGAGTCCATTGCACACATACAGAGACCCCATTTTCCTTTGAAATCCAACATTGAATCTATTTCCCTGGTTCATCAAGTGAAAAGTAACTGTAATGTTGATACCAAGTTAAATTAGTCTAAATTTGTTATGGATACAAAAGCAAATTTGAAAGGACACATGGCTATTACACACGTAATTTAGCAAAGGCCATTCAGATTTGCTTCCTAGATTTATCAAATTTGTAAGATTGTGCATTCATCCTTCAGATAGTATCTGGTATCCAGTATGAGTATGTATTGAGGAACATTTTTAACTAAAAAGGAGCTCGTCGAGATACATGAATAAAATACATAGGAATCTGGAAAAATAACACCTGAGGAAAAGGAGAAGGAAAATGAAAGATTTAACAAATAGGAAAAGTTATGTGTCAGTTATTGTCCTTAATGTCCAGTCATCGAGGTGACTGACATTATTAGGAAAGAATAACTTATTAGGGAATACAGCACTGAATAGAGCTAACACTAAAGAATAGGAAAATTATAAAAAAAGAATTACTCGTTTTGAAATGGCCATCAATGTGAAATGGAGATTCCTCCAACATATTTATATGTGCCAAAGAGATAACAACTTACCTACCACTGACTGGGTTCTTTTCTGGTGGTTGAGTTTTATATGCTGTTCAGTTTCTTGTTACATGACTTCCTAATTACTGCCTAATTATAAAATTATCTCAAGAAAAACTCTTAATACAGTCATCTAAGTCAATAATATTGATGTGCAACATGGCCAATACCAATTCATATATATATATATATATATATATATATATATATATATATATATATATAAAATGCATTTAAACTTAAAAGATACAAAAGAAAAACATTGTTTTTATTTTTTTAATATTTTATTTATTCATTTTTAAGCAGAGAAATACAGAGAGAGAGAGAGAGAGAGAGAGAGAGAGAGAGAGAAAGAGAGCGCCAGGGCCACCACCTTGTGGGTCTGGCTTATGTGGGTCCTGGGGAATTGAACTCAGGGCCTTAGGCACTGGAGCCAAGTGCATTAACCACTGAACCATCTCTCTAGCGCAGAAAAACATTTTTATCTATTTAGGTAATGGTGGAATAGCTAAAAATATTCTTCACTATTTTAATTTCTTTTCTATGCTCTGTGTGTTATTCTAATAACCACTTTGAAGTTGATTACTGTTGATTATCCCTTTTTATAAGAATACACCACTGCTATTGCTTTAGCAGTAATTCTATTATTTATAGTTGCCCTGTTGTTGCAATAATTATTTGTGTTCTACCAAAACATATCCAAATGGATGGATACTGGTTGATATGAAAAACTATGTACAATCTATCAAACTGATGAATACTCCTACATTTCTTTTGACATGTTGATTTGTAAATGATTTTTTCACTAGCAGTTATTTTATTAATGAAAAGTATTCTAATAGTTTCAATTATACTTTTTTTACTTTTATAGAACTGTTTTTGTATAAATACATTTGCTAGTAATTTACCACTTTATATATTCTTATGAATTTCTTTCCTATAGTCATAGCCAATAGTTTGCTACATTCTTTAAATGAGGGCAGTATCTTCCAATATGGATTTTTAAGAATATGTGAAAAACTTATTTATATATAAGGACATAACTACATTAGTTTTCTGTTATAATAACACATTGATGTTCATCTCATTTAGTATGTTTTTTCAAATTTTCTCTCATTTTCTTACTCCTGTGTTTGATATAAAAATAACAGAATATTGCCAATTGAAATTTCTGTATTTTACTCATTGAATTCTTATTTAATAACCTTAGACAATCATTTTAAAAGCACAAAATATACTTCTGATCCGTAATGTTAATAGACTTTTCCTTGAGAAATACTAGTTCCTTATTTTTTTAATTCTATTGCCTTGAAATCTATTCATTATGCCAACATTTGCACTTTCCTTTGTATGCTTAGTGTAGATATACATCAGTAGCACAAGATCCTGTCTGCTTGTTGTCACTCAGTGCTATTATCTTTCTCCTTGCCTCTGTTTCTACCATATTTCTGAGTGAGTCCATCTATAAAATCTTGCCTACTATAATTATGGCAAATGAATACTTTGTGAGATTGTGCCTGGACATTCCAATCTTACCAGGCAGGTTCTATAGATGTGTTTTGGCCCTAATGTCACTTTATTTTCCCTTTATTTTCAGTGGTGTTCCTTTGGAAAACCTACATCTTCTTGATGATATCCATAGCACCCAGGAAAACATTTGGCGCTGAGAACATTTCATCCTCACTCCTATCTACACTTTGATGGTGTGGCTTAGTGCTCTAATTTGATGAATGAACCAGAAATATAACATATCTTTGTGCATTGCATACAGAGACTATTCCCTCAATCAATTCTCACCATTACCAAACACTAAATTTTGTCTATATTCATGAAAACAAAGTAATAAAGCAATGATACTTTATTACCCTATGCTTACTTCTATTCCTTCTACAGACATTCCTATGGATTAAATTGTGTACTCTCCTACAAAAAAAGATACATTGAATTTCCAGTTCTTGGTACTTTATAATGTGGCCTTAAATGGGAATGTAGTTATTGCAGAAATACTTACTTAAGATGAAGTCATACCGGAATAGAATGTACCCTCTTTACAATATGAAAAGGGCCTATAAGAAGAGAAAACCTGTGCACAGAACTGGATGATGCAGGAAGATGCTTAAGTGATAGAAGTTATACTGCCATGGCCCACATTTCCAATCAATCCAAGTTCATTTTTTCCAGTCTCTCCTCAGTGTAAAATCTCCCATCATCATGAGCCATGTTTATTTGCCTCACCTACTCCCTGAATATCCCAATTTTATTCAAATTAATTGAATAAAGAAAAAATAATTACAAAGGTATATTTTAACATTCTTAAATTGCAAGTCAGCCACACATTTATAGAGGTGTACATGTTTACATCAATTTTAAAGTATAAAAATAGTCAATATACATTTGACCCTGCCACCTATGAACCATCTGTCATAGCTTAGGCAGACTACTTAAAACCAATTAGTACAAGTTTACTAGCCTAGAGTTGGACAAAAGCAATTCACACAAAGCCTGTTTTACATTGAAATATTACATATCTTATATAGTTTACTGAGCACCAGAATCCTAAAAACATTATCAGCCATGGTTATCAAAGGGCTGGTTATGATGTTCATTTTTTGGACTTACTCTCTGCACATCCTCATTTGATTCATAATAATTTAAATTTAAACAACTTCAACCTGACTTACATCTAAGCATGGAAACTACAAGATAAGAAAGTCAAGAATAAGTACAAAGGTACATTTCGTTTTTCTTCAATTGCAAAGAAATTCCACCTCCTCATCATGCCCTTGCCTAACTATGAGGGGAGCAGACCTGGGACAATCTATTAAAAAGAAAAAAGAAGAGGGAAATTGCACATAATAGAACATTTTTTCATCTTTATTCTGTTACATATATAATAAAGAACAGAAAATGCATAGCATTTCAGCTTGGAAAAAAAGAATTAGCAAATTCTTTAAGAATATTTCCACTTTCATTCCCTTATTCCATCTTTTCTGCTTTCCATTAAACTGATCTTAAACTCCCAAAAGTTAAAGACATACCTGCACATATTGTGGGGGGGGGGCACGTGTGTGTGCATGCGTGGAAATATTTGCATGTGTGTGTTTACAGACCTTCTAGGAATATGAAGTTTGAATTACAAGGAAAAGCTTATAAACTTACTCAAAATGAACCCCTGCAGCTGTAAACCTACAGTAATACCAATGGTTTCCAATCAAAATTCATAACTACATCTGAGGTACATTCCTTACCATTTATCTCTTAGAACAGAAATGGATAGAAGGTGCTATGTTGTATCTAACTCAGACTGTGATACACATTGCCCTTGAATCAGTGAGGCTACACTTGGGATTGTTCAGCTTTACCACAGTGCAAAAGCATTACACATTCAGTAGAAACCATAGTACATATTTTCTAATTTGGTCTTTTCCAAGACTTGTGATTTAACATACATTCAAGGTACAAGCCATTGCAGTGAGCCTTGGATTCAGTTAGACAGAAAGAATATGTACTCTACAATGTACTGTCTTAACGGAATTTTAGAATGAATGCAGACATTTAATCAATTACATTAGATATTCAACCTTCAATTACAACTTTGTTTTTATGCTAGATGATTATTTCACGACTATAGGCTAATATGAGCCCTAAGAACACATGAATGAGGTGGACCAGGCTAAACTGTGATGTTCATCCAATAAGATATGTGCATTAAATGCATTTTGACTTAAGTATATTTTCAATTTACTATAGGTTTTTCAGAACAAAGCCCCAGGATGAGCCAAAGATTTGTATTGCATCAGTCATTTGAAATCTAGATAAATATATTATGCCCACCAAACTGCCCTCTAAACACTTATATTTATGCCCATATATTTATATAATCTCACTTTGGGTTAAAGAAGTGACAACGGGGATGACTCCAAATTCACCAAAGTGCTGAGAAGTGACAGCGGAGTGTTCAGTAGTAAATGAGACATCTATCTCTACTACACTCTCCAAAGCTCAGAGACCATTGTGGAAGAGAAAGACTCTAAGAGCCAAAGAAAGGGTAGGACTGCTTAAAATGCTGTCTTCCACACTCAAAATGGCCTTGGGATTCATGACCTCATAGTGCCTGACATTACCTACACAAGACCTGCATAAAAGGAGGGGGAATATGATGGCATCAAAATAGAAGAGAGACTAATTGGAAAGAAGGGATTCAATGGAGGGTGGATATAGAAGGAAGAAAATGGGGTTGGTGGGAGGAAATTATCATAGTTTATTGTTTATACTTATACTTATGTCAATAAAACTTTTAAACACATCTTTGGTGGAAAGTATAATGATCTGAAAATTCAGGATTACTTGGAGTGAGGTGGTCAAATAACAAACCCCAATGAAGACTACATATTTAGTTAACACCTTCAAGAATTATTAAAAAGATTTTTAAAACCATCCTCCAGACTCTTATGTTTCTAGAATTTATAAGGAGAAGACACAATTCAGCAGTGGACACAGTATTCTGTGATATGTATTTCTTTAGGATATCTTGGGACATTGTGCTATTACTGAAGTGACACATTGCCAAGTAAAATCATACTGTGTTAAAAGCATTTTTAAAAGGTGGCATAATTTAAAGGACTGGAGGAAAAATAAATTTCATAAATACAAGTTCATGAAAAGAAGTAACAAAATAATAGATATTTCCAAGGAAACTTTATTTTCAAAACCATTTGTGTGAATATTTATTTGTGCCTGGTTTGGAGGTTCAATAAGTGCATTTCCACTAAAAAATGTGAAATCTAAATGAAAGT
This sequence comes from Zapus hudsonius, assembly GCA_004024765.1. NCBI lineage: Eukaryota > Metazoa > Chordata > Mammalia > Rodentia > Dipodidae > Zapus > Zapus hudsonius. Next base: position 53,827 of record PVHP010000084.1, on the reverse strand, counting down.
TATTTTAAAATGTACTCAAAATGTAGCAGAAAATTTAAAATCTTCCTATAAGAGTCTCCTTTTAATAGTAAAGTAAGCTGTCTACATTGAACTTTATCAGTAATGCTATCTAGAAATTTTCTCTAGAAATGCACTCTGGGAAGATAAAAATAATATATATCAAAAACATGGAGATGTTACACTAGAGATACAGTCCATCAATTTTTGTCGACAACTATCTAAAACTTGGAAAAGGTCAAAAACAATTTAAAAATGCTCTTCTACTTTCTTTGCCATTTTAAGGGAGTTGGCAATAATGCATAGAGTTTTGTTGAAGAGATGTGTAGATTTTCTGTTCCACCAGACAGCTCAATCCAGAGGTCCAGGGAATGGTACTGTAGTAATGGGGTGCAATCAGTTGTGGAGAGTAAGGTGAATAGGTAAACTCCTAATGGTTCATGGAAGGAAAAAGAAGCTGGCTGAATGTCCCTTATAGCTGTCATAGTTGATTGATGAATTGTATATTTCTGACATAATTTCATTTTATATTTGTGTGAAAAAAATCTCTTAAATTTTGATTTGTTTATTTATATGCAAGCAGAAGAGAGATATGGAAAGAGATAGATAAGGAGAAAATGGGTGCTCCAGGGCCTCTAGCTACTGCAAACTCCAGAGGCATGTGCCACCTTGTACATGTGGAATTTTGTGGGTCCTGAGGAACTGAATTCGAGTCCCTAGACTTTGCAGGCAAGCACCTTAAATGCTGAGCCATCTCTCCTTGCCCTTCTTTGAACCTTTTGAACATTACACTTTCACAGTTCCTTCTCAAACCCATAAGAATTTTTTTAAATCATGGGCAATACAACTTAAAGATGTACAATAACTCTGGAAAATAAACTGACATTTACATTATAAAGGGATCTATAGATTCCACAAAATATCAATCCAAATTACACTTGAGAATTGAGGTACTTTGAATGGATGTCCCCAATATATTCAGAGTTTATTAAAGGATTTTCTCCAACTGCCAGGCTAGAGGAGATGTCACTGTGGGTGGATACTATGCCATCCAGTCTCCTAAGGTGTTTCTGGGGGCAGATCTGGAATTCCAGGTATACCTATGCAGAGAGCAGTCTGAGCTCTGCCTGGAGTCCCTGCAGTTTGGCTGAATGAGTGTGCTTGGTTTAGGAGTTATTGGTAGTTTTTCTCTCTGTGTAGATCTGTAAACTTCAAATCAATCCATTCTTCCTCTCATTAACTGTGCCTGGCTTGGAGGTTCATCCCAGCAGTGAGAAATGACTACAACTAGAATTATTTCCCCTATGTGACATTAAGCATTTTTATGATGGTAATTAAGGTGCTATCTAAGTGTCAAGGAGAAGGCAAATCCATTGGCCAGCACTCAGTTGTTAAGGGCTTTTTTCCAAAGCCTGTCAGCCTGGGTCTAATTCCCCATTCCCTATGTAAAGCCTGCTACAAAAATTGGTGGATGTGTCTGCCATTCTGTTGCAGTGGCAAAAGACCCTGGGTTGCATGGACAGACTCACTTGCAAATAAATATGGTTTTTTGTTTTTGTTTTTGTTTTGAGGTAGGCTCTCACTCTAGCCCAGGCTCCCTTTGTAGTCTCAGGATGGCCTTGAAGTCACAGTGATACTCTTATCTCTGCCTCCCAAGTGCTAAATAATATTTTAAATAAACTAGCATGCCCCCTCAAAGCTGTGGTAAAGGATAATGCCCAGAGACATGGCCCCCTCAGCAACAACATACATAGGGGGGCTGGAACCAGGTTGACTCCTAGGCTATCCGTAACCTCCTACCCGATGGACTAAGCCAGTTTGCCTCTGGAGGAAGATACCCAGCTAATTGGGGACAGGAAGGAGGGAAATCGGGGAATTGGGGATACCAACACATTATTTACTCATTCAGTGTATCTAATTATGAATAATAAAATATCATTTTAAGAAAAGAAACATGCATTAAGAAGTAAAATGTTACATAAATAAGTACAACAGGAGCTATTTAATAAAATAATTTCTTTTTATATTATTTATTTGCAAGCAGAGAGAAGTAGACAGATAGAACAGGCTCACCAGGGCCTCCAGCTGTTGCAAATGGGCTCCAGATGTATATGCCACTTTGTGCATCTGGCTTTGTGTGGGTATTAGGGAATCTGATTTGGGTTGTTAGGCTCTACAAGCAAGCACCTTACACATTTAGCTATCTCTCCAGCCCCTAATAAAATAATCTTAAATGATCATCCAAACAGCAAAAGGAAAAAAAAAAAAGAAAAGAAATCAGATCCTGAGGCTGGGAAGATGGCTCAACACTTAAAAGTACTTTCTTTCAAAGTCTAATGGCCTGGGTTCAATTGCCCAGTACCCAAGTAAAGACTGAAGACTGATTCCTAAAGTGGCACATGAATCTAAAATTCATTTACTGGGCTGGAGAGATGGCTCAGCGGATAAGGCACTTGCCTCCAGTGCCTAAGACCCCGGGTTCAATTCCCCAGGTCCCACATAAGCCAGACCCACAGGTGGTGGCCCTGATGCACTCTCTCTCTCTCTCTCTCTCTCTCTCTCTCTCTCTCTCTCTCTCTCTCTCTCTCTCTCTCTCTCTCTCTCTCTCTCCCTCTGCTTGAAAAATAAATAAATAAAATATTTAAAATTCATTTACAATGGCAAGAGGCCTGACGTGACCATATGTTCATTCTCTCTCTCTCTCTCAATCATATATATATATATATATATATTCCTTATTTCATTCTATATTGTTTTATTTATTTATAGGCAGGGAGAGAGAAACAGAGAAAGAATGGGTGCTCCAGTGCCTCCAGTTACTGCAGATGAACTCCAGATGCATATGGCACTTTGTGTCTGTGACTGTATGTGGGTACTGGGGAATCAAACTCAGGTCATTAGACTTTGCAAGCAAACACCTTAACTGCTGAGCAATCTCTCCAGCCCTGATTCCATATTTTTAAATATCTGCCTGATGCTTTAAGAAACATTTGAAACATTATTAAAATTGTTATCTTTTCTGTCCTATATTAGATAATGAATGTTTAGCAAACAAAACAAAAACAAAATAAATGTAAAATAAGAATACATTAAAATGACGCAATACAATATGTAACTTTGCTGATGGGCTAAGAAAATTCACAAGACCAAATTTAGGAAGGACAATAATCATTTGAAATGTTACAGACTAAATGAAAACAATGGCAAGCTCACAACTGAGAGTAAATGCTTGAGTTAGAATAGTGGGTACAGTTCAGCCCAGATAGGAAGTCTCCAGTGAAAACCTAAATCTGCTCGCCTGCTGGCCTGGACCAATGACCCTCTGCAGTTGGATGTGACAGGCACAGAACAGTTGAGTCTAAGCTGCCCATGGTCACTTTACAGGCATGCTATTCCCTTGATCCACTGCTTTGAAAGAAATGAAATTTGAAGCTTAGCTGGAACACAAATATATCCAGAACTTCAAAACAGTACAGTCAGGTTTCAACACGATGGGGATTGACAATATTGTCTCTGTGGATCAATTAGCCAAAGGAACATTTGAGGAGAGAAGCTCATTTGTTCAGGGCTTCAAGAAGCTTTCTGGTGTCATAAGAAAAGGAGCTGCAGTGGGTTCCTTTCCTGATTGCTGCATTTCTGAACCCACAAACCTCTCAACTCTGCAGAGATCCTTTCATATCAGAGAGCCGCTGTGACCCTAAGAAGGTGCTGGGACAGGAGGGGAAGTCCTGATATGAGCAGCAAGGGGGGAACTACATGAATCAATGCAGCAGGATAACACACTGGTGCTGCGTGTGGAAGACCTGTAGGAAAGGAGAGTTTTCTGCTTTAGAAAGCAAAGGAACACCATAGGGCTGGAGAGATGGCTTAGCGGTTAAGAAAGCAAAGGAACACTTGAATGGGAGACTGAGTGGTAAAGAAGGACTCAGCATTGCAGAGGATTGCAGCCGTTCTCCATGCCTCAGATGATGGCTCTCACATCACTGGAGGATAGGAAGAGTGTGAAGAGCCTGGGCCACTAGAGTCATATCCCAATGCTTCACTCCAAGTCATCTGCTTAACTGTAAAGTACTCTCTTTTCTCATTCTCTTTCCATAACTTCTTGAAAGTGTACTACTGCATAGACACTGCAGGAGGTTGGAAATTCCTCAACTACGGTGGAGTGAAGGTGTAGGTGATTCATTGTGCAGCTCTCCAAGTGAATGCTGCTCACACTGCTACCAAAGAGTTCTCCTCAGCTACACCGAGGTGTTGGCATCAAGGGAGAAATGTAAAAGCTCAATTTTGCTGATAACATTTTAATTGATAAATGCCTTCAGTGTACATAAAATATGCCTCGTTTTGAAAGATAAAATGTAATCAGACAGGAGGTTTTCATGTGTCTGACAGTGGTCTGGGAAGGAGGGACCAGAACATGGAAACTATAGAAACTGTAAGGTTATCTTAATTGGGTTGAAGAGGGAGACCACCTGTACTGGGGGTGGTACCAGTTCATGGGCTGGGGTCCTGGGATATAGAAAAAGGAGAGAGCTGGCTGATCACCAGCATTCATTACGTTTTTCTTCCTCACTAAGGGCTGAATGTGACCAGCTAACTTAATCTCCTGCCATCCAGCCATGATGATCTATAGCTAGGAACTGTAAACTGAAATTAACCTTTCTTCCCTTGAAATGGTGGTTATTAGGGATTCTGTCCAAGCAATAGGAAGAAAACTAAGATATCGGGCTGTCATTCTACCTTGTCTTGTGGACTTGCAGGGCCAAGAGAGGAGCTGACATGTTTTAACAGAATCAGTCCCAGTTTCTAATGACAATGGTAATGTGTCAACTTTGTGCCCTTTTAGATTTTGATGCCTTAAAACTCCATTTTATTGGGAATCCATTTCACCCCTGATCTTTCTTAAGAACATGTTATACACTTTAAAAACTCTAAATAAAATTCTGTTTTACAAGAGAAAAAAATAAGTATTAAATACTAAGAATAATTTAAAAAATTAATAAATCATTAAGGAAACAGCACACACAAGTAAATATTTGAAATATTTCATAGGAAAAGGACTATGTTGTCTGATGACTATAAGAAGAAATGCTTAATGTCTTTATCACTAGGAAATGAATACAGGAAATAATGAAGTAATATATTCACTTGAGGGGGAAAATAAATAAGCATATAAATATTGACACAAAATACAGTTGTCACCTCAATAGGAACAAAAGATCATTAATTCTGAGCTGAATATGACAGAGCATGGCCTCAGAAAATGGATTCTAACTTTCCAGGATGACATGTTCCACTGTGGAAGCAGTCCACATAAGATTTATTAGTCAAAGAACAAAGAAAAATCATAAATATGAGCCTTTTACCAAATACACTTATGGCAACATCAGTTTATAGGGAATCAGAGAAACTCTACTATAGGTTCCAGATATTATTTGATGATGTGCTTAGCTTTTGGATTGGTGGAAACTAGTTCTTTGAGTGGCCATATATATCTTCACACAATTAATTTATTAATAAATGAAGCAACAAAAGGCTGGGGAGATTTCTGGGTGGTTAAGACACTTGTCTGCAAAGCCTAACTACCCAGGGTCTCAGTTCCCCAATACTATTTAAAACCAGACCCACAATGTGGCACATGTGTTTGGAGTTAATTTACAGTGGCTAGAGGCCCATGTGTGTCCATTCTGTCTCTATGTCTGCCTCTGTCTCTCTGCCTCTCTCTGCTTGCAAATAAAATAAAATATTAAAAGAAAAGGAAGGAATGAATGAGTGCTGTAAATAAGAGCCAGTTCTGAGCACAATGATGAGAATGTACCACTGAAACTATCGAACTACTTCTGAGCTTTGGGAGGTAGAAGAAATTCTTGAATACTATATCTTTAACGAAACCCAGGAGTAGGGGTGACTTCACATAGGAAATCTCTATGTGCTATCGGTAAGCATCCAAACCAAAACTTCACCCATCAGATGAACTTGCTAGTGAATGAAATAGTAGAGGATTGGCAGAGTTGGGCAGCAGGCTTGGGTAGTGGTGACAGAGACTAGGAACAAGCTAGGATAGTAGTGACAGAGATTAGGAGAAAGGGATCCTCTTTTTGAAGCAGCTACTTAGGGTCCAGACCCAAAAAGGATAAGATAACTACATGCCCTGGTAGAGAGTTCAAGAACTAAAATCCAAAAAGCCCTGACTCATCAAGATGTTGGCTAGACACTAGTCCTTAGTTATTTTACGTCCTGGTTCCTCCTCCTGGGAATTTTTTGGCAGACTTTTTGTTTCAGTGATGGACTTTTTGAGTCGATGCACTTCTCTGTGACACACCAACAAATCAGAACCATATATATTGTTTTTGCCAATAAAGTTCATCCCAACACACTGCCTAATTTCCTTCTAGGACAAGGACAGACTCATCTTCAGTATATAAAACCTTTCTTCAAGAATGCTGATCAACTGGAAGAGATTTTCTCCCAGTCTGATGGTGTCTATTGGCTCTAAGTATGGTATGTTTGTCTGTACAGAAGCTCTTTTGCTTGATGAGATCCCATCAGTTAAGTGATTGCTGCACTTCCTGGGCTACCGGAGTATTTTTTTCCCCTACTTCTATCTCATAGAGAGTTCCCCCTATTTTTTCTTCAAAGGTTCCACTGAGGGGGACCCCCAGCTGATTGGGGACAGGGAGGAGGGAAATAGAGGTACCACCCCAAGACTTGTTCAAACAATGTATCTAATGATTAATAATAAATATGTTAAATTTAGAAAAGAATGCTGATCAGGGACCATTCTGGACTCCTCTGCACTGATGGTAGCTTTCTACTTTCTCTTCTCAATAAAATTGCTTGCTTACCCTTCTATCTGCATCCACCATTCTTCATGTTTGTTAAATAATGAATTCTGACTAAGAAAAACAGTTAACAATACTTAAACAAATAACCATAGCTGAATAGAAATTTTAGTAATTTTTTGCAAATTTTCAAAATATACTTACATATGGAAAGATGTCCAGCAATTCCAAACTAAAATAACATTGTAAGTAAATATAATATAATCTTAAAACTTATTATGCTTTAAGAACCACATAACTAAGTGGTTAAACATGAAAATATGGCACAGAGACTCTCTTCTTCTAATAGCTGTATAACCTCCAGCTGTTGGATACACCAGAGTTGACTCAGCTGCAAAGAGCTGTCTTGTTTACAGTCATAATATTTATCTTAACTTTCTTGTGATCTCCCATAATAATGATTCCTTTGATTCATGTGGTTTTATCTTATCACCCTATGATCCTGTCCAGTAGGATTCCCACCCTCCGATTTCATTTACTGAAAGGGAAGAAAAAGTTCCTTAAATTCCCTTTGAACCTCAGAAGCTACCAAAATCATTCCTATGACAACTGCTCAGCACTTAAGTGTGGCTCTCTGGGAAACTCAATGTAATCCACGGATATGCCCAGGATTGCCATCCTATTTCAAACCCAATCTTCTCTCAAAAGTTTATGTCTTAAACTGCCTACTCAGCTTTTATCTTTGGCTTGCCAATGGACATTTTTAAGCCAACATATCCTAGGTGTGTACTCTGCTTTTCCTAACTTCAACCCCCTTTATCTCTGCGTCTAGTCTCATGTTCAAGTTTATTCTTGACATTTTCTTCTAGGCTGTGGGTGTGGTTCATCCATATAACTCTAGCTAGCAAGCATGAGGAACGTAGGTTAGATCCCAAACACACACATAAAAGCCAGGCATGAGTGTGTGCTTTATGGACTAAAGTTCTCAGAAAAATGCTACGTCTGCTGCATCACCTTCACACAAGGAGGTAAGACTGCTGTGATGATGGAGAGATGGGATGAGGAGAGTCACTTTCAACCCCTTAATGGCCATTTACCGCTCACCTCTGACCTAACATCCAGGTGACTACTATCGGTTGATCAGGTGTGACCTTTCTGTAATGTGTAAGCGGATCCCAAGCTTCCACCAACTTAAGGGTTAAGATGCCATCAGATAGTATCTGCAGCCTATGATGGAGATTTTCTACTTTGCTGTAACCCGCCTACCTGATGGTCAGCCAGTGTATTTGAAAAATGCCTTGATTTACACTTTTGTTCTGTAATTGTAAAATCTCCATGAAATTGTTAACACATGGGAATATGGAATGGGGGTAACTGAAATCTGTGTTCCCAGGACTCATATTTGTCTCCAGAATGAACTAAAGCTGTTCCCTTTTGAGGTGAGATCTGTGTCTTTTGCATTGACAACCTGTAATCCCAGTAACAGGTAGAGATAGGAGATTTCTGGGAATTGTTGACTAGCTAGTCCACCTGTTCTTGCCTCTGTGCATGAACACTGTGTGTTCTTGCCTGTGTTCAAATGACCTCTATTACTACTACTTCCTCCTCTTCTTCTCCTCCTCCGCCTTCTTTCCTTCTTTCTTCTTTCTTTATTTCTTTCTTCTTTCTTTTCCTTTCTTCTTCTGGCAGGAACACTCGTAATAGTGGATCAAGGCCCACCCTGGAAGCTTCATTTTAATGTGATTAGTTCTTAGTGTGTTAGGGTTTCAATATGTGGAGCTGGGATGGAAGACAATTCAATCCATAACTCACTCTACAATATTTCTGAAATCACCGAATCCACTTCCTCGGTATATATTTCTTGTGCTGGAGCAGAGATCAAGGTCACCATTTTCCTGAAGAGAGGACAATGCAGAAATCAAGCATTAACTTCACCCTCCTTGCCTGGGCAGCACCAGGCAGAGTTGATCACTTCCTCTTTCTTGAGCCACTCTCTTCCCTTGGCTTCCTGAACACTCCCATTTTCCTGACAGTCTTCCCACACTCCAGGTTCTTCCAAAGTATCCTTGACTGATCCGTTCTCGTCTATTGCTAAAAATAAGTTCCCTCTTATAGCTAAACTCAATGTAATCCACGGATATGTCCAGGATTGCCAACCTATTTCAAACCCAATCTTCTCTCAAAAGTTTGTCTTAAACTGCCTACTCGGCTTTTCTCTTTGGCTTGCCAATGGACATTTTTAAGCCAACATATCAAAACACCACTAAATTCCATATTTTTATCCTAGGAAGGTTTTTTTTTTCTTTTTTTTTATGTAAACTGAAGTCAAAAGCATGCTTCTCATAGTTCAAACAAACTCATCAAGTTAAACCTCTTTCCACTTGAGTAAGGCCAGTATTATTCTCTAGGAGTAAGTCATCAAAATCTTCCAGCAGTAAAAAAAAAAAAAAAGGAACAAAAAAAGGTGTAATTGACAGTGCTCGCACCAGCATTATTTACCTCAAAGGAATGGAAACCTTTAAGCCTACATTCAGGAAAAAAAATACTGTCAACACAAGACGGAAAAACAAATCAAACAAAACGAACAAATGAAGTATGGAAGTACTGATATATATTTCCACATGTATGGCAATCTATAAAAATAGTGGTAAAATATCACACATGTATGAAATGACTGTGCTATGCAGTGTCTTCTGTTCTAAGGCATGAGCATTCATTGGAGATATATATATATATATATATATATATATATATATATATGTATATATACATATATATATAATATATATGTATATATCCAATGACAGCTCATATATATATTGCAGAGTCTGCTGGGTGGGGTTCTTAGAATGAGTGACCCAGAAACTGGGGCAGAATATCACAAAGCATGCAACCGGCCTTACTCTGCCCATGAAGAGGACACTGAGCTGCGTGGTTGTACGCTACATCTAGGCTCTCATGAATGAGTCTCCATGAGTCTCCCTCCATGAATCCCCATATGGCATCCTCGGAATTGGGTTTAAGTGAGAGCAGTTTATTACTGCACAGCATCCTAAAGCCTCATTAAATATCAAGGTCCATGAAAGAAATACTAAACCATCTTCACTTACAATTGTGTGTGCCCAATGCCTAGAACACAGTGGCTCTCGTGATATATATGGAATAAAAAGGTACTCTGCAGCAGCTCAATCTAATACCCTGTTAGCATCCAAAGTTGTCAGCTACCAGCATGCAGGGGCTGAAGATCTGTGGATATTGCCATCTGGCATCTATGCTGGGAAGCAAAAACTCCCAAATAACCTTGATCCAGAAGGGAAAACAGTTTTGAGATTTGACAATACAGAATTCTGATTTGCTAAATGAATAATCCAGCATACATTTCCTTCCTCTAATAGACATATCAAGCAAGTTCAACAAAACATACCCAGATCTACAGGAAGAAAAGCAAACAACTCCTGAATTATTCTAACTTCCTTTGGCCTTACTTCCAAGACTGCCCAGAGGGCTCCTTTCAGCTTCCAGGGGTTTTTGCTTGTTTTGATTTGTTTTTGTTTTTGGGGGTGGAGGGTGTTTTTGTTTTGTTTTGCCACTGGACTCTGACTAAAGTTTTAAGTAAGTGGCACTTACTTATCCTTAATACTCTGTTTCCCGTCACAATATGATATCATATTGGAACTGTAAATTTTATGGTTCATATCCTTCAAATAGAAGGAAATGAAATAACAGAATCTATGTCATATGCTATAAAACACTATAATACTAAATGAAGAAAAATAACATTAATTACATTTCTATTATTAGAAATTCAGTTATTCAGATATAAAGTATATACTCTCCTTGAGTAAAGTAGGTGTAGTTTAACTTAGCACTTCAGAAATAATGGGCACAAGAAGACTGAAAATAGAAAAGAAGCTACCAGATGGAGTGTCATTAATATATCCAACCGTGAGCCTCTCAGAGAGTTGATGTGAGGGCATGTTTCTCACTGTGTGTCTCTCTAGAGCTTCCAGTGATGGCTTAATTGAGATCAACAATCATGAGGGCAGGAGCTGTGACTATTCTGGTCATTTTGCTTGTGTTTTCAAACCTAACACAAAGTCTGACGTGCTTAGATAGTATTCCTCAATCTCAATCTCTACCTTTTGGTGACATTTTGACTGAATTTTATTGTACAAAATGTACTTTAATCTTCTAGGTTTCATTTATTAATGTAATAAAACCAAGCCCACAATTTTCAATGTCTTCTAAACTTTTTGCTTAAAATTGCAATCTCCCTTTTTAATACACTCAAATATTAGGACTTATTTTGAATTCACATCTAGCAATCTCTGTCCAGTCCACCAAGTCCATCCATCAAGTGATTTAATAATATATTATTCTCTGTATGAGAAACTTTAGAGAAAAGAAATATTTCCAAACAAATACTTTCCAACTAATTTATTTCAGACATTTGTAATAAAACATGGCATAAAATGTATACTAGTAAATATTTACTTATTCAATGATTACAATGTGATTATATTTAAATGTGTTGTATTTAAAAAGGATTTAGTATGCACTTTCTGACATTCTTGGAAACAGGATAATTTCAGATTTCTGTATTTTTGGATTTTGAAATACTTGCATACACATGATGGGTTATCATGAGGATAAACCCTGATTCTAAACATGAAATTCATTTGTTTCATATACCAATTTATATACATTGCCACTACAATATTGTGATTTTGAACATGAAATAAAGGAAGTCTGCATAGAGGAAGCCACTAAGGCACATGGACTGAGACTGTAGAAAAAAAAAATGATGCTTTTCAGAAAATAAAAAATCATGAATTTTCACCAGCAAGGTAGTGTACCCTATAGTCACAGCTAATCTAGACAAAAGGGAAGAGGGATCTGGGAAAAATCTCATAGGAGAAAGGTAGAAAAGAAGAAAGGGAGGAGGGAGGATGGGATAAAATTAAAAGAAAAATAAAGAGCCTTACCCAAAATAAGAAATTGGCTATTTAGCAGTCAAATAACCAATATCTACTGAAAAAAAAAAAAGACAGGCAAACAATTGTCTATCACTAACATCTTATTGTATAATTTATCATATCTCATAAAAGACTGCATGTAGGTCATAAAAATATTTTTATATCATTTAATGTCAGTGTTGTAAGTGTCTATAAGAAACAATGTATGGTGTAAAATAACAAAGAATACCAAAGTTCATATTAAAGCCACATGATAGAGGTATCATTTTCCGTGCTAGGCAAAGCCTTCATTATCCTATATGCTAGTTGGCTTGTAGGTGGGTATATATGAACATTTAAATTACTGTGACATACACTCATATTTTATATAACCATGTGGCATCTAAGACTATTTTCTCTAATGACAACATGTACATACATAATGATGATCCCAGCAGATTATTTTGCTTAGTGATGCTGTGGTCATGTTTCTTTGTCAAGTGCATCCTAAGATTTTTTTTTCCTTTTTTTCTAAGACTTTTTTAGAATGACAAAATTGCCTAACAACACAGCCCTTGGAGTGTAACCTTGTCTTTAAAAGTCACATGACTGTTTAAACAGTATCTCAATCTGACCTTTAGCACCTACTGTGTACTTTTGACTGGGTGATCCAATGTACAATGTTATGTTCTTCAAATGTTACCAACATAAAATTCTGCCCTGTTATTATACCACCATATAGTTAGGCAAAATTACCTGACATGTGTTTAAAATAATTCACCTGTAAAAATGGCACTCACAAAGAAGGGTGATGAAAAATGAATGATATTGTTTTGGTTTGACTGTGAAATATCCCCCATAGACTCATGGGTTTGTGATTGCTCCTCATACTCAATCCTCAGCTGGTAGAGCATTTTGGAGGTAGGGAATCACTGGAAGAAGGCTACAACTTTCCAGCTTATGTGACAGGATGTGATGCCCAGCCTCTGCTCTGCCATGCTTTCTCTGCCATCATGAAACTTCACCTCAAAACATGGAGCCAGAAATAAGGCCTTTCCACCCATAACCAGATTCTGACTATTTTGTCCCAGCAGAGAGAAGGTTACTGCAACAGATATTAATAATCAAATGAACTTCCTGAAAATAAAACCATTATCTTTACAATTTCAAGTACTTTAAAAGCTGCTTGAATCTCTGTCCTGGGGAAGAATATTAATAGGTAAGTATTATTCTGCTTGTGAATCAGCATGGGCTCTTTGAAAGTAGCATATATTTCTAGCCTATGAGAGATATATGATTAATTCTGCAGAAATTTTCATTTAAATAAAAAGAAGTGGTGTCACAATTTAAAGGCAACTATTTATTTAAAATGCAGTGTGGAGCAAACTTACCAGAGCACATAAAGGAATATAATTCAAGTGAAAAATATGTTAAATGAGACATAGAACATAGAGATGAATTCATTTCTCACTTTAGTTGCAGATATTAAAGCTATTTCCTAATTTCTTTAGGACAGTCATAGGAAGTAGAAATTATATGGGAATATATGTGGCGATTATATATATATATATATATATATATATATATATATATATATATATATATATACATATATATATATAGAAAGAGAAAGAGATATAAATGGGAATGTAACTACTATTAGCCTTATGAAAAAATATTTAATTATTAGTAAAATTTCTCATTTCAAAAATATGCTGAAATACATGAACCAGTCACACTACTTTAGGTATATCACAGCATTTTAATTGCATACCTATTGCATGTAAATGTTTATTAAGCTTTTAATTTAATAGGACAAAACTGTTTCAGCTAAGCTTTGCTGTCCTCATGCAGATGAGGCTGGTCAGGTTCAGGAATAGCTCAAGATCACATTTCTAGTGAAGCATGAGCTGGGATCTAATAAAAGTGCAAATCTAAAAATTCATCTTGAAGGTCCAGTTCTTATACTTTACTAATATGAACACTAGGTTTCCTTCTGCACAAGGAGTTCTTTAGAATAAGTGTTTGTTTATGGATAGAAAAATGAAACTTGTCCTTTACACAGAGGCAGAGCAAGAACTGCCATCCCCTATACCAACTTTCCTAGCCTCAAATGGATTCCAATTAATAATCTAAAAGTTGGAAAAATAAAACAGACTCATAGAAGTGGAATGAGAGCCATTGTGACTGGTCACAATCTCTACTACAGGTTTTACAACTTAGAAATTAAATGCTTATGCTGTTTTGATTTTTAAAAAATCTTTTATTTTCAGTTTCCTAATTTGCTTATTAAGTCACCTGTGTTATATATATGTTATATATATATGTATATATACATATATGTCCTTTCAATTTTAAATAAAATAATACTTTCTATGAAGTTAAAACCAGATGTAGAAACGAACACTCAATAGAGATAAGGCATCCTCGATATTACAATGCTAAGTAGTGCTGTGTGTTTACAAAGGTAGAAACATGGTCTTTAGATACTAATAAGTTTTGTTACTCTGCATTTTCCTCTCATTAAAATGAAAATCCCAAGGAATAATTTTAACTGCAAAACATATTTGGGTGATTCCTTTCATTGCTTCTTTGAGAAGCATTCAAGCAAGTGTCTAATAGAAAAAAAACATCATTTACTTCCTTTCCATGATGATGTGTAAACAAAAGTAGGTGTTACTGACAAAAAGCCACTAAGAAAGACAATAAATCTGAACTTCTTGTGAGTTTTTACCCAAACGCTCACTTGAACATAGTCTGTTTAAGCAAAAATAAAATTTTTACTTTTAAAGGTTGGTCACAAAACACGCCATCATTAATGGAATATACATTATTCTGTTGTGGAGTCTCCTTCTTTCTGTCTCATGACTATCAGTAATAAAGGTTGGTGAGCCCTTCTCATGCTCATTAGGCAGAATTATTCCCTAGACTGGTGACATCAATGTACTTGTAACAGTCCCATCTGCAGAGCTGGCAGCAGCCGAAAACTCATAACTTAAAAAAAAAAAAAGAAGCTGTCATTTTGAGAGAATCCTAATCAAGTCTTCCAAGGGGAAAGAAACTAGAAGATGATTTGCCCTGTAACTTTCATGCTCACAATTATACTATTTAGAAGTATTTAACTCGAATGAGTATCGTAAAATAAAAAATAAGATTGGATGATTTTTAGAGTGAATGTTGAATGTATCATATTCTAAATACCATCCATTTAAGTAATAATGTTAGAGAAAAGATATCATGTCATATTAGAACAATTTGGTAAGGATTTAAAGTCAGAAAACATTGTATACACAATTATTTTTTAGTATTTCAAAAACTAAGTTGCTGAAATTGATATTTATAATTCTGGAGAGCTTTCAGACATATATAACTTGTCGATTATTAAAATAAATAAAGCATGGAAATAAATTCATTTCCAAAAGTACTCTGTCTTTGAGAAATACACATAGAGAACAAGTAATTACAGCTTTAACCATGTCAACAAAAACATTCAAACATCGTTTTGATCATTTCAACCCTTTGTATTTACAGCTTTCCCTACATTACCTTGTTCTTGAATCAGATACTGATGGCTGAAGTCGTGGAAAAGGCAAAAATGTGGATCCACAGGGAACTAGTTGTGGAGACATAATGATCTTCCCCTCAGATACTTGTTCAAAACAAAGAAATTGACAGCCTCCAACTCCTTTCATCCAATAGTGTGATCAAAGGAACCAACGCTTTACTTTTCCATTTTTAACGGTTGTTTATGGATGTAAACATTTCAGCTTCAGCAGCTGTGCCTAATTTCTTTAAGGCTATCTTTGACTCGGCATTGCTTGACAGACTATTAAGGCAATGTTGATGATGCAGGAAGGCCAGTGTACCAGTTAACACGATTATTTTACAGAGCACTGTGCATTCATTAATAGCAAATACATTGTCAAAATATTCCTCTCTGCTTCTTTCCAAAACACTTTTATTTAGCTTTATTTGGCATTAAGACATTTGGAAGTCAAAATACAGAACTTAAAATTTTTTTCAGAAAATATAACCTATGGCTTTTCCCCTCTGGTAAGTAATATTACATGTTAATTTTAAGAAGGACTAAGATACTGATAATACATCAATCTCATAAATTGGGGAAATATGAAGAAGTCATATCATCAACACACTCTTTAGGATGGCTGAGACATTTATGGACTCAATAAATATTGTAAAATCTCCCAAGAGTGTATCAGGAATGGCAATATTTGAAGAGAGAGAGAGTGGGGGGGGTATTCTGTGGGTGTGAATGGATGGATGGATGAATTCATTAAAATACAAAAGTAGGATCTGGGAACATAGCTCCGAAGATAAAATATTTGCCATACAAGTGTGAAGAGCAGAGTTTGGATCCCTTAGCAGCTACGTAAAATGCCAAGTTGACATGACAGCCCACCTGAAATCCCACAACTCAGGAAAAGTAGACAGGGGATCCCTGAGGCAAGCATCTAGATTAGCCGAATCCGCACACTATTGGCTCAAGGGCGAGACACTCTGAGCAAATGAAGTAGAGGTCAACCATCATCCTCTCAACTCCACACTGACACGTGCACAAGTTCATGGGTGTCTGCACACATGTTCCTGTGTGCACACCCATCACCCAGCATGCAAAAAGCACAAAAATAGACTAAACATATAAATCTTACAAAAATATAAATGCTGTTTAAGAAGGTTGGTAAGATACTGAAACTTATATGACAATAATAGTGAAAAATAACAAATATTTTTGAAGTCTTATATTGATTGAAAAATCAAAATAATGGAAATTCCTACTAGTTTGTTTGGTATGTCAATAGTGTGCAATATTATTGCAATTACAAATAATGAGAACCTATTCATTATATATTACTAAATTTAAAATTGGTAAATAAAAACTAGGTTGCCAAATATTATAATTTGAATGGTGTTTAGGTAAGTCACAAATACATAACCATGACATTCACACACACACACACACACACACACACACACACACACACACACACACATCAACACATATGGGAGGTAGAATTTACTATTAGAATTTGCAAAATTAAGGTGAATTTTTTTTTGTTTCTAGTGACAATTTTAACTAGTATTTTCTACCTTCATCATAGTAAAAACAGAGTATTTGTAAAAATAAGCACAAAGTAAGACACATTATTTTACCTAGTATCATCAATATCATGAAGTTATGGTTAAACTTAACCTCCTAAAATGTTTATACTGTTGGAGTCACTCTAACCACATGAATATTTACATACATACTATCTGCTGACTATAGGTCATCATACAATAGGCCATATGGAAATCACATCACACCCTTGTTCAAACTGCTATTTACTAGAGGCTTCAGCCAGACTTCTGTCCCTGCCAATTTCCCAGACAGGAGTTAAAAGAGTGAACCAAAGGGCCAGTAATGACACCCAATACAATCTTATCAAACACAGCTTCTTGACTCAATGGCTGGAAACACAGTGGACCACCATCTCATATGTTTTGATCTGCTGATCTGTCAGAGGATTGTGCATTCTGTTAACTCAAGTATAGCATACATGTTCCACAATGTACAGCTTTGGAGACTGTATTAGTTACTTTTCTTATTATTGTAACCAAAGCTACTTAAGGTGGATGGACTTATTCCATCTCACAATTGGAGAGGACATAGCCCATCATGGGAAGGAAGGCATGGTGACAAGAAGCAGATGGTCACATTCAGTCAACAGTCAGAAAGCAGAGAGAAAAAAATGGCGAGTGCTCAGCTCACGGGATCCTCTTTATTGAGTTCAGGACCCCAGCCCATTGAAAGGCACTGTCCCTATGTAAAGTGGGGCTTCCCATCTCAATTTAGCCCAACCTAGAAAATCCCTCCTACCAGACATGCCCAGAGATTTATTTCTATGGTGATTCTAATCCTCTCAAGTGGACAACCTAAACTAAACATTACAAGGATATTCTCTTCAAATAACAGAGATAGACTCACAATTTTGTCCTATACCTACAAGGAAAGGTATTCTTGCAGTTCCTGGAGGGAAGTCTCTTCAAACCAGATACCCTCTGAGGAGAAGAGACTTAGCGAAGTTACATTAGTTATAAAGGACAAATTTTATAGTAGTCATTCTTCATTTAAATTCATCCAGAGGACTGAAAACACCAACTGTATTTAATGTTCTAAGACAGTTTACTCGATATAAAAATGGAGGTAGTTATTCCCCCATTCTAATGTTAATAAGAATGCTTAGGAAAGACAAGTAAAAGCTTGTCAATTCATCTTTTCTTTCCCATATCTTTATTATCCTGATAGTCTTATAGCCAGTATTATCATAAAAGCATAAAACTTCACCCTAAACAACACAGAATTACAGTAAAAGCACACAATATCACCCACCAGAAAGAGATTTACATTAAGTGTACTGAGATAATGAAAATAGCAGGAGCACAGTGATATTTATTTAGTTATTTAGGTCTATGACATAAAGAGGGAGTCTTCATTTCAGCTATTTAATGTAATTATATGAAAATGTCTGCTGCCTCAAGCAGTGAAGTGACAATGGTAGCATCTAAAAATCACCATGAATAGTGGAAAATAGTAGGAAGTCTGAATAAGCTCATCTGAGTCAAGGGGTTTTTTTGCTCTGATTATACATACCCACCAAGACACTTGAACTTGTATTTTGTTTTCCATTGCTCAATACTATAATGGCATGTTTGCTTAAGTAAACATTCTTCATTTCATCATTTTCCCCCTTAGACATGGGATGCCTTATCAAATGTTCAAGTTTATTTTAGACAGTGATAACAAAAGAAGAGTAAGTATTCTTACTTAAAACTTAAGACCACTTCAAAACATGTTGATGTGACCTAACAGAATATGTCTATGAAAGATTCACTGATTCAAAATAGCTTATAACCACCAGCAGTGGCCAAGTAAAAAACAGGAAAAGTAGATTACACAATTCCCATGTAATTTTTTTTAGATATGATTTTAGCTTCCAGAACTAACATGAATAGAACCATTCAACAGCCAAGTTTTTGTTTTAGTATTAATATCCTGGAACGTCTTAGCATTTACAAACTCCAGTTAGTACTATGAGTCTTCTTAACCAGAAAAGAAGGAAACCATTGAGATCAGCAAGAGAAAGCCTACATATAGTCCATGAGATGATGCTTACTATTTTGTCCTTAAAATTTTCACAACACCTAGCAGAATTTGTTGTGTATAGTATTTGTTAAATAATGTAAAAAGAAAAATTATGATTGGGCATGGTGGTGCACATTGTGAATCCCAGCCAGAGCTAGGAGGATAACAGGGAGTTTAAGACCAGCCTGAGACTACATACTGAGTTCCAGGTCAGCCTGGAATAGAGCAAGATCCTACCTCAAAAAGAAAAATGAAGCCGGGCGTGGTGGCGCACGCCTTTAATCCCAGCACTTGGGAGGCAGAGGTAGGAGGATCGCCATGAGTTCAAGGCCACCCTGAGACAATTGAATTCCAGGTCAGCCTGGACTAGAGCGAGACCCTACCTCAAAAAAAAAAAAAAAGAACGAACTGTAGTAAACAAAAAGTGGGGTTATTGGATTAGCTCACAACAGTCCCACAATAGCATCCTGCAAGCAGAAGAGTCAAGGAACAGGTCACTGCTCAGTCCATGTGGATGGATGCCTCAGCAGTCCTAATCCAGCACTGAAGGCTTGTCATGGTTTGATCCAGGTGTTCCCCAAAAACAAATAAATGTGTTCTCAGTGATTGATCCTCAGCTGATGGCAGTTCAGGAATTAGAACCTCGCTAGAGCTGTGTTGTTGGGGGCAGGCTTTTGGGGTTATAAGCCAGCTTCACTTTGCCAGTATTTGGCACACCTTCCTGCCACTATTTCCAGTGCTGTGGCAGAGGTGATGTCCACTCCTCTGCTTATGCCATCATTTTTCCTGCCGGGATGGAGTCTCCCCTTGAATCAGTAAGCCAAATAAACCAATTCCTCCACAAGCCAGTTTTGTTTGGGTTCTTTCTGCACAGCAACTAGAAAGCTGACCACAACAAGGCCTAAAGGCTTCCTGGAGTGCTGGTGGTCTACAGACCAGGCTGGAAGGCTGAGGAAGCTCCATTTCAATGCCATTGAGGAGATGCACAACAAGCATCAGCAGCTAAGCAGGCAGGGAGGCAGGCTGGCAGGGAGGCAGGCAAAAAGGAGGGCAGGAGAGAGTGAGGATTTTTCTTCTCCTTTATATAACCTTAGGGTGGGGTCTTGTAACCCTATCCCAGACTTAAAGGCTTCCTGAGTCTCTGGAATTTCTTTCTTGCATTTCCCACACAGGAAAGGATGTTTACTTCTAGTTTCTCTCAACTTCCTTACATCCTACCCCCTACTGAAAGGCTGCCTTCCTGTAAACATCCTCAGAGACCATCTAAGCTAATAAAAACATGAAGTTGACAACAAAACCTAACCATCACATCTAGCTGTGTCCCAGATCAGAAAATTAGTGATTCTTTAAGCTCAATCCATATGGAAAGCCTTAGCTTGATTGCATGGAAATTTATGCATTCAATATTGTATTCATTTTTATTATGGTTGCCACCATATATAAAGCAGTAAACAAAATTGCTTTTATGGAGCTTATAATATAGTCAAACAAAGCAGGGAACAAGCAAATGGGGTTAAATGTCTAATTTTACCTTATAGGAAGTGTTGTAAATAAAAAGCCCATGATGCTGAAGAGGGATTGTTGAGTGTTTTGTAGAAAACAAAGATTACCCTATTCTCAGGGGTAGTCAGCCCCTGTGAACTGAAAACTGGCTATCACTCACACTGAAGACATAATGCTTAGTCCCAGTATTCTTGTATGGTGTGTGTAAAAGTATGGTAGGTGATGTGTGGAAGAGAAAAAGAAATATTTTCACTTAAGAGATATTAATGCATTATTATCTCAGCAAACTATATTTGCAAAGGCTGATTCTATAGTTGATGACCATCCATATTTTAGTTTTGGGTGCCTTTGATGTATTAGCATTTTCAATACAGTTATACTTTTGAGAAAAATAATCACATGGAGGAAATGTTTGGAATAAACTGATTTCCTACTAGACTAAGAAGGCAATTGTCTCTGCATTAAAAGAACACAATAGGCTAACTATGTTAAAGTATCTAATCTTTACCTCCTACCCCAGACAATAAATATGTATAATCTAGGGAATTATTATTAAGATCATATCTGCTTATCTTGGGGTGGGGTAATTTTTTTGAGCTGTAACAGAAATGTCTGTGTGCTGAGATTATTCTCAAATGAAGAATAAGAAGGTACTGAAATAACCATGAAGGCTGATGTGAACTAACTTAAAATTAAGTTATACAATCATATTAAAAGAAAGCTTTCATCCTGGCCTTTAAAATCATAAAAGAATGGGAGCCTATTCCTTAGTTATTTAATGACAAATTGAATTTATATAATCAATGCATGTTAAATACACTTAAATCCACTGCAAGAGAACACAAAGAGCTTAACAGAATGGAAATAACCTCACTGGCTTCTTTCTGATGAACCATGTAAATAAGGAAAGGCAAAAACAACAACAAAAGTCCACATCACTTGTACTAAAAAGAATATAAAATAAAATAAAATAGAAAACTGTCCTCTTACAAGGTTCCTGTTGGAGACAGGTCACAAAATGAAGCACACTTTATATGCCATTTAAAAGCACTCTTCGCTCTTTCCTGATCTGAGTCCATGCCACAAATATAATTCTTATTATAATTTCCCAACACACACACAAGTTGAACAGCCACTACCAGCACAGTGCAATTTGTATCTTCTCCATATTTTTATTTACGAAGAATGAGACTAAATTGGAAAGGGCATTAGTGTGATGTTCCCATTAAATCAGATGCCAAGCCTTCTAAGACACGGTATCTAGCACATCAGTGGAGAGGCCCTAGGATGCATCCATCAAGTGGCCTTTTTGTCTGATTTCAGTTTACTTTGTGTCATGGTTTGATCCAGGTGTCCCCCACAAACAAATGAATGTGTTTTGATTGAAAGATCCTCAGCTGATGGCAGTTTGGATTTTACAACCTCACTGGAGTTGTGTTATTGGGGGTGGCCATATGGGGTTATAAACCAGCTTCCCCTTGCCAGTGTTTGGCACACCTTCCTGCCGCTGTTTGCAGTGCTGTGGCAGAGGTGATGTCCACCCTCTGCTCATGCCATCGTTTTCCCTGCCAGGATGGAGTCTCCCCTCGAGTCCATAAGCCAAGTAAACCCATTCCTCCACAAGCCGCTTTTGTTTGGGTTCTTTCTGTGTAGCAACTAGAAAGCTGACTGCAACACTTTGTTATGTCAAAGGATAAAGGTGGAACTAGTAGGCTGTTACTCTCTATAGAAGTGTCTTTCCTAGTGTCTTTCCTAGGCACTCGACATTTAAGTGTGGCATCAGCATCACAAGGGAAATTGTCAAAACACTGAAATCAGGGAATGACATTCCAATCAAAATTGACAGTTCGGAGTCAGCCTAACAAACATTTGAAAAGAACTCTAACATTTATCCCAATATGGACTCAGAGGAAGTTTCTCCAGGAGGTTCTGGAACTACACTTACCTCCTTATTGGTCGTCAAGACATCATCAGTTTACAGGACTGGGGGACATAGAGCACCTTTTTAATGGTGGTTATGTTTATGGTTTGAATCTGAAGGTTATGACATTTTATTGTGATGGTTCAGGCACCTCCATAGACACCTGCCTCTTGAGTGGGAGTTGTCTAGCTAGAACTAAAACCTAGTGTTAAACTGATTGGGCAGATATAGACCAATCAGCTGTCTCTCTGACTCACCTGGGGAAACTTAAAATTAACTTCCCTAGGACAAAGGTTGCTTCTTCTTCCACATAGTGTCCTAGGACGTCTGACTCTCTAGGGACCAGTAAATTCTCCTCACCCCAACCCCCCACCACAACCTGTGGTGGGGGAGGATTTCTCTTCCACCTGAATCTTTCCTTCTCATCTTTCCCCTTTCTGCTTATTTAGCTGAACAGCATAAATTCTGTTAAAACTCTCCACATTTTCTCCCCACATGGTGACTGGGCTGTTCCCCTATCCCATTCCCCCTTCCCTTAAACTGACTCTAATTAGAATAAACATGTGTGGTAAGAAAATGCTTTCTGTCAGAAGATGTCCAACTCTTTGGCATTTTGAGACAGGAACTCAGGGGAAAGTGCAATGATGAAGCCCTGAGTGTTCACCTCTGTGCCCAGTTCCTTGTTTCAGAGTAATATCAAGCCATGTTATAAGTATATTTGACTAAATTTGTAAACACAAATTTAACCTAATTTGACTCTCTTAAAATGATTATTCTTAAAATAGCTTAACTACTGATTATTATCTTAGTACCCAATTAAAAAATTTAACTCTACTGAGGATTAGTGTTTGAGAAATGGATTATTAAAAGTATATGAAATGCATTTGAAATAAAAAATTTTAATTACATTAATATCTTCTTTTACTGCCTGTGGTCGTTTAAAGAGATGTTTCTCCAATAGAATCAAAAGTTTATTAAAGTTTGTGAATTGTCTCCAGCCTTCTGGCTGGAGGAGATGTCACTTTGGCCAGGCCTCCTGGGGTCTGGCCCAAAGGTATTTCTAAGTTAGATGTAAAATTCCAGCAATACATATACAAAGAGCAGCCAGAGCTCAAGTCTGGCAGTCCTGCTGTTTGTGAGTTACAGTGTGCTTGCTTGCTTTGGAGGTGCTGGGTCTCTGTTGCTCTGCTTGGATCTATGAAAGGGGCCCAGCCTTTTCCCTCATTTTTAGAACTTCCCTTGGATCTGTTATTTCAATAAATACTTTCCTCCCCAAATTGTGCCTGGTTTGGAGATTTATCTATCCCAGCAGCATGTGGCTGACTATGACACTGAGGGAAACATTTTTTTTTATTCTGTCTAAGCAAAGGCATTTTATATAATTCATGAAAATTATCCATAAATCACTCCTAAAAACATTAAAACATATATCAAAAAGAGAAGCAACTAATTTAATGAAATTATCCATGATAATACAACTCAGCTTCTTTTATAAAAACAAATGACTACTAATGTGTTGATGGATGGCTAACATAAGAAAATGATGATGTACAAATTCCTGAGCATGTTTACTAGTCCCTTTTATTGTTACTTCAGCTGTGAAACAGATTAATATTTATTTCACAGAGCTGGAAACTGAATTAAGTGAAATAAAGTACAAGAAGTACTAATTGCCACTCCCTAATTATTATATTTCCTTTCAGAAGTCATAAAAGAAAAGATAAAACTGAAAAAAAACTTTTTTAAATTCATTGATCGGTGTGTATGTCTGTGTGTGTGTGTGTGTGTGTGTGTGTGTGTGTGTGTGTGTGTGTGTGTGCGCACAGAACATGTGTGGAGGTCACAGGATAACTTCAAGGTGTCATTGCTCCACAGTCTTGGAGCCAGGGTCTCTTGACACTGAAAAGAGCTACCAAACTACAAAGGAATGCCAAAGGACCTGGCTATGAGCTTTCAGCTTCAAGCTCACATTGTCCTGATTCCACTACTGCCTCTTGCTGCAGTTGAGTTAGAATCACAGATTCATGTGCCACATCTGACTTTATGTGGGCACTGGGGAACTGAACACACAGGCCACCATGTTTAACAACCAAGTGCCTTTACCTCCACCCCTGAATAAAAGGTATTTTTAAAAATTGATCAATTTTGAATACATTAAAGAAAAAGAACTAGGAATAGATTTTAAAATGTTTTAACCTCTACAACACATGCTGCTGTAGTTGAACAAACCATCATAGAAATTCTACCCAAATATTTGACCAGCTTTCAAGTCACAACTGCCCAGATGAGTACTTTCCATAGACCCGCTGATGAGCCAAAATAATGCCAAAGGTCCTTTGCATTGGTGCTGATGCCGACCCTTGCTGTCCTTTGCATGGGGGCTGATGCAGACCCTTGACGTCCTTTGCACAGGGTTGATGCAAACCCTTGCTCTACCTTAAGGTTACCTCATTATTTCCATCACCTATTTTTAGGCTTTAGAAGCAGTTTTAAGAAACTCAATTTTAGGTGATGTAGGACAAGTTACTCACTATCTGAAAGTACAATCAACATTTGTATCTACTCTATATCCTATGAGATGAGATAATATCATGAATTACAAAGTAATACAGATTGAGGATGTGAATTAAAACTGAATAGTTATAGATAATGGCGGGAGACTCTACTAAACACTTTTAAGTTTTCTTTTATTGAAAAGTGTAAGTGTGCTACCTATTCAACTACTAAGATGATACTGGGTGAGCAAACAGCACAATCATTTCCTATGTCAATATGTTAAGGAGACATCTGTTCTACAGAATTCAACTCATCACAATTCATAGTAGCCAAGAAACAGTAATTAGCAAATGAAAATATGGTACATATACACATAATATGTAATCTTATTCAGCCATTAAAGAGAAGGAATTCCTGTCATTTGTGATAATATGCATGAAAGTGGAAAATAGCTCTTTAAGTGAAACAAGCCAGACACAGAAAAACAAGTACTAATTGACTTCACTCATATATGAAATCTAAAAAGTTCAATATCGTGGAAGTTCACAGTCAAGCGGCAGTAGCCAGAGGCACAGAAAGAGTAGTGGGGAGGTAGGAAAATATGGACCAATGTTTGCTGAGGCAATGTTAGATCAGAGCAAGCAGTTATGGTGTGCCACTGCACAGGAGAACGACTATATAGAATAATTATGTATGATACATTTTAAAAAGTTAGGACTTCAAACGTTTATAGAATATAAAGAAATGTCAAGAGTTTGAAAAGAGAGATATGTTTAACTGCATGAATCTTTCCCCTCTATTCAAAGGAAAGTGACTATGTAGTCTATTTTTCTTTTATAGTTTTAATCATTTGCACATGAGACAGAGTGAGAGAGAAAACATGGATGTAAGGTCATGCCAGGATTCTTGATGCTGGAAATGAACTCCAAATTCATGTACCCAACTTTACTTGGGTGCTGGGGCAGGCAGGCTTTGTAAGCAAGTGCCTTTAACCACTGAACGATCTCCTCATCCCCTAGATTTTTCATATTTAACTTTACCAGAAGTCTTACAGATATTTTTTAGAGTAGTGCAAAGCTGTGCCATTGATTGCAGATGCAGTGACCCTCCATGGATATTTTGGTTACCTTGAAGAGTCATCTACATTTCTGTGTGTATGAATAAGTGGTTTCATTTTAATGCTGAGAAATGTTCTCTAGTATTGATAATTTCCAGAGTTTGATTCTTCCCCTATTAGTAGGCACCCACACTGCTTATAATTCTGAGGTATTTAAAGAACATTGCCATGGATGAATGAGAGTATAACATTTTATTCTTTTCATGTAAGTGTCTGGATCCAATTGCTGGGTTATTTGGATTATTTAATAATTGCATGCTTAGTTTTGAAGACATTTTCAAACCTTTTTTTTGCAGTGTGGCTTTACCTTTTTCATTAACAATAACAATGTTCATGTGTTCCAGTCATTTACATCCTCAAAGCATAGAGAGTCGCCAATATTTCTTAGGGTCATACCGATAGGTAAGAGATCTAAGGAAATGGATATATTTAAAATATGAAACAATTGCCCATTGCATTAGGGATAATTCAGAAGATTACCCAATATTATAATACACAATCATTTTTCCAACTGAGATTGTTCTTCAGAGATTTTTAGTTTTGTTGCACTCGTTTAGTTCTGCAACCTGTGCCTCTCGGGTTTGGGAGTACTAAGTGTAATTTGTTGTTATCAAACCTGACAAAATTTATGGTTCTTTGATCATATAGCCTGACATCAGATTAATAGTCCTGTATCAGATATAAAACATTTCACTGAGACCAAACTTTACTACTTTAGCTTTAGAATCTTCACAATTGCAATATTCTAGAATGTTAACTCTCAAAGATATTGCTGAGGGACAGATGGGATCATTATCTACATATTAAGTCTACAAATTAAATCATGAACCAGATCTCTCATGTAGAAACTTTAAGTTTAGTAATTTCACCTTGAGAATAATGAGTCAATAGCTGGCAAGACTAAAAACTATATTTTATGTGAATATTTGCTTACATATGCAATAAATACACTTATTTAGAGTTTCATATATGACATCTCACTGTTTATGTCTGTTACTTGTTGTTGAACTTTTTTATTTCATATTACATTAGCTATTTATAGAGGATTGTGTGCCCTTCAGAGATGTTTCACATTAGCTTCTTAGTATAGGATCTGACCAGGCTAAATTTTCTTTCTATATGTTTCTATCTCTGTAAATAGTATAAGTTTATATATTTAATTCCAAATTTATGGACCCTCGTAGGCATCTACTAGGTACAAAAAGATCCAGCTAAATTGACTTTGCAAATATAACCTGAATAGAGAAAGAGAAGTAGGAGAGAATTCTCAGTCCATTGATACTCATATTCCACCTTGTATACATTTTTTAAAAAAAATTTAAATCATGTGAAAATATTGCCAATTCTAAAATATTTTTTAAAAACCACTTCCAGCTTCTAATAATGCTCTTCTGAAAGAGTTAAACTTGTTAACAGAATTGCAATTAGAAAGATGGGAATGGCATGAAGGGGAAATTTAGATTTAGAATTTCAAAAAAATAGTCTAATGAATCTCTATCTGAAATTGAATTTCTTGGTGTCAGAAACACTTGGATGATTTGAGAACTTTCTCTAATAGATTTCATATTCTCCCTGAGCAAGCTTTTCCACCTCATTTGTCTACAGACATAGAGTTCATGGGAAAAGAATGCCCTCAGAACAGTGAAGTACATTTGCAGGCCTGGCACTTTGATGTCTCCTTATAGAGGATTACATTTGTTTTATAATACAAATAATGCCTCCTGTGAGGCCAAACAGTGTGGTTTATCTCAGGATATATGCAGCTGAGGATAAAAACCTGTAATAACAACTGATTCGTGAAAACAAGAAGTTTGAAGTTATACTAATATTTATCAAATTTTTTTTTTTTCAGAGAAGACATGAGAAAAAAAAAAACACTGATTCTCATCCATAGCAAAATATATGTTTTTTTTTTCAGATTCAAAACTGGTGGACTGTTTAAAAGCTTTGCATGTTTGGAAATTGGTAATTTGATGCAAACAGGTTTTCCCCACGCTTGGAAAAAACAACTTGTAGAAGCTAAAATTGTTATGAATTATGAAACATTTCTCACAGCTCAAGTCACACCAACAACATTTAAAAACTATCCAGGGTCAGATTTTGACTTCAAAACAGGCAAGTGGGCTGTGAATAAACCATAAAGACCAAAAGAAAACAAAGAAAAAATATTACCAACTTCATCCACCTAGCACCTTCCTTCACCACTATTAGAAACGAGATCCCTAGATGGAGGGAAAGAAGGAAATCAGAAACCAGGGCTTGCAGATAGAACAAAACGAAGGAAGAAGAAGACAGGGTGTGGAAAAGGACATCTGGTGAAGAGTCTGCCCTGTGCAGCAAGGATCAGAGAAACAGGCAGCCGAGTTCATTCCTGCACTTCACTCAGCTTCCTTTTCTTGTAATGGATTCATTCAATATACTTCACAGAACATACATTTCAAGTGTACAACCGAATAGTTTTTCTGCCTAATAGAATTGTGTAACCATCAACAAAGCTAAATTTAGGACATTTCAATATCTGAAAAGCCTGCTACCCAATGAACTCCAGTTCTGCCCAACCTCCAGCCCCTAGCAACCATTACTCCATTTTGTGTATTTATAGACTTACCTCTTTAAACATTTCATATACTTTGAATATTATAACATTTTTATTAATGGAATCTCCCATTTAGCCCAATGCTTTCAAATTTAATCCATATTTTGGCTTGTATCACCACTTATTGTTTTGCCATATAATATTCTTTTATAGGCATGAACCACATTTAACTTTGTTGTGGAAACTTTTGAGGTGAAAAGGGCATTAGGTTTGAAGAAGTACAGTGTTTCTACTTTTTGGTTTGTCATATTCATACTTTTGGTGTGATATAATTTGTATCATAAAGGGAAATGAGCTAAGATCTACCAGCTGAAATACAACAAACTATTCTCACCCTGTGTATTGTTGAAGTCCTCCAAGTGATTGTCCATCACACCTCTGAATACTCATTAGTCTCTCAAACTGTTCCCAAAGCACAGAGATATTTGAAAACAAACTTAAGCACAAGAATCTGAGTGATGAAATCTCCTCCTTGTTCTAAAACTTATGATGACTCTGGGGAACAGAACATTAATCTGAGTGCACAGACTTCTCAGAAATCTACAAGAGGTAGAGAAAAAAAATGACAGCAAATGAAGATCATGAGAAAACACTGAAGTAAACTTTACCAAAGAAAATTGTTAAAACCATCTTCAACCTGGAAGAAATGCATGAATTCCTGGACACCTACCAAATACCAAAGCTTAACCCAGAACAGACATAGCTCCTAAATAAACCTATCACATCCATGGAGATGGAAAATGTAATCAACATCCTCCCCAAAAGGTAAAGTCCAGGACCAGATGGATTCTCAGATGAATTCTACCAATCCTTGATCATACAACTGAAGCTTTTTTGAGGTATAGAAAAAAAGGGAAGGCTTCCAAACTTCTTCTATAAAGCTAGTATCACTCTAATCCCCAAACCAGACAAAGACAAAAAAGAAAGAAAGCTACAGACCTATATCCCCGATGAATTTAGATGCAAAAATCCTGAACAAAATCCTTGCAAACCACATTACAAAAGCGCATGAAAGACTATATCCACTGAGAACAAGTTGGCTTCATTCCAGGAATGTAGGGATGGTTCAACATTAGGAAATCAATTAATGTAATCAACCACATTAATAGCCTAAACTGAAAAATCACATGGGCATCTCAATAGACGCAGAGAAGGCTTTTGACAAAATTCAGACCCACTTCCTGTACAAAACACTGGAAAGGTTTGGCATAGATGGCTTATACCTCAACATGATAAAGGCAATATACAAAACCCCTAAACCCCAAATGATACTCAATGGGGAAAGACTTAAGGAGATTCCCACTTAAATCAGGAACAAGACAGAGATGTCCACTCTCACCACTGCTCTTCAGCATAGTGCTTGGAGATCTAGCCCAAGCAATAATAAGACAGGAGAAAAGCAAAAAAGGGATTGAAATTGGAAAGGGAGAAGTAAATCTATCCCTCTTTGCAAATGACATGATCCTATATATAACAGGCCCGAAGAATAGTATCAGTAAACTCCTGAAGGTAATAAACTCCTTCAGCAAAGTGTCAGGGTACAAAATTAACACACAAAAATCAGAAACCTTCCTGAATGCAAATGATATGCATACAGAAAAAGACATCAGAGAGACTGTCCCATTTCCAATAGCCACAAAAGAAAAAAATCAAATACCTTGGAATATCACTAACCAAAAAATGTGAAAGACTTGTATAATGAAAACATTATAATACTCAAGAAGGAAATAGAGGAGGATGTTGAAAAATGGATGTTCCATACTCCTGGATAGGGAGAATTAATATAGTAAAAATGGCAATCCTTCCAAAAGCAATTTAGAGATTCAATGTCATGCTGATAAAAATCCCAGCCTCTTTCTTCACAGACATAGAAAAAAAATCTCAAAATTTATATGGAAGGGCAAAATGCCTCAGATAGCCATAGATATCCTAAATAAAAATACTCAGGAGGTATCACCATGCCTAATCTAAAAAAAAAAAAAAAAAAAGCATGGTAATGGCATAAATACAGGCAGACAGATCATGGAACAGAATTGAAGAACCTGCTCTCAGTTCTTGATTTTTGACAAAGGTGCCAGCAATGTTCACTAGCATAAAGATAGCATCTTCAACAAATGGTGCTGGACAAATTGGATTAATACCTTATAAAATGAAAATAGACCCACTCCTTTCACCATACAAAGAGATTAACTCCAAATGGATCAGGGACATCAACATAAGACCTGAAACCCTGAAAACACTACAATAAAAAATAGGAGGCCATGAGATAGGAGTGGGGAAACACCTCCTGAGCAAATCTCCAATAGCCCAGGAGGTGCAACAATCACTTAACCAATGGGACCTCATCAAGCTCAAAAGCTTCTGTACAGACAAACATACCATACTCGAAGCAAATAGACCACCATCAAAATGGGAAACTATTTTTGCCAGCTATAATACAGACAGAAGTCTAATTTCTAGAACTT
This sequence comes from Zapus hudsonius, assembly GCA_004024765.1. Classification (NCBI taxonomy): domain Eukaryota; kingdom Metazoa; phylum Chordata; class Mammalia; order Rodentia; family Dipodidae; genus Zapus; species Zapus hudsonius. The sequence continues at coordinate 22,854 of PVHP010000084.1, read as the reverse complement.
ACAAAGAACTCAAAAAATAAATAATAAAAAACATAAGAGCCCCCTCACAAAATGGGGCACTGATCTCAACAGAGAATTCACAGAGGAGGAAACACAAATGGCAAATTTTCACTTAAGAAAATGTTCATCATCACTCATCATCAGGGAAATGCAAATCAAAACTACAATGAGATTCCACCTTACACCAGTCAGAACGGCAATCATTAAAAAATCCAACAACAATCGTTGGTTCCAACCCACACTGAGCTGTTGATCAAAGATACCCACAGGGTCCCTAAAACAAGACATAATTCTGTCAAAGCTCTTGAATATCCACCCCAGGCCAAAGGTAAGATCCTATTGCTGAAGAAACCACGGAAAGTCATTGCATAACATCAAGAGACCCTGCAGATCCAGAATGGCAAACTGCCCCAGATGCTAGCATATACAATGCTGGAAGGCACTACATTAGTGGCCTGGGAAATTGGTCAATAATTTGGAGAAAGCAGAGACCATGGATATACAATGCAGGCTGTTGCCATGAAAAGGATGAACACACTGCCTCCTGGGAGAGATCAGTGAGCCAAAGAAGTGATCACTTGGGCAATAGAGGTGCCATAGCCTGGGGGGGGGGATAGTCAACAGCTTTCAAATTGGCCAAGAAACCCATTCAGTGTCAAGGAGCCCTTAACTGGAATTGGGACTCAAAGCAAAATCCTATGGGAACCAAAAACTGGGCCCCCAAGGAGAAACAACCACTACTAGAGAACTACAGAGAGGCTAATCCTAATAGAATCTTGACAAATTAGAAATGTGTGTTGCATTTAACCCATATTGACTTCACTCTCCAATGGAGATCCTGTTTGTTTGTATTTTTCACAAGGCAGTGAGAGAGCTGAGGACATTCCAACACGACCAACGAGCTACAGGTGGAGGGCTAACATCCTGGCAAGAGACAACCACCCCAGGTTTATTGTGTAGACCCCAAATGAAACCCTTGAGAGAGTGACGGGATAGCAAGAGATCTATCAGCACAGCTAATCAGTCAACCCAGGACAAGTCAGCCTGACAGACACCAACGGTTTCCAACATGACCTAAATCAGAAGTACAGAGGCTCCTAAGATCTCAACAATAAAGCAGTCTTAAATCTCACCCATCATGACTCAGAGAACTAAGCAGAAGAGGGGGAAGAAAGAGTATAAGAGTTATGGTGGAGGAGAATATCCAGAGATATTGCACCCCTCAGTAAATACATTCAAGGGGGTGGGGACCTGGCTGCCTCTCGTGCTATATATAACCTCCTACTGCATGGAACAATCCAGTATGCCCACAGAGGAGAATACCCAAAGGGTTGGGGACAGGCAGGAGGGAATCAGGGATACCAACGTAACATTAACTAATATAATGTATCTAATTTTGGACAATAGAAATATAGATTAAAAAAATCTTCAACATTCAGGAACTGAAAACACTATGCACAATGAAAAACTGATAGGGAAACCTAGACAAATGTACAGAAATGAACTTCCAAGAAAAATTTACTGTGTGTTCTGCAAAGTACAAAGAGAGGTTTGATGAACTAGTAATGCAATCAATGTCTGAAAACAGGAGATCATCCATAGTTATGCAGCAAAGATCCACAAAAGAAATCTGCACCTGTGTGGGTTCTTGCTAAACGACATGGAGAACATAAAGGTTAACTAAGAGTTGAGACAGGCTGAAGCCCCAATGGCTCACTGCTGAGACCCAGTATGTGCTTCATCACACTCCTCTTTTCATCCTAAACCTCTGGGCTCACTGGCAAGCCACAACAAACCCTGCATTCTCACCCCAGCTGTGCTGTGAAGTGACAGATTCCTCTGCAGCCATCACCATTTTATCCATGTCTAGAATCACAAACTTCCAGACACCCAGGGCTGAACAAGCCCCTCAACTGGTGCAAATTAGGCATTCACAGGTTACTAGCCCCTGCCTATCCACTCGTGAGTCACCCACAGACCACCTTGCCCCAACAAATCCCCTTGCTATGGCCCTGCCTCTAATTTTCCTGGCTTCTCATCTCTATAAATATGACCTCCCCACATACAATAAATGATATATGCCCATTCCACCCACAGTGGCTGTATCCCAAGAGTTTTTCTCTCATCTCTAGTGGACTCACGTCCTGCCCACCCTGGTCCACAGACGAGCGGCCAGTCACCTGGATCCCTCCCTAACTTCACTATGGACAGGCCGCCAGTGCAGGGCAGCATCCAAAGTTGCCAACCTCTGCCGCAACCCACAGTGTCCTCAGAAAAGAAACAACACACCTGAACAACAATGCTGCCTTACAGTGTATGGGGTGCCTTGTAGATCATACATGTGCATACACCACACGAACACACACACACACACACACACACACACACACACACACATAAAAGCAAATCAAGGGGGGAGGAAAGGGAAGGAAGGAAAACAGGGGAAGAAAGAAGGAATGTAAGAGAAGAAAAGAAGAGAAAAGAAATGAAAAGAAAGACAAGGAGTGAATCTAATTCAAACTCTGGAAGGAATTGGTATGTCAACTACCACTAGTAAAACATATACAAGGAACTTAAGCAATGATTGAAATTCTAATTTTAGAAAGGAATATGAATATTGGAAAACCAAGCATTATAAATAACATGTTTTGAAGAAATTCAACTGGGGGAAGGAGTGTCAGGCAGTGTGTATATTTTCTCATCCTTCATTGGACAGACAACAGATGTCTAAACTTGAAACACATCCATTTCAAAATGTTACTGCATTTTAGTAATCTTGAAAAATCTAATAGCTCTTCCTGTAAGGAAACATGACCTTTAGCAATATTTTCAATTTTAGTTAAATTTCTTTATATAAAATGTGGATACTGCACAGGTCAAAAATTCAAATAAATATCTCTTTGTTATATATTATCATTAGATTTTTCTCTTTCCTTATCTATCTTCCATTCATTCGTCTATATTTCTTATATTCACATCCATATCTGAATATAAAAACATATGAAATTGTTATATGCTAATAATACTATTTCTGTTTCAGTGATTTTCTGTTGTTTTTCTCAGAATTATTTTTCATTGCTATGGTTTTTCTCAGAATTATTTTTCAATGAGCATGTAAAGTTGAAGTAAAAAATACCTTTAAAATTTTTTGAAAGATCTACCATTTCATGGATTAACAAAAAAGGCTCAAGTGTAGCATCCAAGATTTTTTTAAAAAAGCGTTTTAAGGCACTACTTCTTAACCCTTAGGCAAAAACCAGCTAAGGAATATTCATTCAAATGGCAGAATCTGATGGAGAAGGTCTGAAGTATGTTCAGAGATCTGACATTTCTAAGTGACTACTACCACATGCTGAGTCATAAATTCTAAACAACTGCAAAGATTTGCTCATTAAACAAAGCAGTCATGAGCCAGGAAAGTGGGATATGAGGGAACAATAACAAACAATACTAAATATAAATACTTTTGGCATTGTAATTCTATGTTGAGTAAGTAAAGAAAATCTGTTTTTACAATTCCTTAAAACATTATTTTAGCTGGTTTTTTTTCTTAAAGCAAGATTCTTATTTTGCTATTTAATGAAATTCATGGTTTTGGAAATGATTTTCATTTTTTCTACTGTAATCTCATTTTCTAAATGAAAACGTCTAAGTATTCCAAAGCGAGTTATTTGTAAAATTTCACAGCAGAAGACTATCACAGATTTATCCTCCATGCTTCAGGTCTCTTACTTAGTCTGTTTGGTGTTGCTACAAGAAAGTACTATAGATTGGATAGTTTATAAAGAGAAGAAATGTATTTGTTATGGTACAAAAAACTGAGAAGTCCCCACCTGGCTAGGGCTTCTGTGCTGAGTGATACAGTGTCAGAAAGGGATAAGGCAAAAACAGTCAAAGTGATAGACATCAAATGTATAGATTCAAGGTCTTTTATTAGCCTGCATTCATCTATTCATGAGGTGAAGTTCTTCTGACCTAAACACCTCCCATTAGCTCTACCTCTCAACACTTGTTAAAATTGCTATAAAGTTTCTAATGTGATTCTTAGAAGACACTCAACCCATGTCTGTCACAGGCAAGAGAGTGGGAATAGGCTAAGGTCAAAACCACACATCATTTTATTATAATTAATTTGATGTGTAATTTCAGTCACATACAGTACAATTTTCTTATGGGATTTGACTCATATCACAAACAATGTATATCCACCTCAGGGTGACTTGTGACTCATATTATTAAAACTCTGGTAATTTACAAAACTCTGAACTTTACTGGTTATTTATTGAAAATGGACATCCACTAGCTCTGGGAACAGATTTCAGATGCACAGTGCAACTAGGTGATTTTACAAGGAATCATGTAAGTCTGTTACTCAGATATCACTGCACAACTATTTTTTTATTGCTGGCTGAAAATAAAGTTGAATTAAGAAAAGAATAAGGATGGAGATTAAAATAGAAAGTCAGCTACAAAATACACTTTGCTTTGCAAAGAAAGTCCAGAAAGAAAATCCATGTGTGTCTTGAGACTATGCTCCTTGGGCAACAAGTAAACAAGAAGACAGATGAGATCCAGTGAGGAGGCCATCAAGACAGGCAGCCTGGCTGTGACAAATGACTGAAGGCTGACCTATTCCTGGCTCTAGTTAGGCCCTCTAAAACTAGAAGTGTCTTCTCCTGTTCTAACCAGGTTTCAGATGAAGAAAATGGAAACCAACTATGTGAGAAATGGTTGTGATTTTCCTGCATCATCAGAAAGACGGAAATGAATCAGGTCTCTCAGTTCCTTAATGACCCTTTATGAAATACCACATGATTTTTTAAAAGCAGAGTTTCTCCACAGATGGGAGAAAAATTTTAAATTATGTCCTTTAAAATCACTTCTCATCTCCAGTTTATGTTTTATATGTGTTCAATTTTTTCTTAGAAGTACAGAGCTCTAAATATGTTATACCCAATTATATGGTTCCAAAAATAACAAACCAAAAGATAGCAAAAGAATGGCAGTGTGATAGGTCTGACGATATGTTTTTCTGCTATTATGGGAATCCCAGGTTGCTTTATAGTTCCTGATTCCCTTTCTTGAAAATTATCTCTCTAAATGCTGAATAAAACAACCACATCTCTACTTTTTATTTCCTATAACCCAATATCAGGATAATCTGACATCTATTTTCCCAACTTTTGACACATTTTAGCCCATCACAGAATAGTTTAAAAAAAAACTGTGATACCTTATATTTTCTGATATTCAATAGAAATCAACAGCTTGTCTTAAATCCAGTCCCACTCCCATATGCTCGTTATCAGCTTAAGGGACAGAAGAGCTGCTGAAACAGTCTGGATTCCAAATGTATGCATGCTCTTAGCAGGAGGGAGAGAAGAGAAAATTAAACCCAAAGATCCTGGCAAAATTATTTGGAAAATCAAACATTTAGATTATCTAGATTTTTCTAAACTGTTTTGCCTCAAGCCCCATGTGTAAGAAAATACACAGAATGAAGACTGTGTATGACGAAAGAAGACTGTTACTATAAACAAGCCATAATTTCTAATCACTATTAGGGGAAAATGTGGAATTTTCCATTCAATATCATAATGAATGAAATGTCTTCATCGCTGTAGTTTTACTCCTATATATTACCTTTTGTGTTAACATACAGGTGACCACTGACAATTTCGGACCTAGACCACATTTATATTTTACCATGCCTTCAAGCTTAAAAATAAGCACGAATCACTCAGAGACATTCTAAAATAAGTCAGGCAGCAGACACCAGGAAACCGAACATGCTCTGTTTCTCACTTCTATTCTTTTTCTGCTCCGTTATCATGGGAGCCAGCTCTCTCCAGACAGATGCCTCTGTTTTCTGAAGCAATGGCTCTGGGAGCCAGGGATGGATGTGAAGAGTAGTGGTGGTGGTGGGGATAATGATGATGAGAAAAGAGAAGAGCAATCAAGGTGTGACAGATTATACCGATTGTCAAATCGAAATCTCAAGTCACCTCTATGGGATTACGGAGATTAGATTGACCTCTGTGCTTGTCTGTTCCTAACTATCTTGATTAGGTTAATCGAGGTGGGAAAACCCTACCTTAAATGTGAGTGCCACCATGCCATGGACAGAGGACCCGGCAATAAAAACAGGACAGAGAAGGCTGAGCAGCAGTGTTTATCACCCTGCTCTGCTTCCTCACTTTGGGACTAAAGGTGCCAGCTCTTGCCACCTGCTTACCCTGCCGTGATGGACCATAACATAGAACAGGAAATTGTAATAAACATGTCACTTGAGCAGACTTCTGTCAGGTATTTTGTCTCAGCAACAAGAAGGTGACTGAGATGGAAATATGGCAGTGAGGAAGTGGGGGAAGGTTAACCAAAACTAAAGGTTCCATGAACAAACCATATGAAAACCTACTTGTTAGCTAATTTTAAAATGCAATTAAGAGACTGGAGAGATTACTAAGTGGCTAAGGAGCTTGCCTGCAAATCCTGACAACCCAGGTTTGATTCTCCCCACGTAAAGCCAGATCCACAAAGGGGCACATGCATCTGGAGTTCACTTGCAACGGCTGGAAGCCCTGGCATGCCCATTCTCCCTGTCTTTCTTCTCTCTATCTCTCTTTACTTGCAAATAAATTAAAATATTTTAAATACAATTTAGAGAGAGAGAAAGAGAGGAGAGAGAGAGAGAGAGAGAGAGAGTGTGTTTGGGCCGAAGTACCTTCTGTCTTGTAAAATGTTTTACCTGGAAGGTTGTTAGAGGAAATCCTAGGGGTAGGGCTGGCATACTTCTCTGTAAATTACTGGTCAGGGACCCAAGAAGCCATCCAAATAATGCAGTTAAATGTCATGGCTCTTGGTAGTCCACCAGAACTAGAGGGTAATATCATAATGATGAAGTCACCATAATCTGTGGTTGAAGCCCAGTGAGAATTCAAGCTGGAACTGAGCTGGAAGTCCCTCCCTGCTAGATAGCCATAGTGCTGGAAAGTCCTTTGCAGACTTCTGGGGAGGAAAACTCAACCTTCTTATCCAGCAGTGGGTTCTGTAAGCTACAAAATCAGCCAGCCAGGCAAAATGTGCCCACCAGTGCATGACTGTTATGGTGGCAACCAACTACTATCTGATTAGATTTGAGGCCTGTTCCACAGGACAGATTCACCATCTCATACTGAAAACATAGTCAAAAAGCCTATGGCTTAGAAGGTCAAAGGCCCTAGGGAAAAAATCTATTCTTCTTGTGCTAAATAGATATATGATACCCATCAAATTCTCTCTAAATATTTATTTATGCCCTTAGTTCTGCTCACATTTTTGGTCAAAAAAAAAGTTTCTTTTTGCAGATGGCAGTTACTACTGGAAAAAGTCAAAACTTGTCAAAGTGCTGAGAAGTGACATTTGAGTACTCAGCACAAAATGCTACCCACTAAGGCTCAGGGAATATAGCAGAAGAGATGACAGAAAAAATTTTAAGAGTCAAAAAATAGGAAGGGATACTGTAGAAGCCTCCCAGGCAACAATGGGCCACTTTGTTCATTACCTCACAGCCACTGCCATTACTGTAAATTGTTGGGCTCACCAGCATGTCCTCATAGATGATGGAAGAGGGGAAGTTAAATAAATAAGTGAAATAAAAAGGCATTGAAATAGAGCAGGAACTAGTCATAAAGAAGAAGAGGTTTAATGGAGGGAGACTAGAGGACAAAAGACAGTAATGGGTGCTAAAGTGATGGCTCAGCAATGAAAGGCATTTGCTTGCAAAGCCTAACAGCCTAGGTTCAATTACCCAGTACTCATGGAAATCCAGATGCACAAATTAGTGCATGTGCCTGTAGTTCCTTTCAACAGCAGGGGGTCCTGGTGCATCCATTCTCTGTGTGTGTGTCTCTCTCTTTTCTCTTTCTCTTTCTCTCTCTCTCTCAAATAAATAAATAAATAAATATTTTAATGGGAGGGTATTAGGAACAAAATACATTATATACATGTATGAAAATTTTCAACAAAAACCTTGGACCTGAGAAATGGGATCAGTGTGATAGACCTGACCATATGTCTTGTAGGCATTTAGAAATGACTTTAAGAAGGAATGTGGAAGAATTTGGGGCTAGAAAAATCCTTGAATGCTGTCAGCAGAGCTTAATGGGACATTCTGGTGGCAGCTAGCTCTAGTTCAAAGGCAACAGAACTAGATGGGAAGATCCCACCCTCTTCAGTTGGAACCTTAAGAAATTAGGCTAGAGCTAATTAGAAGCCTCCTCCATGCTCACTAATGCTCATAGTCCTAGAAAGGGGTATTTAGCTTGCTGACAGGGAAATGTCATTGGTGGCTTCAACTAGAAGTACTCTGCAAACTAGACAACTGCTCAGTTTGGCAAGATATGTTCACAAGTGCTATAGTGGCATGTCTAGAACTATGGGGTAACAAATAGCCCTCAGTTTGGATGTGAGGTCTACTAAATGAGAGGGAATCCATTCCTCATTATGGAAACATGGTTAGAGGCTGTGACTGGGAAGGTCATAAGACCTAGGGCAGAAGCTACTATTGCTACTTGGTGACATGAAAATAATATGCCCACCAAAATACCCTGTGACTACTTAGTATTATGCCTACATGTTGGTATTATTATCACTGTTTTGAAGTTTCTCTTTTAAGATGGCAGTGTCTGCCTGGGAGACAAACCTTGTCAAAGTCCTGAGAAGAAGTGACAGTTGAGTGTCTAGCCCCAAATGAGACATCTCTATCACACTCTCCAATGGCTTGGGGACTATGGTGGAAGAGGTGATGAAAAGAGTGTAAGAGGCAAAGGACAGGGAGGAATGTTTTGGAATGCTGTATTCCGGACACAATGTGGTCATTGTGTCATGCCTCACAGCAGCTGTCATGAACTGCACAAGACCAATATATCAGCCCATCAATACGGATGTCGTCATGGATGATGGAGGAGAGCAAAAAATAATAATAATTAGACTTGAAGATGGAATACTAAGAAAGAAGAGGGGGTTCAATGGACAGAGAAAAGGTGAGGGTAGGTAGGGATTATGTAATCTTTGAAAATGTTTTATTTCGACTCAAGAACCCATTCTTAAATCGTTTTATTTTTTTGCAAGCAGAGAGAGAGAGAGAGAGAGAGAGAGAGAGAGAGAGAGAGAATGGGCACACCAGGGCCTCTATCCATTGCAAACAAACTCCACATGAATGTGCCACTTTATTGTATCTGGCTTTTTATTGGTACTGGGGAATCAAACTTGGGTTTTGCAGGCAAGTGCCTTAACCACTGAGGCATCTCTCTAGCCCTGATTATGTGATTTTTAAATTTTTTTTTATTTTAATTTAAAATCTATATTGTATGAAGCAGAAATTTAAAACCAAATAAGCAAAACAGAAGTGTATAATCATATCTTTTAGGAAATAAATAATGAATGGAGTGTAGGCCTGGCTCGGGAGCTTTCAAAGGTGAATATGGACTTATCATGAACTAGGCTAGACCAGTTCATGTTTCATGCTGCCAAAGAAAGTGCCTGCATTCTGCCCTTTTGTTGAGAACTTCAATGATGCTGAAACTGAACATAATGAAAGAATGTGTTTTAGTGGAGAAAATCCCGGGACAGAATAACATTCAGGCTGGTGGATATAACTTGTAAAGAGATCCTCATCACCGAAGAGAAACCTGTACTGTGCTGGGACAAGAGAGCATGTCCTCTGGGGAAAAACCCCACCCAACTGAGGCTCCATCTTGTGAAATTCCCAATTATTGACCGAAGGAAAAATGCTTAAACTGAGAAGGTTCCCTGCAACAGACATAATGGCCAAAGGAAATGTTATGCCAAGGTCAGCTTGAAAGTTAGAGACCTCTGTCACTGTGGTTTAAGAAGTCCGGGCTATATTCCGAGCTGGCAGCATCGGCCACATGGAAATGGTTTTGAAGGCATGAAAGATACAAACCATAGAGAACCAGGGAGTATTAAACCACAGTTCAGAAAGCCATTGAGGCCAGGAAATGGGTCGCATGGTTGGAGTCCCAGCAAACAGGACCTAAAAGGCCATTGCATGAATCTATGAAGGTGAACCCTAAGCTGCAATGGAGACCCCAGGATGCTGGAGATGATGGAATCAAGGGAAGTCTGTGGAGACAGTCTGCAGATATGGAGTGGAGCTGTCCTGAGAAAGGCAAAGCTAGAGTGGTGAAGGAAGCCCAGCCTCTCAGAGTCCCAAACATCCCATCACTAATTGCACACGCCAGGCAGGGAGTTTGATTCAAGATCTGAGCGGAAGGGGGGCAGAAAGATTGCAAGAGCCATGGTGGGGGAGAATCTTAGCCATCACCCCACTCCCCTCAGAAACAACACTGGCTACCTCTAGTACATTCCATAATAAGCCCACCGAGGAGGGCCCCCAGTGGGTTAGGGTCAGGGAAGAGGGAAATGGGGGTACCATCATAAGACTTTCTCATGCTATGTATCTAATTAATGACAATAAATATTGGGGGGAGAGATTTGGAGTTTGCCTTGCAGGGTTTTGGGGGGTTGTTTGTTCTTTGTGTGTGTGTGTGTGTGTGTGTGTGTGTGTGTGTGTGTGTGTGTGTGACAAACTTTGCTATATTCATTCCTCCCTGTGGAAAGGTAATGTGTACTCTGTGCCATTATATCTTGGAAGTTTATGACTTGTGTCTTGCTTTTACAGGGCTCATGATGAAGAGATTGCCTTGCATCTCAGATGAGACTTGACTTTTGAACTGATTGGAGTTATTAAAAACTATGAGGACTTTTGATGCTGGACAGAATGTATTTTGCAGCATGAAATAGCCCTGAACCTATAGAGAAAAGTAGAAGGTTATGACTGAAACATGGTATGTTTGGGAGCCAAGCTTACAAGGGGTGGACTTGTGATGGTTTATGTTGACTGTCACATTGACAGGAACTATATTAACATGGAAGGGATTATGCAGACTAGGTTAATTAGGGTAGGAAGACCCACACTGACTGTGAGTGGCACTATTCCAATGATTGGGGACCTAGACTATGCTAAAAGGAGAGAGCTTGCTGAGTAGCAGCATTCATCACTGAATGTGACCCGGTCCTACGATCATGCCTACCCTGCTCTGGTGCATTGTGACATGCAACTGTAAACTGAAATAAATAAACCCTTCCTCCCTTAAAGTGCTCTCTCTCTCAGGCATATTATCTCAGCCATGAGAAGGTAACTGATATAGGAGAGGAACAGCGAAAGAAAAGTCATGAGGACCCCATGGATATTGTAAAGATGACACAGGAAAATCATGTTTGTTTAAAAATATATACTTTTTTTTTCTAAATACAAGAAACTGGAGCTCAAAAGATGGCTAAACGGTTAAGAAGCTTGCCTACCAACTTAAAAGACCCAGGTTTGATTCCTCAGGACCCACATAAAGTCAAATGTACAAAGAGGCCCATGCATCTGATGTTCCTTTGCAGTGGCTGGAAGCCCTGGCACACCCGTATTCATTCTCTCTCTTCTCCCCCCCCCCTCTCTCCTTGGAAATAAATAAATAAATTATTTTTAAGTACAATATTATTTGCAGTATTTCTGTCAGACCATGCTCTCTCAGTTGCAGGTCATTGTGTGTGTCTTTACAATTCTCCCTGGCCTTGGACGTCCAGGGTCAAGGCCAGTAGCTTGGCCTTTGGGTGATGAAGAAAGTACAGAGGTTGCCTGTGCTTGCTTCCCCTAAACCCAGGCCTTGAGAATTAATGAGTATTAACTCATAGGTAAATATTCTCTGTGATTGCTAGCTCTGTCTTAAATCCATAGCACTTTTTTCATCAGATTGTAATGTATATGCACTGGTCAATATGAGCTATTTGAATTTTTGTTTCAGAAACAAAACTTAAGTGTGATATCTGGAACTATCTGTGTAGAGAGACTAAGAGAACCAATAACTGTAAGGTGCAGGGTTTAAGGATGGTAAATATGGCAAAAGAGCTGTAGAAGGATCAGGCTGCATTTGCAAAGGTAGAGTTTGACTGATCTGCCATTTGGGTAAGATTGTGGTGAGTTTAGATTGTGTGTGCTAGGAACACATAAAAATAACAAAGCTAAATACAAAATCTTCTAGAAACTACTTTCCTTGACTCCTCTGAGAGGCACTTCCTAAGTCATCCAAGAAAGATGAACATCCAGGTTTTGAGGTCAGGGTCCATAACAGGAGAGACACTGCATTAGAATGAGGTCTCTGTTCTCATGCTTACACAGGTTAAATAATGATGGACGTCACTGCCCCAAGGAACTGAGATGTTTCCAGGCACATAGCTCTCTCATATGACCCACCACATTTACATGTTCTGTATTATAATGAAAACTGTACAACATTCATTTATGGCGTGTGTGTGTGTGTGTGTTCATGTTTCTGCATGTGAATGCAAGCATGCTTGTGCCTCATCATGGTTTGAAGGTCAGAGGGTGTTGTGACTCTCACATTCCACCTTGCTTAAGGAAGGGTCTCTTGTTCACCAATCTGTTCACCAAGATAGTTGGATGGTGAGTTTCTCATTAGTTCTCATCACTGCATCTCTTCTTCCCAAGGAAGCACTGGAATTACAGATGTGTGTACTATAACATCACGTTTTGATAACTGTCCTCACTGAATGAACGTGTATATAAGTTAGCACTGTGTAGAAGATTTATAATTTGAGATAATGGAAAATTAGGAATTGGTCGGAAATGCTTATAACTCAATGAACTTCAAATTCTTACCAAATCTACTGTCCTTCCTATATGGTCTATCAAGTCATGATGTTCTCCAGCAAGTTCCAGCCACATATATAGTCTGAATAAGATAAGTAGGTAATAGAAAAATAAGGTAGATACTATTGTGCCAAAGAAAACATAGAGATTCACCCCAATTCCAAAATACCTCCTCAGCTGTCTAGATTTTGTGTCCATCCTACATTATATTAAAAAAAGAAATCACTGACTATTTTACCACCAAATTTGTTTCTTCATTTTTTAAACATTAGTACAATGATTCAGAAAAGCTATTTGAAATGAAACAAAGTACTATTTTCCACCAAAACTTTCACAATGTTTGAATTTGAAATATAATTTTGAATGATTTTTTAAACAGTGACTATCTCTCTCTTATAGCACTGAGAACTCCGTTTTCTGTGTTTGCTGTGTTCTTTGGTTAAAAGTTGGTTAAAAGGATTATGCCTGTCAAAAGGTCTTCTAAATGCCTGCCTTTATGCCCTTTGATCCGGGTTGCTCTTGCTTTTGGCTAGAGAATCTGCTCTTTCCAGATGACAGTGAGGGAGATCCAAGACCCACCAGTGCAAGAAAAGAAAGCCAGCTGCCTAGCACGACACAAGTCATCTGTCTCACATCTACCAGGGCCCAGGAAACAAACCAGAGGAAATGATGGATTAAAGATGAGGGCTACTCTCATAACTACACTGAGAACTTCCTCCCCAGAAATGGGAGTCGATATGGAGGAGACTCAAAAGTCCTCACAGCAGAAAATAAGAGGCTGCACAGAGCTCAACATTTGAGTGAAATGGCTTACACACACACACACACACACACACACACACACACACACACACACACACACACACACATATGCTCCAAGGCTCAGGGAACATTGTGGAAGAGGGGGCAGAAAAAATAGAAGAGCCATAGGGCAGGAAGGTATAGAATATTCTAAGACATTCCCCTAGCATCCACCACAGAGATAGACTGGTGAATTCATGACCCCACAATGATTACAGGAAAGCCCACTGAGGGGGTCCCTCAGCGGAATGGAAGAGGGGATAGGGAACATTAGAATATAAGCAAACGGGAACTATATGTTCATATGATAAAGTTCTCAATTAAAGAAAAAACAAACATAATCATCTTATGTCATTTCTTAAGCAATATAATGGACTGTGTGAATATTGCACTTTGATTTTAATTAATAGCCATGAAGTAATTTATCCATAATCCTTGGGAACAAAGTGCATGTTGGGCTATCGAGGATGATGGCAGTTTGGGACAGTGCACAGAAGATAGATTAGTTAAGTAATTGGGTATAGCTTAACTCATGGCCATCTAATTTCACCAAAATGATATCGAAAATATTAGACTATTATCAAGGGGAATACAAAATGATATTTGAAGCTATCTTTGTAAATAAGATCAGGTGCTTGATTTGAATGAGATCAAGAAACCACCTTTTCAGTTATTTACATTCTAATAGATTGATACATTCATTATTTTAAGAATAATATTTTGTTCTCAATGAAATCAAACTTTTATATCAAAGAATGTCTTTCAAAATTATTAAGGAAAAAAACAGATCTTATTTTTCTCATGTGGCAAAAATATGCTGCATGTCCTGAATTGGACAAATCTGTGACATTTTGTCTCACTGTTTTCACCAAAACATTATGAAATTGCCTTCTGGCAAAGTGGGTGGTGTCTTCTGGTTTCCAACAAGTACTCTTCAAGTGTAATCTGATATTATATTTGTGTGAGGAACTATTTTTTTACATCTATCTTAAATGATGAAATAGAAAGAAACCAAAGAAAAAATGTCATTAGAAGCAACTCCAGTCTTAACTACTGATTAAGAAATTTTGTATGAGATTTTCATATGTTGTGTAAAATGTGCATATTCAAGTCATTTAATCTGAACTTAAACCAAATGGCTAACTGTGGAAACCCCTTGTTAGCAACCTAAAAGATCAAAGTAAAATGTTATATCTAGCATGATTTTACAACACTGGACAAACTCAAACTAGCTCTGTGTGTGTGTGTGTGTGTGTGTGTGTGTGTGTGTGTGTGTTGTGTGTGTGTGTGTGTTTGTTTGTATACAGGTTTTTGTTTGATTTTTGTTAACTTTTGTTCTGTTTCATTTCAACTTCATTTTTTGCTTGCAGCCTTTGTAGGAAAATGAGAGGAATAGTATTTTCACAATCAGGGCGCAGAGCCAAGTAATATGTAATTTACCAGAATTACAAGTGTCCCTGGGAACCTGTTAAATAATTTACCAGGATGACAGAACTAAAAACAAATAGAATGTGATCCAAGGTTGAAAAGTGTGGGTGTGAGGGTCAGGATTTATCTCTTAGACAGGATTCTCTTCAATGTAGTTAATATGCATGTTTTTAAAGTAGAACAACATGCATTTATTATTTTTTTCAAATATAGTAAATTTAAAAAACATAAACTGGATTAAATATGAGTTTTTTAATTTGATTATCATGTAAGACACTGAGTTTATATAATACTTTGATTCTAACACACATAGGTTTATATGTAGTTTTTTTGTAAAGAGTGGCAATTCATCATTATTATTTATAGAACAAATAATAACTTGAGGGACACACTTATATAAAACACAATTAAATTACATATAACTAAAACATCCCTAATTTTTTAAAACTGGGTAAGCAGTAGTTTGCTGAGCAAAAAATAAATTACTGATTATTTTCCTTAAAATGATATTTCATAAGTGAAAAATAAAATAAGGTCACTGGAAGAGAGCATTTTTTAACACACCTTCAATTAACTTCATTTTAACATTGTCACAGTAAATAAGTGGAATGTTTTCTGTAATTGATATACAATATTTATCCATATCCCTGCATTAAGAACACAGGGAATACCACATTATTTAAAACCTATATTATGTTGTACAAGAATATATCCTAGAATTTATAATTTATAGATGGATAAACTATGTCTCTAACTTTGAATATTTAGATTGCAGCTACATTTTCAATATTGTAATCATGAATAGTAGACCAAATTCACTGAGTTTCAGATTACATCTTTAGAATAGCTTCCCAAAAGTTGATTGCTCAGTTAATAAATATGAGCTTGGCAAGATTCTTGAAAAATTTTTACAACTCACTTTGTGAAAGGGCTCTGCAAATCTACATTCTACTCAAAATATTTAAAAGTTCCACTTTTACTATATGCTCTTTCATACTAAAGAGTAAAACTGTTAAAAGTTAATGCCTTCTCATTTCATTGTGTGTTTCTTAATGATACATTTTCCTGTGGATAGGATTTATTTCAGCTTCATGCTTCCTGAATTGTTTGACTCAGGTTTTTACAGAGTAATTTGTAAAAATGTTTTTACAAGTTGACAGTTGAATTATTCTTGCATTATTCAGAATAATATCATACCTTTAATTTACAGGTACAAGTGTATCTGTGCATTATATGGAGATTTTAAACAATATTTGCATTGGTTTTCTTTTTTACTTTTCTTTCTTTTTTTGAGGCATGGTCTCACTGTAGCCCAGGCTAACCTGGAACTCACTCTGTAACCCAAGCTGGTCTTGAAATCACTGTGATTTCCTATTTCAGCCTCCTGAATTCTGGATTATAGGTATGAGCCACCACATCGGGCTTCTGTTGTTTTTCTTAAAAAAAAAAAAAAAAACAGTTCTGCAGTCTATTTTTTTCTTAGTCTGAGGAAGTATTTTTCCAGCCTGATGTTTAAATATGTGTTCTTCTACTTTTAATAATTAACATTTTGGGGTTATACGTTTTCATCTATTAATGTCAAAATATCAGTATGCTACTTACCTAAGAAACATTTTAAGCTTGTATTCAAAAGCAGTGCACAAAAACTAGTAGCACATATTTGATCAGATATACAGCAGGAGACCATTCCTAATGAAAGGAAGGTTGGAGCCATAAGTGAAAGATGGGCTAGTCTAAATCAGCTAAAGAGGTGAAGCATGAAGATCCTTTTGTTGTTGTAAAGGAATATGGGGTGAATTCATACAAAATGAGAACAAGTTAGTTGAAAACGTGCAGGAAGAGAGGATGGTTTAAGATAAACCAGAGAGAAATGTGGGTCATGCAGCCCCATAAACCCCCTAAAGTCTGCTGCTTATCATAGCTATGCTGAAAAGAACTGAAACATTGAAAGAACAAAAACAACTTAAAAACAGGAATCCGAATTCTTCATGCTGAAAAGATGTTAAATGATCCCTCTTTCTGTTTTCTTTTTAGTATTTATATTAATAATTTTGTAATTGAAAAGTACTCTTTGAAATGTATGCTCATCTTCTTAAAAACTAGACATTCTTTTCTCAGGTTTATGGTGCAGGAAAGCCTTTCTCAAGAACCTGGAGGCCATCTCTTTGAAATATAAACTTCAAAGGAGATATTGTCCACATCTCTCATTTTCTCTGAGGTAAGAGTTTTAGCTTCAGTGAATGCTTGCTCGAAGTGAGCAACTACTTCCAAGAAGGAGTTTGTTTTTCCTCTGCATTATGCCAGTCATTTAACATCCACAGTCACCACAGTTACAGGTAAAGTCAGGGTGAACTTGTGACAAGCAGTGCTGTTAAATGTCCCAATTATTCTTCCTCTTGAAAGTGCCAGCAAAGTGGCATAAGGCACATGTCTGCTTATCTGATTTAGAGAAATAAATCTCCGTTGCCTCTTGGCAGATTGGCTGTGATAGGCATTATCTACTGAATTAAAAACCTTTTTTTTAAAAAAAAAAAAAGGTTCATGGAAAGAATTTTAAGGTTAAAGAAAATTTTATATTTTACAATGGTTTTCTCTCCTCTTTTTCTTCCCTTCTTCCCTCCAGCCACCCTTCCCTTTTTTCTTTCTCTCTTCTTTCCTTCTTTCTCTCTCTTTCTTCCTATTTTCTTTCCTTCTTTCCTCTCCTTTCTTCTTTTCTTCCTCCCTTCCTTTTTTTTTCTTTAGCCCTGCTATATTGTCCAGGCTGACCTCCAATTCCTGAGCTAATGTAAAGCAACTGTCTCCATTTCCTAAATAGCTGAGATAATAAGCTCACTTCAACACACTTAATTTGTTATTTTTTTAATAACCTAGCCACGCATGCTGGTGCATGCCTTTAATTCCAGAACCAGGGAGGCAGAGGTAGAAAGATCTCTGTGAGTTCAAGACCAGCCTGGGACTACAGAGTGAGTGTCAGGGCTGACTTGGCTAGAGTGAGACCCTACCTCAAAAAAAAATTAATGATCTAATAATATATACTTCTACACTATAAGAAATTTTAAGTGTTCTTAAACAAAAATAAGTATGTGAGTTTCTTCATTAGCTTGACCTAATCATTATACAGTGTGTGTATCAAAATATTCTATCATTCCTATAATTATAGACAATGCTAATTAATTTTTTAATGTTAAATGCTAAATTCTTTGAGGTCCTCTGACTAAAAAGGCTGAAATGACAGAGAAATGGAAATTTCTCCCAATAGGTTTACTCTTCTAGTGGAAACAATCAGAACACTAGAAAAGACAGGTATAGTGGGAAAGTAGCATACTCATGACTTCATATCCCAAATCAGAAAGATCTGAAAGTGGAAGGGTTATCATGATGACAGGTGTAATGAAGACACATACGTGATTTTATAACATGATAGATAATATTCCAAGAGATACAGATGAAGTGAGCTTTGAGAATGAAAATTTTAATAATGATTTATAGTAACTAAGAAAAATTAATAATCATAGGCTATTCATAACATCTTTTATTTTATTTTAGTTATTGAAAAAAGGTTCATCTTTGTGTTTTTTTCTCTCTCTGAATTGCAAGTTACCCCCAAAGCAGTTCTATTTTAGTCTGGGACTTTTAACAACAAATGTCCCTTCTTCTCAAAAGCAAACAAATTCCGAAACCAAGGACAAAGTAAAAAGATTATTTTTCTTTGAGGCAGACATTTTTATTTCCTGTTAGTACAGTTACCTTAGCAGAATGGTCACAGGACATTGGGAAACTACGGTTATTACAATAATCTTTGTGGATTACTATCCAAGTGTGCCATCACTTCAAGGGAATGACCAGTTAATAAAAAATATTTCTCAAACTATTTGTTTAGAAAGAAAGGGAATAGGGGTCAGTCAAGCAAGTGCCTGCCATGCAAGGATGAAGTCCTGTATCCAGTTCCCAGCATCCCAGTTAGAAGCCAAGTGCACTATGCTTGTCTAGAATCCCAGCTCTGGAGAGGGAGAGACAGAGAGTCGCTGGGGCTTGCCAGTCAGATAGTCTACAGAAGTCACTGAGCTCTGGGTTCCCTGAGGAAGACACTTGATATTATTCTCTGGCCTCCAGACACAGTGAAAACTTTCATTCCATTAACAATACTGATGCCTTTAGTTTTAGATTTGAAATGATGTGGTGGGGTTCTCCTCACAATTCTAGGCAGTGCTGATAATGGAGCAATGATGGCATCAGCTCTTTTTTTTTTAAGACACCCCCCAAATAAACAAACAAAAAAAATCTCTGATATTTGTTCCTTTTCTAATAGATTAAATACCCATTCTATGTTCTCCTTTAATGCTCAGCACTAATCTCTATCCATATTTACCACAAATGCAAGTGCTTTCTTTATGTCACATAATGGATGTTGTTCTCCCATGGCAGATTCTGACATAATTAAAGCAAATAACACATGTTAGAGAATGCTTGCCAGAAAGACATTTTGCTTGGAATAGAGATAAAATTCATAGGTCAGAGGTCAAAGGAGCCTACACAGGGGAATCTACTGGTTATTTTCAATCCAAGACTAGTGGTGATTCGGGAGTCACAGAGGTATTATGTCATTGCTATTATAACTGTAGAGCTATATTTTTTTCATCGATATCTTCAACATTGCCTTCTATTTTCCCCTACTATTACAGCTACCTTCACATTGCTGGGATAAAACACCCCCCCCAAAAGAGTTTATGGGAATAAGCTGTTTATTTCAGTTTACAGTTTTGAGAGGAAGTTTTGTCATGCTAGGAAAGTATGACAGGCCTAAGCAGAAAGTCCGGGTCACATCTTCATATTAAAAAGACATATTATATCATTGCTATTAGAACTGTATCCCTAAAAAGTTTTCATCTTTATACTGATATCCTTGATGTAGCTTTTACTTTCCCTTACTTTTCTGGCATCTAGCTTCATAGTTATATTCTGAATCTGCTGAAAAAAATTCCAGTTGACATGATTTTTATAATGAATTGTATTTCTAAAAGTTTTTTTCCCTAAAGTTAAATTCTTCTATCAACTTGCTATCATTTTTGGACTACTTTGCTTCATTAATCTTTGAAAATTTTTTAAATATTTTATTTATTCATTTTCAAGCAGAGAGAGAGAGAGAGAGAGAAAGAGAGAGAGAGAGACAACCAGGGCCACCACCTTGTGGGTCTGGTGTATGTGGGTACTGAGGAATTGAACCCGGGGCCTTAGTAGGCACTGGAGGCAAGTGCCTTAACCACTGAGCCATCTCTCCAGCCCTCTGAAAAAATTTTTGAATAAAACATTTTCAAAGAATATGTTGTTATCCTAAAGTATATTGTAGCATTTGTTAGTGTTTATCTTCAGTTTTTCAAATTAAACTCATATTCACTATTCTCAAACTGTTTTTCATATTATTTTGAAAGTAATATGTTTCCTTTCAACAGCAGTGCTTCAACTCGCATAGGATGACATTGAACCATGTATATAATGGACTATTGGTCACTAAATTAAAATAAAATTATGTCTTTGAGTCTTTTTTGTATACATCCTAATTAAATTTTCATGAAAAAAAATATTGCTATAGCTCCTAACAGCGAAACATTACTGAATGTCACAGTTCTACAGGGGCCTAAAAAAATGAAATCTTTATGAATGAGGCTAACTAAAAAATTTACAAGAAGGAAGTGATATCCACTACCCCTGTGGAGGGGAAAGAAAGCAGATCTGGAACAATAGCTCCCTTTAATGTTTACTCAGCTTGGCCATATTAGAGAGAAAATCAAATGAGTTAGAGTGTCTAAGTGCTAGAAGTTTCTACTAAAGAAACTGAACAGAAGAGATTGAAATGCATACCTATGGTCAGATAATTTTAAGCAAGGGCAGCGAGATTGCCCCACAGGAAGCAGAAGTCATCTTTATGAAATGGGGTGGGGATAACTAGATACCCACATGCACACAAACATTCATTATGCACAAAAATCCACCTGAAATGGTTCAAAGATCCAAATTATTACCTGACACTTCATGAATTTAGATGATTATATAGAAGAAAATGTCAACATTTGCCAGTTTTAGATACCAGACAAAAGGTCAGGCAACAAAAGCAAAATTAAATGAGATTCTACTACTAGAAATCTGTACCACAAATATGGAAACATATCATATGGATATGGAGAAATAGTGAAGAACAAATGTCTCACAAGAGGTGAATATCCAGAAATAACACATTGAACATATAACTCAATAAGAGAAAAAAATCCCTCTTTAAAATATACAAAGCATATTAGCAGTTTTTTTTTCAATGACATGAAACTGGCCCAAGTTTCTCTGCATCACTAATGACTAGGGAAGTGCAAGTTGAATCCATGGACATAATGTGTTAATTATCACAATATGAGAAATAAATGCTGATCGATTAGGATGTGAGGAAAATGGAAGCCTGACACTCCAGGTGACATCAGAGCTTAGAGAGCCCTTGTGGAAACAGCACAGTGGTTCCTACAGAAATTAAGAACAGACCCACCAGCGATCCATCGTCTTGCTATCTCCAAAGATCACACAGTCATCACTCATAAAACTAGCTAAATTCTCATGTCCATTACAACACTGTTCATGATAATCAAAATAGGAAAGGACCTTATAGTTCATAAACAGATGAGTGGATAAAGAATGTGAGGGCTTCTTACTGAGTTGTTGACCAATGTGAACCATGAGGTCCCAAAAACAAGACAGGATTCTGCCAAAGCTCTTGAATGCCCACCCCAGGCCTGAGGTAGGATCCTGTTGCTGAAGAAACCATGGAAAGCCATCTATCAGCACTGAGAGACCCTTGAGGTCCAGAATGGTAACCAGATCCCAGATGGTAGTTAGTGCAGTGCTGGAAGCACTGCATAAGCTGCCAGGGGAAACTGGTCAACCATAGTTGGAGTAAACAGAGACTACTGACATAAAACACAGTCTGCCACCATGAGTAGGCTGAACACACTTCCTACTGGGCTAGAACAGTGAATCAAGAAATGAGCACTTGTGCAATGGAGGAGACAAAGCCTGTGGGAGGCAATCAACAGCTTTTAATTTAGCCAAGGAATCCACTCAGTGACAAGAAGCCCTTAACTGGAACTGGTGACTGAGAACCAAATGCACTGAGAAACAAAATCTTGGGCCCCCAAAGAGAAATTCATATTACAAGTGATTTACAAAGAGGCTACTAACAATAGAATCTAGCCAATTCAGAATGTGTATTTCAGTTAAGCTATGCTGATCTCACTCTCCAATGGAGATTCTGTTTGTATTTTCAGAAGGCAGTAAGAGAGCTATGGCTCCTCCAACCCTACCAATGAGCCAGCAGGCTGATAGCTGACATCCTGGCAAGAGATGAGCCACCCCAGACCTACCTGGGAGGATCCACATGGAACCCCACAGAGTGGTGGGGATAAGCAAGAGATTCACAACCACAGCCAATCAGTCAACCCAGGATAAGCCAGTGAGACAGATACCAACGGTTTTCAATTCAACCTAAAGAAGAAGTACAGAGACCCCCCTAAGACCTCAACAATAAAACAGCCTTAATACTCACCGACCATGACTCATGGAACTGAGAGGAAGAGGGGGTGGAAGGATTGTTAGAGCCATGGTGGAGGAGAATGTCCAGAGACATGGCCCCGTCAGTAACAACATACAAAGGGGGATGGAACTGGGTTGACCCCTAGGCTATCCATAACCCCCTTCCCCATGTACTGATCCAGACTGCCCAAGGAGGAGGATACCCAGCTGATTGGGGACAGGAAAGAGGAAAATCGGGGAGTTAGGGATACCAACACATTATTTGCTCATTAAGTGTATCTAATTATGGATAATAAAGGGGAAAGAAAAGAATGTGAGGGCTTTAGCTCCTC
>PVHP010000083.1:52500-221852 GCA_004024765.1 Zapus hudsonius | reverse complement strand
AGAGCAGGAAGTTGATTTTTCTGACAGGTCTTTAGTAAGCATTAAGGATAGGACCCCAGGCTTGGGAGGGAGCTCAGTGGTAGAGTGTACGTATGTCTCTCAGGCTCAAAATCCTGAGTTTGATCCCCATCGAAGAAGGAGAAGAGGAGAGCCTGGCACTCAGTAGATACTCATCAATATGACAGCAGCCTGCAAGGAGAGCGGAGATGAAAATGGTCTGAGTCTCACCTGTGCAGAACCCCATCTTCTACTCAGGATTATTTCTAAAGTATGTGGAAGGGTTTGGGGATCACTTTTATTAAACCAGCCTCTACAACTATTTCTTTACAGGTAGGTCATTTCCAGTCACTCATTTCTGGATGACAGTGGGAAAGGGTTTAAAGACTGGTATCCATATGCAGGCTCTTTTCAGCAGCTCTCCATGCCTTCTATTGGAGTCACTACCAGTTCATAGAAGGCCCAATAAACCTGGGCATTCTAGAAAGTTCCCTAAAGGAGTAAGAGGTCAGGACACACAATGGCTTAGTATTTCTTCTATTGCATATTTTTTTTGTGTGGTCTGAATTCATGCAAAGGCTTCTGTAATAGTGGTATATGAAGCAGAGCTGCGGAGAGTTGCTTCAGATCCCCAGTTCTGACAAGGCAGAAGGTAGATTTTAAGCATTTGTTTCTTAGCTTATTTTTTTTTCTAGGCCACTCAAATACTTTCAAAGCACATTTTAACCTTTTTAACTAAAAATGTCTTGTTTTTCATTTCAGAAACAAATGCAGATAGTCAAAGAGAGGGCACTAAAAGTGATCCCTAGTCCTCCTTCCTGAGAGAGTCAATGCTGACATTTTGAGCTACATTCATTAAAAGATCTTTCTATAAATGTAAGTCTATATCAAATTTTATAACATACCAAAACTGGCTCATAGTGAATATCTGGGGTACATTAACCGGAATAACTTATGTGACCAGAATGGGACACCCTTTGGTTGGTCTGTTGTACAACTTGCCTTTTGCATTTATAAATATATCATGAGAATGTTTTCAAGTTTCTAAATGTTCTCTTGGTACTGGTTGCCTAGTATTCTACTCCGCAGATATACCATGAATTTATGGAAAGAGTCTCTGACTGTGAATTTGTTTTGTTTCTCTTTTTTCTCCAGTATTAGGAACAGCATGAAAATAAATATATTTTTGTCTGTAAGTAAGCAATATGTCCTTTTGCCGAGTATGCCCTCTGTAATAGAGTTCTTTATACATACACATTATCTCATCTGGGCATTTGTCTCATTTTTTGTGTTGAAAATTTGGTTGTAATTTGAATAGTTCAGGTTCCTTCTGCTAATTTGGGCTTTGTGGGAGGGAAAAAAAAACAACATCCAGACTGTATTAAGATTAGGACATTGATGATTGGTGATTCAGCACCTGTAAGGAGATGAAGCTCATAGAGCCACTTGAAGGAATTGTGGAATCCAGTGTGTGTGTGGGGGGGGTCCAGGGAGGGGAGGGAAGGAATCCCCCTGTGCTCATTACAATCGAGCACCATTTAGTAGTTAAACTGCCCCCACCAAAGACATTCAGAAGGGATCACCAGCTGACAGAGGGCCCAACACTCCTACTGTGGGTTGACATTTAGCCTTTAACACACTATGGCAGCATCAGGCTTGTGTGCTGGGGATCTGATGCAACTCTCTGTAGCTCTGCTTCCTATACCACTCTTACAGAAACCTTTGCATGAAGACCACAAAATGCATATTTTTTGACATATGATGCCTGGGCTGGTCAAGTCCATTGGGGAAATATATATGGAGACGGGTGGAGCTCTCACATCTTATTCATATTTATACTTTTTATGTAAGCCCCCTGTTATTTTCCTGAGAATCTGGGATATAGCAGGCTCTGGGGAAATAAGTATTGTAAAGTTGGCAGGTAGAAGGGGTTTTTGGCTGCTGTTTTTCAAACATATTACACATATTTTTACATTATTAAAAACACACGCGCACACACAACACCATTTCCCCAGAAGCCTCTTCGGCTGACTCGTGTCAAGCCTAGTGATTTATAAGATTGTTTGCATATATTATATTTTAAAACACATATTGCTTTTGTAAAATGTGTATTTATTATACATTTTGGAATTTGTAATATGTGCTGGAAAAGCTGCTCCTGCCTCGCTGGGTTTGAGACTGTCATGAAAACACATTCTGGAAGGGACACATTTTTTAGATGGAGTTAAACAGTTCTTCCCTTTGCAGCTCCCATGGTATTCTCTCGCTCCCTCTCTCCCCTCTTCGCCCTCCTTCTGTGCATCACATCCCTACACATAAATAATAAAAACAGTAATGGAACAACAGCCCCAGAAGAATGTTCTGTTAGGAATAAATCTGATTTTTAAAGCCACACAAAATTCATCAGGCTGTGGAAAGAAGCAATTCTGAACTCTATTGATTAGACTACCCCAAATTAGGTAACCTTGTGAAGTATGTTCCTCAAATCCCCCAGGTTGTCACCCAGAGGAGAGGCAATCTGAAATCCATGTGTGTCCTTCGTGCCTAGGAGGAGCATTCAGACCGCACTTGCTTTGGGAGAGCTGCGTGGGTTGGTGTGTGGAGGTCTGAGTGCATCAGATTCAGGCAAAGCCCAGCTAAACAAACATCCACATCCACCCGGCTCAGTGCTGAATGCTCCCGATGTTCTCTCCCACTCCCTCTCACAGGACCCAGAACATTCATTCCACTGAGCTACTGCGCCAGCAGAGATGGACTGCCGGTGCCCCCATTAAGGTTCTGACCCTGCACATTTGCTCTTACATGTTCAATCTCAGCAGGGAGCCGGGGAGGAAGGAGGACATGGGGTCTGGCTTTTTATCAGCATGGCTGTCGGCATCTCTTGCTTGCCAACCCTGCCGCAGAGGGAGAGAGGGAGAAGGGCAGTCATGTGGGCTGATGCCAGAAGGCAGGAAGGAGACACAAGAGATGGCCCTGGAGCGCCTCCTGAATCTCTCCCTAAATGTGAATCTGGCCAGATCCATCAGAAGCAGGACTCAGCATCTCACCATGGAACTTGGCTTCTCTATAGCGTCCCATCAGTGTAAAAAGAAGAAATGAGCTCCAGAGAGGAGACCTGGCTCCTGCACACTGACAGAACAGGGCAGTGACATCCCATATTCTGCACCCGAACCAAGAGCGGAAGGTTCTTTTCCACACCCAGGGAAAATGGGAACCAGCTTGAAAGCCCAGAACTGCACTGTGGTCCAGGCTCTGGGCTGGGTCTTGGGAAGCTGCTGGCCAGATGTGCCCACTGAGCTGCTCCCGCCTGCTGTCCTCAGCAAGGATGGATTTCCTTAGTATGTGTGTTATCAAACCCTCCTACCTTGTCACCCACTAACTCAGTTTCCCCTGCAGATGTCTTAGACCTCCTCCAGCAGCTGCTGCCTTAACCGGCACAAAAGGCCATTCTGAGAGCCAAGATTATGTCTTCAGTGCATTATGGGCACATGCAGTGCGTATATCTTCAGTAAATAACTGCCCGTTTTCACATGGATTATTTAGAATTTCTGATGAAACTGCAGAAATGTCAATGCAGGGTGTAAGCCACCAATCAGAGCGCAGCTCTGTGACCCCTCTCTTCTTCAGCCTGACTGCTATTATCTTCAAGGGGGAAAAATCCTCCTTGTCTCTTGTTATACCTTTTTTATGATCTAGGATCCAGTTAATAATGACTTCGCGTTACATAAAACAGGTACGTTAATGTCACCAAGACTGCAAAGTACTGAATCAACCCGACTCCTTCCAAAAGGAAAACTATAGTGAGGGAACTGAAGGCAGGGAATGAATATGGGGGAGAGGTTCTGTCCTAGAATGGGAGAGAGGTACCTGGTGGCTGGTCTGGTCCTCTTTGAAGTGGAATGTTTAAAGGACCATGTGGTGATGAGGAAGACACTGGTGTCTGGCTGAACAACCCTCCAAATGGAAATAAATCAGGCGAGTGGGTCTCCTTGGTGATTTAAGGCTGACCTGATTATGTGTGTGTGATCCACTTCTAGTCCTTCCGTCCCTTTGGGTCCCTTTCTGGTCCCTTTGGGTGGGAATGTAAGTGGGCCATTCCAAACAACATTAGGGTAATCTAGCTGCTAATTTTCAAAGCAAGAGAAAACCCACCCAGCTTTGCCTTCTCTGTGAAGCAAAGTATTTGTCTCTAATAAGGGAGGAGTGTTGGGCAGAGCAAGCCTTTTTTAGTGGGTTCAGAGGTATTTGCTGTCGAAGCCCCAGTGAGGTCCCAGACTGGGTGGCTAGGTCTTGTCATCACAAGTGCCGTCCTTAGTGAGAAGGCACATTTATCCTTTCCAAGGTCTTCTCTAAAAGTCATGGCAGCTGGTGCAGTTATGCTGTTTGACAGAAGCCACTGAGACAACCAGCCATTCATCTCAGGGATCATCAGAGGAGCAGAGGACCCTGATGATGGATCCAGATATCGACTCAAATCAGGACTAAAGGAGGAAGGGAGAGCTGGGGAGATGGCTCAGTGGTTTAAGGCGCTTGCTTGCCAAGCCTTCCAGCCTGGGGTTTGATCCCCCAAGTACTCACTTAAGGCCAGACACCTGGTGTTCATTTCTAAGAGATCCTGGCATGTCTGTCATCAACCTTGTGCAAATAAGTAAAAATATTGTTTTAAAAAAGGAGGAAGTGTGATGGGATAGGACTTAGTCAAAAGTCTCACCAGGCCTCTGGTTCATGTTATCTCTGGGATGCCCTTTCCTGTTTTCCAGGAATGCTGTGGGAAGGCAGTTTCTGAGCACTGATTGCAAGATGACAATTATAAAGTGAATGCCATAGGCACTGACCACAGTATAAGAACGCACATGTACATGCACACATACATAGTCAGCCCTATCTGCAGCTTCTGCATTGGTAGATTTTATCAACTATGGATCCAAACCCACACTTCACGGAGGGTGGGTCTAATGGTGAGACCAATTCCTCTTAGCATGTCATTCATCACCACAAGGGGGCTTGGCTCCTTCCAGGGATCTTCTCCATGGCTCTAGGACCCAGCATTTATTTATTTATTTATTTATTTATTTATTTATTTATTTATTTATTTATTTATTTATTTAGTGTGTGGAGGGTGTGTGTGTGTGTGAGTGCAAGCACATGCACACACCACAGCAAGTGTGTGGAGGTCAGAGGACACCTTGTGGGCCACTCCTTACTTTCACTTCAACTAAAACAGGGTCTCTCATTGTTCACTACTCCATTGGTGAATGTAGGACTCAGCTTTTTAAACTACAGACTCCATAGAGTCATGTAAGTGAATATGAAAGTCACAAGACATTTGAGCAACAGTAAAAGGTTCTGGATATGCAGTGATAAAAAATTAATTCAGGGCTAGAAAGATGGCTCAGCGGTTAAGGCACTTGTCTGTAAAGCCTAACGACCTGTGTTCGATTCCCCAGCACCCATATAAAGCCAGGTACACAAAGTGGCGCATGCATCTGGAGTTTGTTTTCAGTGGCTGGAGGCCCTGGGGTACCTATACTCTGTCTCTCTTCTCTCTACCTCTCTCTTCTTGAAAATAAATAAAAATATGTAAATTTGTAATAGAATTATTTCAAATCAAGCACCACAATGAGGTGCCTCTGACAGGGCTCACTCAACCCATGTCACATCATGCAACTTCACCACAGCCGTGCTTCTGAATGCAGAACCTGTGCCCTGCGCACCGTTCGTGCCCTCCTGCCATGCAGTGCCAAGGGAAGCTGCCAGAAACACTTTGGTTCAGATTCCAGACTATTGCGTGCTATCAATTACAGTGTTTTTACTGCACATACAAAGTTTTCTGCTTTCAGAGAAACATATGGCTTACTTATGGAAAACAAAGATGTTTAATATTTTCTTACTGTCATTCTTCAGTGTAGAAATATCAGCTTAATGTGGATTGTTTTGTGTTAGAATGTTTGACTTTAAAAAGTGCTATTTGGAGTTGCAGACTTGAGCTTCATAGAAAACAATCATCAATGAATTTTGGCTTGGAATTAGGATAGAATTTCTAAGAATTTCTGAAATGGCCCAAAGCATTTTGTAGTATGTTTTTATATGAAATAGCATTCTCAGTACAGGTGACTATAAAATCAAAATACCAATCAATCCACTCTGAAAAACACAAAAGCTTTGCTTTTAAATAAATGGTAGAAATTATATATATATATATATATTATATATACATATATAATATATATATATATATATATCCAAAGAATTGCTTCAAAATAAAGGTCACATGTGGCAAAAGTGACAAAAGTTTAAGAAGCCATATTCTAGGGTAGTGGCCTTCCCCCTTTCCTGGGGCATTTGGCTTTCAGAGTGGCCTGATGAAGGAGCAGCCACAGATCAGCCTCTGCTCCCCAGTTTCCCAGGTAATCATGGGGCTCTGCAGGATGCTTAGGAACAGAGGGAAGGAACCTTGGTTAGTGGAACGAATTTTTATTACAAACAAGCCCAGGAGGATTATGTGTGAGCAAATGGGAGATCCAGAATGTGGAACGCAAGAAGAGGAAACATAGCACTTGGGAACCAAATCCAGAGAACTTCTGGCCAGGCCTAGTGACTCACAGTAACTCAGGAGAGTGTGGAATTTGTAAAACCAACAGAAAGACAATCCCATCATCAACTTGACCTGGCCGGCTGCCTGACAAAACTCCACAATACAAAAGTGCACTTCACTCCTCAGAGGCTCAGTTGCTCTCTAGGGTGCTAATCGGGTTCTTCAGTCCCCTTCTTATGGTACCCAAGGCTCAACCCCATACTAGTTTTGGGTATTCCAAGAACTGATCCCTATCCTCATCCCCACTGATATCACGAGTCCTGAGTGAACAGCTTGCTGTAGCTCCTATGGAAGAGCAGAGAAGAGACCACAGGTTGGAGCAAGAGATACATTTCAGAAGACTGAGCTCCTCACACCATGGTGAGGAGTTTCGGAAGCTGCCAGCAAAAGAAAGCTTCTGGAATTTTCCGAGTTGCATTTTCTCACGAATGAAGGTTTATTGGCTCCTTGCTGGTTATGAGATTATACCCCAGGCCTCCAGAGATATGTGCGAGGGATCATGTAAATCCAGCATTCTGGCAGAAAGAGAAAAACACTAATTTTTACATTAGTGACATCTCAACATGGAATTGTTTGATACAGCATCTGTTCACACTGATTAGAAAGCTGGACTGGGGACAGCATGTGCTCATCTCACCTCTCTCTAATGGACAGCTCCCCACAGAGCACTGAACACCTGGGAGCAGGTGCCCAACCTTGAAGGGCCAGGCAGGTGCTTTTAACGATTTGCTTTTTGGAACCAGAGCCCATCATAAGCCATCATGGCCATTTCAAGAAAACTGGACAGACTTTTTGTGAGAATGCTTTTTGTTCTTTTTTTGTTGAGACAAGGTCTTTCTTACTCTGTTTCTCAGACCGTTCTGGAATTTACTATGTAGCCTAATCTGGCTTGGAAGTTGGGATCGTCTTACCTCTTCTCCCAGAGTACTGGGAGTACAGTTGTAAGCCATTATATCTGGCTTTTTTAAAAAAATAGTAATTACTTTTATTTTTTGTTTTTTTTTGTTGTTCCTATTTTTAACTAAATATCTTTATTATACATAATGAGGTACATTGTATGATCAAATCTTGTAAGGTACCTCCACTTCCTTCCTCCTTGTCCCCAATCCACTGGGGGTCCTCCTCAATGGGCATACTGGATCAGTCCATGGAGTAGGGGGTTATGAATTGCTCTAGAGGAAGCCAGTCCCTCCCCACTTCTGTGTGTTGTTGATGCCTGGCTTTTGATCATTGCACATGAGAATCTATAAGACCCTGACAGTGGGTCCTTGGAGGGCCTATCATCCCTGGCCACTTCTTATCTTACTCTCTGCTTCCATTCCATCATGATGTATGTGTTGATGTGTCCCTCCATGCCTCTCCCACAAATCTCAAATAAACCCTTCCTCCTTAAAGTTGCTGATTTGTCAGGTATTTTGGCGCAGTGATGTAAAAAGTGGTGAATATAGTACCTAAGGGTTCCCACGGAGGAGCCTGCGGCCACAGCCGGGGCTGACCACCGAAGTCCACAAGATAGATCTGCCGTCTTTATGGTGTGCTAGCATTCTTTCGGCTAGAATGAGGGACTTTGGGGTATCTTAGTAGAAGTTCTGGATTTTTCAAAATGGCAAAGAGTTTGTTGAAAGGTTTGAAGGAATTGAGTTAACCCAGCAGGGCTTCAGAGGTGGTGCCCACCACTGCCGTATCCTTGGAAGAGCAGGAGAGAAAGAAGCTCCACACTGGAAGCAAAGGTAGAATCAGCCACAGAAGCCATGTGGTGTGGGTGCCATAGGTGAGGCAGCTGGTGTGGTGCTGTGGTAAAAGCAGCTGGGTAAGGCTACAAAGAAGGGCACAGCTTTGGAGTGGGAGCAAGATACCCAGATAGGCGTGAGAAACCATGACAAGGTTTGTCTGAGAGAAAGGACTTTGGCAATCCCAGGAGTCACTGCTGGCAAAAATTAGTGAACCAGGCTATGAAAGACTCTGAGTCCCTGTAGACCTGGACCGGGCCACAGAGCCATGATGGCAGCAGGGGAGTACAGAAGGTATGGTTTCAGGAGCACCAAGAGTGTCCATTGGCATTTCTTAGAAGAGGATTATGAATTTAACTGAAAGGCAAGAATGACTATAAATAGTACTTTTAAGATTTCAGTGTCTGCAATGTCCCTATAGTTTAATTAACTATATTCTACTCTTTTTTTTTTTTTTGCAATTGGTGCATGAAGCCAACAGTGAGAAGATTCCCCAAAGGACTTGAGAGTGAAAGAAATGAATTATAGGAATTTTGTGAATTATGTGGATTTTAAAGTTTAACTCTTGTGAGTATGGTTACCCTCAAAGAGGCAGACTAATACCTAGGCTAGCCTGACCATGCCTACTGGGTATACCAACATATATAATGGGTAGAGTGTGCATCAGAAAGAGGGCTGGTCACTTGTGTAATGGAGGAGCCTGGGCCTGGGGGAGACAATCAACAGCTTTCAAATTCGGCCAATTTTCCACTTAGTGAGGGGGACCCCTTGTCTGGAACTAGGGATTCAGGGTGATAGGCACTGGATCCCGTACTCTTGGGCTCCCAAGACAAGATGCACTATGGGAGCGATTGACAGGGAGGCTACTAAAAATAGAATCTAGGTAATCCAGAATTGTGTATATTTGTTTACCTACACTGATCTCACTCTCCGATGGAGATTGTGTTTGTATTTTTCAGGATGCAGCGAGAGAGCTGGGGCCCCTCTAGCCCTGCTGGCCGACTGTAGGCCGATAGCTGAGATTCTGGCAGGAGAGGAGCCACCACAGTCATACCGTGGAGGATCCATATGGAACCACAGAGAATGTTGGGATGAACAAGGGACCCACAGCCACAGCCATTAAATCAACACAGGATAAGCCAATGAGACAGAAACCAACGATTCTTGACACAAAAACCCCTAAACTCACAACCTTAAAGCAACCTTAATACTCATCCACCACGACTCAGGGACCTATGTGGAAGAGGGGGCAGAAAGATTGTGAGAGCCATGGTGGGGGAGATTATCCAGAGGCATGGCCAGGAGAACCTGGCTGAATACTAGGCTATCCATGGTCCCCTGTCACAAGGACTGATCCAGACGACCCATGGAGGAGGTTATCCAGAGGAGTGGGGAGGGGGGACAGCGGGGAATTGGGGATAACAACTCATTGTTTCCCACTAAATATTGTAACTCATAATGGACAATAAAAAAAAAAAAAAGAAACATCGGGCAAGATGAGCAGAGAAAAAAAAAAGGGCTGGTCAGCCACAGCAGCAGAGAGCCAGCCAGGCCATGGAGACCAACTTGGTGATACCTAAAATAAGCAATGGTACTGTTTTAAAACATCTGTTTTACTTTGATCTGATTCAGTGCTAACCCAAACCCTTTGGATTGCCTTTTGATTTTCTAAGTAGACATGCTAATAAGAATTAGGCTCATTCTTCAAACTATACATTCTAGTGTTTCAGTTACTTTCCTCTTTGCTACCACAAGATACCTAACAATTTAAAGAAGGAAGGAAGGTTTTATTTTGGCTCATGATTGGAGGGGTATCGTGGCAGGGAGGGCATGGTGGCAGGAGCAAGAGATGGCTCCTCATTTTATGTCTGAGATCAGGAAGCAGGAAGACACCGAGTGCTGATGCTCAGCTGGCCTCCTCCTCCTCTTCCTTCTTTTCTTCCTCCTCCTCCTCCTTCTTCTTTCCACTGAGCCATCTTTCCAGCCCTTTCTTTCCCCCTTTTTATTCATTGTAGGGCCTCAGTGTCTAGGATGGTGCTGCCCATATCAGGGTGTTTCCTTGGTAAATTCTCTCAGGAAATGCCCTGACAGAGACACCCGAAAGTGTGCGTCACTAATAACATAGGAATTTCTTATTCCAATGAAATTGACAGTTGAACTCTCACATCTGGGTTCTGAGCTATCTCATTCTTGCTATCACATTTAATAAGATGATATTGCAAGTTCCCACACACCCTTATTTTAATAGCAGAAAGAGGTAGTTCTTTCTACAGTGGGTTATATTTTTAAATGTAACATTCTATAGTGCCCTTGCTTAATTTTTGAAATATAATTAAGAGTTTGTCTCTGAGAGCTCATTCCTAGAATGTGGGTGTCATATATTTTCTTAGCCTAGAAGATTCAGAACCATATTTTCCCCAAGAAGCCCTTCTCCCCAGTGTTGACGTGTTACTAATACTGACATGTTCTGAAAACAACAGTGAGGATCCTTGAAACTTCAAGCAGTGAGGGGGGTGGGCACCATGCTTGCTTTGGAGATGACAGGTATGGAGAGCCAAGCACGGTGCCTCATAACTGTGATCCTAACACTCTGGAGGCTGAGGCAGAGGACAGCTATGAGCTTCAGGCCACCCTGGGCTACAATGTCTTAAAAGGAAAACAAAACAAGAATACAGGGAGAAGTCACTCAGTAGAATGCCATTTTGCTTCAGACCCGAGACCACAGAACCAACACAGATCCTATAGAATGAGGCAGAAATGGCTCCTGTTGATTAATCTTAATGGCCATGGCCATACTCTCTCGGAATGCCTATCTCTGGTTCAATTGTCCAGGGACTGAGCCAGCTGAGGGGACAACTCACAGTCTTTCCTTCACCCTCTCTGTGTTATGTTCTGGCTGGTAAGCATTTGAGCTGATGAATGGTGAAGGAAGGGAGACAGGAAACAAAACTGGCTGGATCTCAAGACAAGTGTTCATTTTCTACAGGTTTAGGTACACTGACTAAGTCTTTCTCACTGGGTCTGAGAATTAAGCTTTGACTTTACAGTTGGGATTTAGCCCATTTCCCAAACTTCTACATACCTTCTCACAGTGTCCAAGATTCTCTGGTGAATAGATTCTCTATTTCCAGATAGAGGTGTCGGATCTAAGGAAAGCCATTTGTTTGTTAGTTACTGGAAGAGCTGAGGGCTGTCAGTCGCTGAGGTTCTGGGCATAGCTGGGCATGGGCTGGACTGAGGACTGGATGATGGGGACAGCGGCAGGTGGCCTGGGAGAGCTCTAGGTCATGGAGACGAGGGAGACACAAAGAAAAGGTGGGTGGGAAGGAAGGAAAAGCCATGCTAGACTGTATCCATGAGAAATGCCCTTGGCCCGAAGGAACCTTCTCTCCTCATGCATGGGAGAGCCGCCCTTGCCTCCTTCCCCGTTTCCAATGGCACCAGAGTCAGGGATTGCACTCCAGCCGCCTTCAGCGGTGCGGTGTGGTTCAGACACCATTCATACATCATCCTCAGAGAGGTTCACCCATTTGGCCCTTTCATTACAGTATCCTCTATGTGTATGTGTGTGTTTCAAGCCATCGTATTCTGACCTTTCTTCATTCTGTTTGGAAATAACAGAAGCAATTGGTTCCTGTTACCAGCTAAATGCTTAAGAAATTTCTTTTTAAGAGACCTAACTGAAAAAGCATAAAAACGTCCAAACTCTCTCATTTAAAAACATCACTACAAGCTTGGCCCTTGTATGATAATGCCTAAGTGCAGTGTTACCACTGAATCCTGGATGCTGCGGAAATAAAGTCGGGAAGGAAGGATGAGAGGACTTTAATGGACCTTCCATATGCTCCAGTGGGAAATGAGCATGAGGCT
Organism: Zapus hudsonius; assembly: GCA_004024765.1. NCBI lineage: Eukaryota > Metazoa > Chordata > Mammalia > Rodentia > Dipodidae > Zapus > Zapus hudsonius. The sequence goes on along the minus strand of PVHP010000083.1, from coordinate 209,660 downwards.
TTGCTCTGAAAATAACACCAAGGGCAGAGAGTCCCATCCTAATGTGAGGATAATATACATGAGGACAATTAGACAGTTACTCGCCTTTAGCATGTTCAGGATTGACTTGTACGTTAGGAAGCCTTGACAAATTAACCAGAGAGCAATTCTGTTAATTGTTTCCTTCTTGATTTCCACTTCTCTATTCCTGTATGCAGAGGCAGGCAGAAACAGAGATCATATCCTTTATCAGTTACTTAACATAGATAATTTCGGACTGTCCATGACTTAAAATGACATCTTGACTTAAGGTTTTTCTGATTTTACAATGGTGTTATAGCATACTCTCCCACTCATTCTGGTTTTTTTTAAACCTTAATACAGTCTCACCTAAGTTCCAAAAGATTTATTTCTTTATTTCTCTATTATCTATCTATCTATCTATCTATCTATCTATCTATCTATCTATCTTTCTATCACCTATCAATCAATCAATTTATCTATCTTTCTACCAACTATCTATCTATCTATCTATCTATCTATCTATCTATCTATCTATCTATCTATCATCTATCATCTATCTATTCTGTGCTGAGTGCACCTAGAGCCTCAGGCATGCTAGGCCAGCCATCAGCCTTCTACCACTGAACCACCTCTCTAGCCACATTACATGAAATAGTTTCATCAGAAAATGGGCTTTGTGTAAGATGATTTTGTCCAACTGTAGGCCAAGAAGTGCTCTGAGCATATTTAAGTTAGGCTGGGCATGCTGAATATATTTTAGTCTTCTTATAGGTTTGTTAGGATATAGTTGCAATGGAGGGGCATGTTCATTGATTCAGGGTTATGGGTGGATTCTTTGTGTTGATTTGCTTAGGATAAAATAGTAATGATTCTAAGATGATAATGTCAAAGAGCTATTGAGCACCTATCACAGGGCACATACTAGGTAAAGAACTTTCTATGTGTTACTTGATCTCCTTTAGTTATAGGTGCATGAAGCAGAAGTGATTATTACCTTTTTTTAGATATGGGAAAGGATGTTACAAAGGGTTAAGTAATTGTTCATGGTCACTGAGCTGGGAGCTGAGGAGTCAGGACACCATGAGCTTGATGAAGAGCTCTCCCACGTTCCTGGTGGAGGTGCCAGTTCCAGAGAAGACCTGCTGTGTGTCTTGGGGACTCCAGAATTTCTCAGACATTGGTAGCCTCCTCTTTCACAAGGAGTAGGTATGCTAAAATGATGAATCCCCCACCCTCAAGAATATCTAACTCCTATTGTCACACTTATTTATAATGTGTTTTCTATTTTTTTCAGAAATGTGGATCAAACCTAGGGTTTTATGTACACCGAGCATGCATTCTACCGTGAGCCAACATCCCCAGCCCTACAATGCATTTAAAAAATATTTCATTTATTATTTACAAGGAGAGAGAGAGAGAGAGAGAGAGAGAGAGAGAGAGAGAGAGAGAGAGAGAGAGAGAGAGAGAGAGAAGCAAGCATGGGCACACCAGGGACTTTAGCCACTGCAAATAAACTTCAGACACATATGCCACTTTGTGCATCTGGCTTATGTGGTTAACTGCTGAGCCATCTCTCCAGCCCCCACCTACAATGCATTTTGAGTGAGTCAGTCAGGTAAAAGTGGAAGGACATCAAATACAAGCCTTTGCAAGCTGTTTGATTTTGCATGAAGGAGTTCAGCAGGCCAGATGCAGATGTTAAGAGAGTTCATTGTTGAAGTTCATTGTTATAATGGGCAATAAACAAAAAGCTCACAGAATATATTTTCAATGTCTGGGCCTTACTGTATATTGAAATAGCCAAATATGATACTATTGATTTCTAAAGTCAATAGGTACACATTGGGCTAGGCAATACAAATGGGTACATTCTTACTGAGATTGCACCTCTGATGGGTTGAGGGTAAGCAAAGGAGATACAGAAAGTGGAAGACAAGCTAACTCCCAGCAAGAACCAACCAGGCCAATTATGTAACAAACTCTCTTTATTACTGTGTTACGATATCTTAAAGAAGTCAAGGTCACTGCTTTACAGAGCTTTGCACATGACTGGTAGTTTCACTTTTGTTAGTAAATACATAGAAATTAAAACTAATTTTAATACTTCAAGCAATGCCAGTAACTGCAACTGGAATGACTTATGAAGAGAGGAAGGTCTATAGAAGGATGTTTTTTCTTAAATGTCCAAAGTCTCTGCAGTGACTAATGTCCTTTCTACATGACAATTACTATTATTAATCTAGTATTTAATAGTTCAGAAGCCTTTAGCTGGCCCCATAATCATAGATAACTCCTAGAGCCAAACACTAGTTCTAAAACATTACTGGTATGATCTATACATTTGAGATATATGTGAGAATGTAAATTAGTGCATGGATCTCAGTAGGGACATTCTTCAAAACACTAGAACTAGCACTACTGTGTGATCCACTTACATCATTCTTGGGTATAATACCAAAGGAATCAAGTCAACATACTACAGAGACACTCTGCTACTGTCTTTTTGTTTGTTTTTCAGTGTGAGGACCTCACACAGATTAGAAGGGAGATCTACCACTGAGCTGATTTCCCTGTTGTGTCCTTTCCAATATATATCCGAGGGTCACTTGGCAAGACAGAAAGACTCCTCACAATGACCCACGATAGAAACTGGACTCTAGGAAGCCACTATGGAGTTGAAGATAGATGTATTTATTGAGGCTCTGTTGAGAGAGAGAGAGAGAGAGAGAGAGAGAGAGAGAGAGAGAGAGAGAGAGAGAGAGAGAGAGAGAGAGGGGAAAGCCAGTTTAGGTGTCCATCAACAGATGAAAGGATAATGTAGTATATATACATGAAGTTATATTTAGCCATAAAGAGGAATGAAACTGTGTCACTTGCAGGAAAATGGAGATCATCATGTTAAGTGAAATAAGCCAGACTCAGAAAGATGAATATTGCATGTTTTCTCCCTTAGGTGGAATCAAGATTTTAAAAACATGTGTGTGTGTGTGTGTGTGTGTGTGTGTGTGTTATGAAAGTATAGAGGGGATTTCTTGTGTGGGGGGGAAAGAAGGGGTCTAAAGAGGAAAGAGGATAGAATAGCAGCTTAGTAATGGAGGGAAGAAAGACACATATTACATGTTTTCTCTTCTATGTAGAAACATGAAAATCGTATGAAATGAAAGTAGGAGAAGACAGGGATTAGCTGGAGGAGGGAAGGGGGCAAATGAAGGTTAGGGTGGGAGAATATGACTAAGGAAAGATTACAAACTGACATAAAAATGCCGAATCCATTCCAAGTGTCACTTGGCAAGATGCCTTGAAATGCCCCACTGAGGCCACTACAGAGGTGAAGTGGATGTGTCCCAGGTAGCAGGTTGGCCTTTGAGCAGCCTCTGTTGGTCTTATCTGGAAGTCAAGGAAGAACCTTTGCTGATGTGTTCTACAGCAATGGCCTCCAGGTGGCTCCAGGTCCCAGACGCATGGGTTCTAGGAGTCAAGAGTTCTTTTTGCTTCCAGACCAATGGTCCAACCTGCTGGGAAGAATCCAACCCATGCATGCTGGACTCCATGTCTTTGGTGGAGACATAAAGAGGACCATACCAGGGCATATGGTAAGACAGAACTGCCTAGCAGATCATGGCAGATTAGCGGTGGGCCACCTTCCAAATCTGGAGCTCAGGAAATACACTTTTCTTTCTTTTTTACATTCATGTATGGTGTATGTCTATGTGTATGTGTGTGTGTGTGTGTGTGTGTGTGTGTGTGTGTGTGTGTGTGTGTGTGTGTACTGAGGCCAGAGGATAATGTCCAGTGCCTTCCTCAATCACTCTTCACCTATTCTTTGAGACAGGATCTCTTGCTGAGCCTGGAGCTCAGTGACTTGGCTATATGAGCTAGTCTGGAAGTCCCAGGGATCCTCCTGTCTCTGCCTCCCTGGTGTTGGGATTATAGGAGGGTATCATCAGGCTGAGCATTTTATGTGGGTGAAGAGAATATGAATTCAGGCCCTCGTGTATGAGAGCAATTACTTCACCAAGTCAACCATCTCCTTAGCTCCAGAAATCGACTTCTCATTGAAAACAAAGTCTAGACATGTGCTTAACAGGTGTCAGTATTTCGAAGAGGCTGTTGTGGTTTGAATGTTAAAAAAGAAAGGCTCCATGGGCTCATGTGTTTGAATACTTGGTCTCCTGTTGGCGGTGCTATTTGGAAAGATTGTGGAATCTCGAGGAGGTAAAGCCTGGCTGGAGAAAGTTGGTTATTGGGGGCAGGTTTCAGGTTTGTGATGGGGCCCCACCTGTCTGTCCTTTGCTAATGTGATGCTGGCTTTCTGCTCCCACAGTCATGCCTTCCTCACCATAGTGAAACTTCCCCTGGAAACTCAAAGCTGAATTAAAGCCCTTTCCTTCTGCTCCTGGTCATATATCTGTTCACAGTAATGAGAAAGAAACTGACCCTATACATTCCTGAGTTGAAATTTGGATGCAAATGAGATGCTTGGAAGACATCACGTCTAGATTCCAGGGCGTCCCTAGGAAGACTTGTTTAGTATGACTAGGGAGGTGTGGCCTGGGCCTGAGCATATCTTGGTTTTGCCTTTGTATTTGAAAAATGCCCTAGAGGTGATTATCTTCCTTATGGCTGAGGACAAGAGGATTTTAGGATAAAAAGGGAAAGCAAATTAGGCTTTAAAAAAAGATGGAACAACATACCTTTCCATAGCCCAGAGTAGGCTCACTCAGCCTGAGCCTTCCTGACATCCAGGGGGGATCACTCTCCTGGGAGTGGGAGAGCTGCACCATGCCTCATGGGATGTTTAGCTGCAACCCTGGCCTCCACCCACTAGATGCCAGCAGCACCTCCATTGGACATGATGAATGTCCCCAATGTGGCTATGCAGGGTGCCAGTTTGCCTCAAGCTGAAACAAGTTAGACAGCACTAGAGGCCATGGAAACTTTGGGCATCTTTAAGAGGTCCAGAGGGATGTATGGAAACCCTTGCCAAATCTCTGATAGCACACTAGAAGTAGCTAATTTTTCACTGTGTGATTATTTTCCCTGGAAAGGAACTTTCTTCTAGCTTTCTGTGGTTGTTACAGGGACACACTTTGAAGAGAGGTGGTAACTCTGAAGAGAAACTCACAATTTGCATCAACCTTTCTAGTAGATTAAGTCTAACTGAGGAGGAGCACCCTGGAGAGAGGATCCAGGACACCTCTGTGGCTCCCACACAAGCCCCTCATGTGCACCAGTCACTGGCTTAAACCCTCTCCTCTGCTGAGCCATGTTGACTAGAAAAATTGTTTTCTTAAAAAATACTCCTTTCTTAACAAAGGAAGGGTTGAGGCTGTGACAGCACGAAGATGACAATCCCCAGGATTTCTATTCAGCAGGAGCAAGCTTCCTTTTGTTCTCCTCCTCTCTTCCCTTCATCTTCCCCCTCTCCCTCCCATTTCTCTTCTCTCTTTCTCTCACTATGCTTTATCTTTTGCCCTTTCCTTTTCCCCTCTGTCTCTTCTCTCTAGCCCCCTCCATCCCCTTTCTTTCTCCTTTTTCTCTCATTTTTAAGTCTATTCGATTGGCTTGCCCAGCAACCTTACAGAAACTTCTCTCAAGAGCAGCCTATTGAGCCATGCTCTCAAATTGCCCCCAGAGCCCACTGGATATTCCTTCAGATGTCTAACAAGCGTTGAACACAACTGAGGTTTAGAGAGACACAGAAATCAATACTGCGGCTTCCACCAGTCACGCTGAGGGATTAGTTGTCCCAAGGAAAAGCACAGACAGTTGAATAAGAGAATCATGACTCCGAATACCCTAACAGGTTTATGAACTACAGAGCAGCCTCTGGCCCTGATCACCTCCAGGTGGCCTGCAGAAAAAGGAAGCTGTGAAAACATTCACTTAGCTTTCTCCCTCTTTGTATTAATGAGGTCAAGTGGTGGACCTCAGGGGTCAACAGTGGTACTCAGAGGAACGACGGTTGAAGCCAGTAGGCATGGATGACCATCTGAGCAGTGGCCCTCAGAGACTCTGGGCATCTTGCTGGGTTTGGAGAAGTCAGTGGCCACATCCCTTAGGTCACAGCAGAGAGGACACAGGCCTAGATAGGAAATCGCAAAGCAGCGGGAGCTGAGCATGGTGGTGCCACCTGGAATCCTAGCTCTTGGGAGGATCACGAGTCCAAGGCCAATATCTTGTCTCAAGAAAGTGTCTAAAAAGAAGAAAGACAAGTGTCTCGGACTGCTGCTGTGAGCAGCTAGAATTAGATGGTGGCAAGTGTTTATAGTTTAATAAGTGAGGGGAGAGATTATCGGAGCAGGGCAGTGAACTCAGGCAGGTCTTCTCCATGGGCAGAATTCTGAGGCAAGAAAGCAATAATGTCATTTTAGTAGCTTCTCAACCTTGATGAGATGGGGCTCTTTTTAGCAAGTCAAAAATCTCATATTCCCACCTACTACTCTTTGCATCTGCAGAGAAACCTTCTGAACCCAGGACACCCTAAATGCCTCATATATGTGTCATGTGGTTGGGAGGGACATTTGAAACCAGGTAAGCCAAAGATGTCAGTTTCAGGCAAAGGAGAGAGAGTCACTCTAACTGCCCCTATGGGCTTATAGAAAGTGAAGAATTAAAGCTATTATCTGTATAATTCAAACCCAAACCTACCTTTCTCTAAATTTATAAGACAATTTAGGCCTTAACTAAATAATTCAGGTAGAGATAATCACATCAATTATTTAGATGGCCATCTCATCCCCCACATATTCCATCTCTCTCACTCGGATATAGAAAGTTGACAGCAATTAAGTCTCTTAAAAAAAGCCATAGGAGGTCACTGATTTGGAGGGCAAATGTGTTGCCCCCAAACCATGATCAGTAGAGGCCAACCCAGAAGAGCAGTTTATACTGAAGAGCAGACTCTGGCCTGATTTGCTCAGTGCTTCTTCATGGGACTGAGGTTCAGGAACCATAGACCAGGTGTCAAGGTCATGTCTTGCAATGATGAGCTTATCCTGTCCTTGGCCCAGCACAGCATCACCGACTCCAACCCAGAGGAACTCAGCACCCCTGAACTTGCAGAAGAACCTCATTTCTGGGCCTTGTCTGGATGGCGGGTGTAAAATCCGATTTTGTGCACCCACAGCTGGTGATTCACAGGTATGGAAATGACACCGCATAAACAGAGCTTACCGTATAGCCTGTGAGACACCTATCAGATTATTGTCAGAGAAGATGGTCCTTTTCTATTGTGACTCTAGAACAAGGGTAAGGTCACCTTGGTTGCTCTGGGCTTAGTAAGCTTCCCAATGTGGGTGACTACTTGTGCATCTGAAGGTCTTCATGCGTCTGTTTCCATGTGCCTGTGTGCACCTGGCTTTCTGCGTCCAGATGCAGGGTGCATCTGCCACATCCAGGCTGGTGGCTTCAGCTTTCCTTAGCACTGACGTTCATTTGTCTGGTCCCATCCCCCACCATCTCCTCACATGAGCGCATGCTCCAGTCTTGCCTAGGCTGGCTATTCCTGCACTTGCAGCTTCCCTGCCCCCTTCCCTCAGCCCTCTTATCTAAAGCAGCGTGTCACTGCAATTTTATGGTCAACATTACAGACTCAAGCCCTCCTTTGAACCAATCACACTGCACTGAATATGTTAAGGGAATCCAGGCTTTCTGTAAGAAGCCTGCTTCCTAAGCCATACCGCCCGACCTCTCTCGAGCGGCTTCCATAAATCTGCCTCACCTGATGGGAGATGGGCTTTTTAGGACCTCTCAGGGTGCTTTGAGGTAGCACTTCTATGAACTCCTTGCCACAATAAATAATGCTACCTGCAATATGTCTTTGGGAGTGTGTCAGCAGTGGCTGTCCTGCCATGAATTTTTATTCTTGTGCCGTCTGGAAGATAGATTCCAGATCCTGCGTTTCCCTGCACTTAGTGTCAGATCTCTTTACCCCTTGCCCCAGCAGAATGACAGAGACCACAAATAAAATAAAATAAAGAAATTTTTAAAAAGTAGCCCAGGAAAAATGGCTCAGGATGAGAGGGAAAGGGCCACACTCACCTTGCAACCGTGACGAACTGCCAATCTGATGGCAGTGGTTACCTGAGAGGAAGGAGGATTTAAGGGAGGCAATTCCAGCGTCCTCAAGAAGGAAGCAATGGACCAGGGATAGTTGAAAAAAGTGATTTTCTACCTGGTAGAGTAGTTGGGTAAGAGGAAAGCCCAAGTTTGGATCAATCATCCAGTATAAAGAGCAACAGAAATCCATTTCTAAGCACCAGCTAGATGGTCACTGCATTTGGCAGATTTCAGGCAATTGGTCCATGAAAAGCCACCAATAGATTTGGAAATAGCAAGAGATGACATCCCAGGTAAATCCCAGTGTTCTGAAAGCTAAAGAGGAGGAAGAAAAATCACATCTGTAGTTTGGGAATATCAATCAGCCTCTCTCCCCAGTTTTCCCTGACTCACATGTCTCTGCTGAGCTAGAACTGAGAGCCCATGTGGCCGTATAGTTTTCTTAGTTATCATTTCTGCAACTTGAGATCCCCTGGCAATGCTGAAGCCAACATTCACCATTGTGGTGCCCATGAATTTCCGCTTCTTTGAAATGTCCCAGGTCCCAGGAAGCTTCTGCATTAATAACTTGCCAGCTGTATCCATTACGGTGGGAGACAGCGCAGGAAAGGAAGAAAGCAAAGATGGCTTTGATATGTTAACATCGCATGGTGGCTGATACTTTCATTTTACATGCTGCTTCCTCTTTGGAGAGGATGAAATTCAACAATGCTCAGCTCTGGCTTCTGAGCCCATAGAGATCTACACAATCCCAGACTGATAAGAGAGCCCAGAGCTGCAGCACTCCTAAATTGGAACTCTACAGTGACACCCATAGGAATGACCTGGCTCAGCGGGGCTAGGCTGGGCCTGGGAGGCTGCTGAGGCTGTCTATGCCATTGCATAGAACGGTTTTTGTTTCCAAGTATTTAGTACATGCACTACCACTTTTCTCAAAATTTTATACATATGTAGAATTTCAACTTTGTGGTAGTTTTGATATCTGGATACTCCAAAGGCTCCCAATCAGAATATCTTGGCTTCATTGGAAATAATGACAAGAGACTGTAGCTGATTCCCTGTGAATGCACAACTTGGGTCCATTGATCTTTTGGCTCTATAGCGATACACTGCTAGGTCTTGCCCTAAGGGACTCAGGTTGTTTATGCAGAATGTTTTCAGTGGTGGCCTCTCTTAAATAATCCCCACCCAGACAGAGTCAATGCCACACTGTCGTTTCTAGTCTCCTGGGGGCCGAAGACTATGTGGGCACATTCATCAATGAAGCTATGAATGGTCAATGAAGGGGCCCCATAAGGGGGACCATGGGATTATTCAACACCTATCAATTCATCTCCAATACAATGAGATTAGCAAAACTACAATACTGGCAACCTGCTGCGGAAGTAACAAGGTCACTTTCCGATGCATTTCATGACAAATTAAAGTTCCTCATGGTTAATGTAACCTGGGAGTAAGAAGCACCAAAGTCTCTCATCTATCCCAAAGTGCTGAAATGAAGCAGCCTGGAGTGTAGCAGCCCGTCAGTCAAGTCCTCTGAGGCTGGACCTCATCCTCATGATCACTCGTTTGTAAACTGGGCTTTCTGCCTGCTGAATACCTTTCAAAAACAGAAGTTCTCTCCTAATTGCCTAGGCTGACCTATATTTAGAAACCTGAAATGTGCCGGAGTCTGGAGGAGCCAGAAAGATGCTGGAGTTAATCAGTAAATCAATCTGAGCTGACCCCATGAGGACACTGAGCTCCGAAGGTTGTTGGTCAAGGAGCTTTTGGAGGCTGGACTTAAAAGAACCCTCTGGTTTCCCTGAAACTGGGAAATCTGCTGTTTTGTGCAGAAACACATTCTCGGAAGAGAATCCGGTCTGTTCTAGGACAGGCCTTGCGTCTCTACTGTCGGGAACAAGGGACAAGGTTGACTTGCTTTTGCTCTTGTGTTCTCTGTTGGGCTCTGTCTTCATTGCCATCGGCCACAGAACCACGGACAGAGAAGCCAGAGCCATGTGCTACTTCTCCAAGAAAACTGAGCTGCAAGGTCTTTTCTTCCCTCTACTCACCCTTGGCCACCTATCCCCTCTTCTGAAAGACTTCATTTCTAAATATTGTGTAAAATTCATTTTAATGTTCCTTTTTATTTTTACCCATAGTGTGATTAGGATAATTTTATAAAAGTTCAGAATTTGAAATATTTGGAGGATAGCATCAACAGTATTGGGCAGTGTTTTCGGTTTCAGTGAATTGTGGATGACATTTAGAAATGAACATCAGGTACCCTACAGATTAGCAATTATTGTGATGGGAATGCTGGACAGAAAATTCAGGAAGCCCATGGATTCTATAGAACTAGCGCTCACCTTCAAATCTGATAACTCTTATGAGTTTGGCAACCTAAGCCACATGGTAGTTTGGATTATTATTTGAAAGGTCTGAGCAACTAAACCAGGGGGAAGGCAGCCACCTGCCAGAGTGCTGCTGGGCATTTGATGCCAGCAGAAAACACTTGTCAGCTATGAAGAATGGCAAAATCTGGTGGGTTTTTTTGTGTATTAGGTTTAAATTTTTAACTAATTTTAAGGTTATCTTAAGCTCTCAGAACCATACACATGTGTTTTTAAAATTTTTGCATTAAAGTTTACATTAATAAACTAGGAGTTGAGGAAGTTAAGTAATGGTATAGAAAAGTTGTCATTTATCATAAACTTTGTTGAGCATTTATAGACTAAGTTTGGAGAAGATGAACAAGTATATCTTTACCTTCAGGAAATTTATGTTCTAATCGTCTCAATGCAACGAAGTCACTAAAAATCAGGAATGTCCAGATAGTGACGTGGGAAGTGGGAAGACACGACCACACAAGCAAGAGCTCAGGGAAGCAGAAAATCAAGGAAGCACTTGAGAGCCAGGAAAGGGTTCTCATTGGTTGAGTTTGTACAAGGAAAAGGAAGGGCATTTCAAAGACATTTGACAACATCTGTGAAGCCAGAAGTTCAATGTGCACTCATGAGACCACAGGGAGATTGGTCCAATGCAGCAGGTGGTGACTCTCAGGGTCAAATCCTGAGGTTGTGTTTGACCATCTGAGAAGGGAAGAGTTAAGATGGTGTCCAACTTAACTGGCAATAAGTGAAGAGCCTGAAAGTTATCTTTAAGCAGAGGATTATTATAATGGGAATACATGCTGGCTAAGTAGGGAAGGTACCCTGAGCCATTAAGCATGAACCTAGCTGGGGACCCTAGAAGAAGTTGGACGTAATAGGTCAAGTAATTCTGAGTATAGCAATAGTCAGTTCCTGTTCTATTCCCAGTAGGTCTGAGACCACTATAGCCAGGATGCTGGCCACATGCTCAGAGGGTAAAGTGCTTGCTATCCAAGCAAAAGGACCTGAGTTTGGATCCCCAGCACCCACGTAATACCAGGTGGCTATGGTTATCTGTTTGCCATACAGCAAGTGGGAGACAGAGACTGGGGAACACCGCAACTAGACTAGTTGAATTGGCAAGAACTGGGTTCAAGTGAGAAACCCTGTCTCGGTAAAGTAGAGAGTGAGAAAGAAGCCTATGTCACACCTGTGCAAACCTGCACACTCATCTGACTCATCTGGGAACACATATGTACTCACCCTTATATGAACATGCACATACACATACACATGCACATACACACTCTAACCATATACATATACATACACATATACATACATACATATATATATAAAACATATACAGATGCAAAAAAAGGAAGCTATAACAAAAAAACCACTAAAACTCACCAAACGAGCGATATCGTTAAAATTTCATATAACTTTGGGGAACATAAACAGCGTGTTTTGAGGTCCTTTCTAAAAGAGACAGTGTTTAGGACTCACGTGACAAAAGACTGAAGGGCTGATGATGGTCAGTTTCTGGAACATTCTACCACATCAGGATGAGAATTTCACTATTGACAGTCTTGGTGCCTGGTGGTAATAAAAACCAAGCATTTGTGTTGGTTTTATTTTTATGGTTCTCTTTACTCATTTTTTGCATGTGTATGTGTGTGGCGTGCATGTGTGTGTACATGTTCTCATATGTGTGTGGGTATACATGCATGTGTGTGCAGGCCAGAGGTTGATGTCAGGGCTCTTCCATGATCACTCTCCACCTTATTTACTGAGGCAGGGTCTCTTACTTGAACCTAGATTTGGCCATTTGGCTGCAGCTTGTCCTGGGGATCCCCTGTCTCGACCCCGAAAGTTCTAGATTACTGGTGGCTGCCATGCCCGCCCAGCATTTATATCAGTGCTGGGGATCAGAACTTGGGTCCTCACACTTGAGTGTCAAATGCTTTATCCACTGAGCCATTTCCCCAGCCCCAGTTTTATTATTTTAAAATTCTCTCCCAACAAACCTCTCATTTAATCATCACACTTAGGGTGACTGCTCCCATGGTCTCTACACACAAACCACAAAGGAGACAAAGGCCAATAGTAGCTCCAGGCAGGCTATGATTGTGTTGAGGGTGATGCTGCCGCATCCAATGGACAGAGGACAGGGATGCCACTGATATCCCGCAGTGCACAGGCCAGCCAATAGCAAGAAGAATCCAGCACAAAATGCCAAGAGTATTAAAGTTGAGAAACTCCAATATAGACAGAGGTGCTTATTGAAGCATTATTCAGGATAACAAAATTTTAGAAATAATCTTCATGTCCAACAAAAGCAAACTGGCTAAATAAATTATAGAATATCCATATGCCCATGGGGTTCACTCTCTAGTTATATTTTCTACTTAATGATATTAGGAAATTGCCCATGGTATAATATTAAGCGAACAAAATCAAAATAATGTACAATACAGTCCTTATTTCATAACAATGGAAGAATGCACATACAAACCACATATACACATGACCAAAAACCAGGACTTGGAAGAAGTTAACAAAATGTCAACCATGGTTAACACTAGAGGGTAGGATATAATATTTATTCTCATCTCTTCAATTTTTTATATTTGTAAAAATCTTATAGCAAGCATTAAGTTTCTAATAAAATGTAATCGATTTTTGTTTCTAAAACATCTCAGTGGTTTGAGACATAGGCCAAAATTAAGGTGCAATGTAATTGGACTAAGGGACTTTTAAATGTATGCAGGAAGCTTTAATACTCAATGGCTGGAGGAAGCTGGTTTTGCTTATGATCAATTAAGGTATAAAGCTTGAAATGAAAGAGAAGAGGTCTAAAGGGAGTGCCAAAAGAACTACTGCAACAGGGGCTGTAGCTCAGTGGTAGAGTGCACGCCTAGCAAGCAGGAGGCCCCAGGTTCAATCCCAAAAACGAATAAACGGATAATAAAATCACCAACCAAGCAAACAAATTGTGCAAATTTAAGATATCTTAAAACACTGTACCAGGACAGGGTGGGCAGTAGTCAGTCCTCCGTGGGCCCAGTTTGTCCATCTGGGTAGCTGAAAGAAATCTTGTGTGACACAATCCTGTGTGACAGTGATGAAACTTGGAATTGGTCCAGATGAGAGTAACTCAGAGAGGAGTTTGGGACTCGTGTTATGTGACAAAAGAGTGAAGGAGCTACAGATGTTTAGTCTGATGAGAAAAAGGCTTAGGAGAGATGTGAGAGCTGTCTTCAAATATTTGAAGGGCTGTCGTGTGGGGGAAGGACACATGTGCTCCCCAGGGTGAGCATTGATCACCGATGACAACTGATCATGTGTCTTCCTTCACATCATCCCCAAATAAGAAGAGAAAACTTGTCTAAATCTAAGAGTTATCCAAAATAGGATTACTAACTTGGGAACTCAGGATCCCTTTTACTGACTTAATGACATCGTGTTAGGGTTGGTGTAGAAGGATTAGTGTTGCCATGACTTTAACACACGCCCAGTGTCTAGTGCTCCACATGTGAATGGATGTGGAGTGCCAACTTTAACTGACACTGTCTGTGGACCATGGACCAGGGACGATGGCAAGGGCTTTATAGGCTTCGACATTCTCCATAGAACCAGTTCTTAAGGAGGCTACTGGTCTACATTTGCCCCATTCTCCAGATGAGGAAATGTGGACACTGAGGAATGTTCAGAGGATTGCCCACAGTCAAGAGCTAGTAAATGTATCTGAATTTATAATGCTCATAATCATGATTTTTATCACCCTTACCATTATGGTAGCATCAAATAAAATCCCAAGGCCAAAAATTTATCAGCTATATGGTAATACCAATTAAGGCAATATTCATCATATCACCATCTTGAAGCTGCATACCTGTGGGTAGTATTTACTGCATTGGGTAAACACAGTTCAAATGCTCTACCCACATACACCTATTGAATGCAAAACCTAAGGTCTATCTTTCCCTGTTTTCTCTGTTTCACAGATGTGGAAATGGAGATTAAGTGAGGTTGAAGTCATTGTTCAAAGTCACATAGCTGATACAAGATTGAGCTGGGGTTTCAAGTCTGTATTTCAGATGCCAGCATGGTATTAGTAACCATTAGTGGTATTGATAATTCTCATTCACTTTCATGGACATAATATTGTCACAGACACTTGTATATATCAAGAAAATATAACAGCCCCGTGAAGTAGAGTAACGGTGAATTTCATGTGTCAGTGTGAAGGAGGGCATTTTGGGATGAGATGAATATTTTAGTTGGTGAATGCTGAGCAAGCAGATTGCCCTCCATCAAGTGGGTGGGCCTCATCGAATCAGGTGAAGGCCTGGGGAGAATAAAATGACTGGCCTTCCTGAACAAGAGAGAATTGTCAATCAGGCCACCAGGCAGCCTTTGTTCTTCATTTGCACACAGGGCTCTCAAAGCCTGCCAATCCACACTATGGATTTTGGACTTGTCAGCCTCATAATCCCACAAGCCAACTCCTTATATTAAATTTCCCTGCCCTAACCTATTGGCTCCACTTCTCTGGAGAACCCTGACTATCTTAGGCAGTTTTGACTACTATACCCACTTTGAACACAATAAACTGAGACCTGGAGAGACCCACTGACTTGCTTAAACTACACAAGTAGTACGTGGTGGAGCTTGGGTGGGTAGTTGGCCATCTGGCTGGCATGTGGGATCCTCTCTCAACAGCTATGTTTTATAGTACAGGTGATATGACATTAGGATACTAATGAGACAAAGAATGATGTCTTTGTATCTTCCCTCCCAATGACCATTTATTCCTTCTCCCAAATAGCACCTGCCACCATGAAACATGTCTCAATATATGACATGTCAAAGGTATGAGACCCAATACCTGGTCTTCTTGCTGGAAAAGGTGGTTGCCAGACACTTTCTACTTTCCCATAAATAAGCAAGAGACAACTTTCTGGATACATTTACCTCCAGTAAGAAACCTGTGCTTCAAATGCAAAATGTTTAAAGTAAGTCAACCACATGATGGTTCGTGAATTTCCTTCCCTATCTGGTAAAAAAATACCTCAGTATATGGATTGTAATTATTCCAAAGGGTTGAAGTCTTTCCCTGATTTCAGTAATTCCTATGTTAAAGCTTTTATCCTTTAGTCTACTAGACCTTTCACTGATAGGAAAAAAGAACCCTCTAGATCTTCTGTTCAATTTCACTTCCACCACACTTCTGTAGGTACCACTATCTTGTTGCATCATCCAAAGAATACTCTTTGCTGGTGGTTCGTCTTTCACATAATTTCCAAAGA
The DNA here is from genome assembly GCA_004024765.1 of Zapus hudsonius. Lineage (NCBI taxonomy): Eukaryota > Metazoa > Chordata > Mammalia > Rodentia > Dipodidae > Zapus > Zapus hudsonius. The sequence goes on along the minus strand of PVHP010000083.1, from coordinate 193,927 downwards.
AAACGACACAGACAAAAGCCGTGGTGTGCACACACAGAAATCCATGCCATGGGACCAGATATAGAAAAAAAAAAGGAGAAAGACAGACTCAAACACAATGATTTTATTATAGGAGCCTTCCGGGGCACAGAAGAAAGAAAAAAGCAAGGTTAGCAAAACAGGGAAAGAAAGCAAAATGCGTAACAAACTCCAAGTGCCTAAGGAAATGGTGTTTTCTCTGTACACATTAACATTCACTCAGAGAACATTGCCCTACGAGGTGTCATTGCCCACTCACTTCCTGTTTACAGTTCTTTGTAAGAGAAGCTTTTAAATCCATTTGCAGCACCCCTGGGAGTTGCAAGGAAGGAGGTGTTGGCTGCTAAAGAAGGACAGACTCCGCCTCAAAGTCAAGGGCACTTGCATGCATCCTCATCCACCATCCACAGCCCACCAGGTCAGTGGGGCCCTCAGATCTATCACCGAGGCTGTCAACAACTGTCCCAACCCAGCCAGTTCATGGTGGGAGGCTTTCAAGCTCTTAGATGCTTTGTCACAAAGAAGATTGGGGTCAAGGGACAGAGGAAATCCAGAAGCACCAGGTCCCAGCCAAATCCAAGGTCTTGAATCTCAAGAGCCATTTTCCTTCTTTCTTGCAGTACAACCCTGAAGTCATGAAAGCTGAGGAAGGATAGATCAGAAGGTGACACAGGACACTGGGCTTTGCTTACAGGTGTGATCTGTCCCCCTTTCCTTCAGTCCTAGCTCCTCCATTTCTGTTACCATATTTCTGCTCCCACCTCAATATTGTTCATGTCTGTTGACATAAAAACAAAACTCTCACTTCAAAGGGAATAAGAGATAGTTATGCTGGAGACAATATGAATGGCCGTGGCCTGGGAACATAGATTTAGGTTACCTCAAACATCATTTTGTGATGTGGTGACAATGTTATGATGTTTTCATGGTAACAGAACAAAAGAAAGTCATAAATGGTGGCATTTTAAAAATACAGTGATGGGAACCTTAGGAGGTGGGTTACAAACAAAGCAGGTGAATCACTGTTACAGATCTCAGATGCAGCCTTTGGATTGGTGAAAGCTAAGGGGCCTGTTAGCACCTTCTAAAAAGATTTCACCTGATAGAAAGTAGTTAGCTAGTTTAGACACAGGCGTTGGCCATGAATTAAGAGAGAGAAAGATGATCCAAGATAATCTGGTTCTGGACCTGTAGCATATCAACCCTCCGCAGTCACAGAAGTTATTAGTTAATCAGTCTTATAGAATTTTAACACAACGGAGACTCTTCCCCACATCCCCCTACCTCCTGGGGAACTTCTGTTCACTCCTCTCCCCTGGATCTTTCCCTGTGGCTCCCAACCTCAAAGACCTGCTTCTTTTCTGACTTCACACCACCTATGTCATCACCATCATTCAACACAACACTTAGAAGAAGCTATCTGGCATCATTTGGATGGTTTTATCATGCAGATGTTTTTCCACCGGAGAAGACTCCATGAGCCTTGAAAGACATGATCATGGAATATACTTGTTGGAATGTCCTCACCCTCACTTGACTTGAGGGACCTCCATACATTCTTGTTCACAAACCACTTAACTTTTGCCTCCTCCTCGCCTCCACACTCACACTGTATTCCTGACCAGCCAGTGCAAACATTCCAAAACAGCCAAGGCCTCATTTTGCATAAATACTATTATAGGCAGAAAGAGGACCTGCCATTGTCATACCATTTTCCTGGCTTGCTTCTTGGGCTACCATGGTGGACATGATCTTTAGGGTTCCATGAGGATTTTGGAATCAGACTCCTGGCTTTTCCATGAGCTGGGTACAGAGATTTTGCTCCAGCTGTGAGAACTGGAGACACAATGAAAGAAACACAGAGATTGACCAAGACTCTTTCTACTCAACACAGGGGATGAGGTGAGTTAGTCGGATACTGGTGCTAGGTAGGAAGATGTTGTTTGGGAGGGCAGATGATCCCGGAAATACCAGCCGTGATATTGATGTGGGCAGGGCATAGTAGAACGACTACTGCTGACGTCCCATAAATTTCAACCAACCTGAGATTATTTATGGGTTTCTTTTCCTTTAAACAGAAGAAACTGGGGGATGCTGTTTTGGCTTCAGTATTAATCTTGCTTTCGCTTCAGTTGCACCTGCCGATGTCACCTGGCAGAGTGACAGCTATCGCCGAGCCCCTCCCTCCCTTCTAAGTTTATTTATTGTGGCGATTTTACCAGCTATTGGTTCAACACACTCCACTCAAATATTCATCATTTAGCTCTCTGGGTAAATCGTATTTAATCAGCACAGGAGAGAAAATAGCATAATTATAGATGCCGGATACCATTATACTCAGAAGAAATTAAACCCTGTCTCAAGCCGACCAGCAGTTGCTGTGATTGCATCACCACTGGGGTTACGGAGAGGTTAGTGGCCATCCGGGGCCAGTGGTACCTTGTAGGATGCCTGACCCAGATGAGCTGTAAGGAGACCCACTCATGCGCATACACATTTGTGGCATCAAAAACTCATCAAACGCCAGCAAGTAAATTAATCTTTTATTGTTCCGGGAATGTGATAAATGAGAGGGTAATAAAGCAAGCTTCCTGCATGGTGATGTAGGGATGGTAAATAAATGGACCCAGAGAATTCCAGCCCTGGAAGCTGATGGAGGGAATTCCACTCCTGATCTTTTCCAGAGCACTGGCTGCCAGGAGCCTGAGTGATATTAACAGTTAAGAAAACCGAGGAAGGAAACCTTTACAGTGAAGCAAAGCTATCTGCTTTGAGTGTCCAGTCCTCAAAGGGAATCCTACCTGTGGATGATGTTTTAAAAAAGAGAGAGAGAAAAGGACCGAAGGAAGAAAAATAGAAAGAGCAAGGGCAAACCAGAGGCACACTGGTCCTTACCATAAGGAGACTTGTATGCAAATGTCTCCATGTTCATAATGCTAAGGAGTCCTTCATTTAGGGAAAGTGGGTAATTAGGGAAGCTGCAAGATAACACAGTCATGTATGATATCAGAGAAGGACCTGCCTTCTGCCCATTGGAATAGGCTCCTGGGTAAATTTAGAATCTTGGGGTCAGCTTTCCAGCCTCTTCTTATATGCACCTAGGACATCCTGCACTTATCCAGATTATGAAAAGAGTCACCTTTAATCTTATTAAAGATTAAAGCCTCTCCCTTGGACCCAAACCCTGGGTCAGCTGCCTTTATCAACTGTGGAACCCTGTTTGTAAGAATTAAAAAATGTCCAAAGATGCAATTAGACTTTACTTATTACTATTGGGTGACTGTTTTTGCTTTTCCCCCTTCATTTTTTTTCCCCTTTTAGCTAATAATGCTTCTGAGGTTTGGATAAGTAACTAAGAGGAAGGAGATCTCCTCCTAAGTCCATCCTGCTACCGACAATTAAGAAACCTCAAAGTAATTTTTGAAAATGTCAGCGTCTCATTTAGCAAAAGGATAAATAATAAATGAAGCGTAATCACTGTCCTGTGCTGGTGGTACAGCTTCGCGGTGTCATTAGTAAACTAACGGTATAATATCTTTGTGTCACAGTTTAATTATATCTTGTAATTAGTTTCAGCAATGGATTGCATGGAGTCAGGCCCCCTGAGCTAAACAAAAGGTAATAGAAGTTTCAGTGCCCCTGCATAAATCAATTATGAAAGTGTCCTGCATTATTTGAAGCTTGTTTGTTGTAATTTTATGCACAAAGCTGAACTGGTCCTTCAGGCCCATGGAGGGCAGTTCACCGCACCCAGTGCTTGCCTGCAGCTGAGCTTGTTGGAGGGTCCACACGCAGCCTGTCCGGCCAGTGGATTTGTCTAACCAGCTGAGCAGTAAATACATGGCAGGGCCAGAAACTCAAAGGGGAGGGGAGTTGAGAAGGGCAGGGGCAAGGGGCACAGGGAACATGGGCAGGTAATAGATAGGTAATAGATGCACTGTGTGCAAGAGAGCAGGGTATCAAATGGGAAAAGATGTGAGGGTCTGGAAGAATGATGCTTTCTGCTTCCCCGAACAAAGATGAGAAGGTTAGAAGCATCAAAGGCCAAGCAACGTTGATGAATATGGGCAGGCAGACACGATCCATGTACCTTTATCATCCGTCCTTTCAACATCCCTGCGCTACCCACGCGGTTGGAATTGGAACCGGCACAGCTTACTTGGCAACAGGGAATGGGAAAGGAAAATCCACATCTTTAATTGGGTCTAATTCAGATCCTACAGAGCTCAGAAACTGTAAAGGGCTAGCTGTGGTTACCAGGCCCAGATGGGAGAGTCATGGAGTCCCGCTGAGGGAAGCTAAGAAGAAACTCAGGGGCGGGGGGTTGGTGAAGTCCAAATGCCACCAATATGTGTGATCGTCTCTTTTTTGATCAAACTGTAAGGCATGGCAGAGAGTGGGGGTGGGGTCCACATTCAAAGTCCTCATGAAGTCATCTTTGAAAGGAAGTCTAGTGCCATGCTGGTCTTTCTGTTTATACAACAATTTGCAGGTTTAAATGGAACCCTATTTGAAAAAGACTGAATCTTCCTATTGTGAGCAATTCAGCAAATTTAACAAAAGAGCCCAGGAGAGAGAGAGAGAGAGAGAGAGAGAGAGAGAGAGAGAGAGAGAGAGAGAGAGAGAGAGAGAGAGAGAGAGAGAGAGAGGGATAAGAGAAAGAGAGAGAAAAAAGAAAAAAGCAGAGAGAGAGAGAGAGAGAGGAAAGAGAGAGAAAGAAAGGAAAAAAGCAGAGAGAGAGTGGGGGGGGAAGGTCCAGTCCTCAGACTGGTGTGCTGCAATCTGGCTGGTTGCTATGGTGACGTGATGGCTTGTTCACATGGCAACATACCTTAGGTCCACTATTAAAATGATGAGAGTGAACTCAGTTGCATTAAGGAGAGTGTGCTGTATTCTAAAGCGAGTCTTTATCTCCAGAGAGTGCTGGACAGAGACTAGCATCCAGTACAAATGAGGGAGTAAGGGAGGAGGGAAAGGCTGGAGGTCTGCAGGAAAAAAAAAATTGAAGGGATACAGTAACTATAAAAAGAAAGATCCTCAGCTCTGTAACTCAATCAAGGGCCTGAGATTTACAAGATGGACAATGAATTTGGTTTGCTACAGGATTCATCATTCAAATTGGTCCATCTAGCTAATGACACCTTATTTAAAAAAACAAACATATTCCAAATTAACTTGCTATACACCTTAGTTGTAGAAAACATCCATGGTAAACTAGACCCAATCCACAAGCTGCTGTAAGGAATAGTGATTACCACTTAAATAAAAGACGCTAGGAACTACAGGGGTGGCAAATCACTCAGCATTTATTTATTGAATATAAAAGTCCATTGACAGCCGCAGATCCACATCATCCCACATTAGAGCTGGTGGGGAACATTTCCTTTCAAAATCTGGTTTCATGTTTCCTTTAACACGGGTGACAATTTTTCCTCCTACTGATGTTGAGAGGGTGGTGATAATTTTACAGATATTATCCCAACAACCCTTCCTACCTAACCATGCTGGCTTTCTTTCTGCCATGGCGCACATAAGAGGCAGCCAGGAATTACAGGGCTATAGAATCCCACAGTGGGCTCGGAGTGATATCGTAAACTATCTGTGGGAGCATGAGCTCCCGAAATTCCATCTTCCCTCACAACTCATTCTGCACCCTCCCCCCACTCTCTATGGCTGGCTGTGCTTTATTTGAAAACCTTATTACCATAAAGCAAAGGGAAGTTCCTGTAAGCCATGAATGTCTCCTATTTTTGAGACGTGGGAGAAAATCAGCTTGGCCTCACCGTGTCTTCTGAGGACAACTGTGCAGAAGTCAGAGGGTTCTCTGTTTTCCATGTCGACCACTGCTTGTACCCACCTTGCATGTAGACTCTAGATACCTGGGTCCCAGCAGAGGAGGGCGTGCTCCTGAAGCTCCCACTGTCACACAGAACTCTGAGACCAGGGACAAAGCACCAGGACAGAGCCAATCCAGACACCACTCAACATTGTCTTCTTTCCACTCTCAACCCCACATTTCTCCTGACTGGGTGCAGAACGGTACTTTCTGCTATTTTCCAGGGTTCCCTAACAAGCTTTATAATAATCTTTCCTTCCTTTATGCATCAATATTGCCAATCCCAGTGGGAGGGAGGCAGAACAGCTCAAGGGTTAAGGACCTCACACTCATAGAAGAGACCTACTTTGTCACTAGCTAGCAAGGTGACCTCATTGAGCCTCAGTTTTCTGGTTTGAAAAGCGGAGCATAGCAGTGCCTCATCTCCTAGGATTACTGGGAGGATGAAGGTAATAGTGGAAATACATATACTCAATCTAGAGAATAAATGTTATTATCAACGTCATTTCCTGCCTGTGTGCTTAGCCCATCTGTGTTAGGCATTGTTATTTTCCCAATACAGAATACTAACAGAATATGATCATGGTGAACCACTGGAGACCCATGATGCTATTTTCACTGAAAATCTGGCAATAATGAAAGCCTAAATTTTCAGGTGATAAGTTCTTAAACAATAGGATAATAGCTTTTTCAACTATTTTAGAAGCACCTAGGGCAAGACACAGCTTAAATGTCCTTATTCTAGAACCTTCCTCTCTAGATACCACCAGAGAGAGGTAGGCTTGGCATGCGGCTCAACATGACTTGTATTGGTTGTTAAATACGCTTCCTTTTATTTTATATTTTGACTACTGACGAAATAGCAGCTTTTTCCCTTCTCTCCCCCCAAATAGTAAGCAAGTTTCTGCTCTTAAACATGGTAAACTATAGTCAAAGGAAGAAGAGAGAGAGAGAGAGAGAGAGAGAGAGAGAGAGAGAGAGAGAGAGAGAGAGAGAGAGAGGAGAGAGAGAGCCTTCTGGTGTCTATCAACTTTGTATGACAGCAACACTCATGTTCCCTCCTGAGGACCAAAATAGCTACAAAGCATATGAAATTGTTAAGCACATCAAAATCCCAGAGGTAGAGGTTGAGAATAAACCGCCTGATTTCCCAACCCAAAAGCAGCAAAGCATATCCCACTCAGTTCGTTTGCTCCCCCCTGCCCTTCCCCCAATCTAACTTCACTGAGTAAGCAAGCAGGCACCCTGAGTCGCTCACACAGCTCCTGCCCTGTCTGGTCCACCAGCTTGGTATGCATAACAAATTCATGGGACTTGGAGGATCCTATCCTTAGAGTTAGCCAGAAAAGGCTGAGAAGAGAGAAGGTATGTTGACTCCTTGTGACAATCTTTTACAGCACACGACACATTGTTTTTCACCCTTTATGGTGAGGTAGCTTGGTGGAAAGAAACTCCCCTATTTAAACGCCGTAGCAGAGCAATAAGGTTATGTGGCACGTCTTAGCACGGGGTTCCATCAGGTAGCGAGGTGAAAGACAATGCCTCCAAACATGGAAATCTGAATGGCAAGTTCAAAAAAAGTATGCTAGTTTGCTGTTGCTTTTTAGCAAGTACAAGAATATTCCTTATCAAGTGGGCAGAGTTGCTTTGTACACCCAACCAATCATTTGTGTGGTTTTTAAAACAAACCAAAAACAGAGTTGTGACCTGTTCATGTGTGCTGGGAGTTACACTGGGGGAAGAGGGTCCAATCACACAGAACCTGGATTAGTTACCTTGTGTCACTGTGACAAAATGCCTGACATAAACAACTTCAGGGAGGCTAGATTTATTTTGGATCATAGTTTCAGAGGGTTCTGCCTGTGGTTTTTGGTCCCAAGTACTTGGGGAGGACATCATAGGAGGAAGTGACAGAATAGAGCTCCTCACTCTTTGGCCAGCTAGGAAGCAGGATGCAACTGGAAGTATTCTGGGATGAATCCCCAGTGACCTCCTTCTTCCTTCCAGTTGGATCCTACCTCATAAGGTTTCCACAGTCTTTTAAAAAAAGCATTTGAGGGCCGGAGAGATGGTTCAGCGGTTAAGGTACTTGCCTGCAAAGTCTAATGACTTGGGTTTGATTCCCCAGAACCCATGCAAACCCAGATGCACAAAGTGGCGCATGCATCTGAAATTTTCTTGCAGTGATTGGAGACCCTGGTACACCCATTCTCTCTCTTTCTCTCTCTCTCTTCTCTCTCTGCTTGCAAATAAATAAATAAAAACAACAAAAAAGCATTTGAAACATAAGCCTTGAGGAACATTTCATATTCAAACCACAATAGACCATAATAAAGCATGTCTCCACAGTTATTCATTCTCTGTTTACTGAACACCTTCTGGTATTAATAGAATCACATTAAGAATACTTCCAGGCACCAAGAAGTATAACAAGGAATTTTCCTTCCAGGCAGTTTGTAACCTAGTTGGAGAATCGACACTTACGTTTATAAAGTAAACTATTTAGGAAATGAAGGCTTAAAATCTAGACCAGAGGTTGAAGAAATGTAGTCTGTGGGCCCAAACTGAACTGGCATTTGTTTTTATAAATAAAACTTTACTAAAACACACCCATGCTCTTTTGTTTACATATGATCTAAGGAGATAGCACATCTGGAATGTTTAAAATATTTGCTTCTAGCACTTTCTCCAAAGAGTCTGCCAACACACGGTTGGGTATATAAGCACCCATAGTTGCGAGGAGTGTGGGTGTGTGTGTGTGTGTGTGTGGGGTGTCCCGTGAAGAGATGTTGAAAAAAATGGCACTTCAGTAGGGCCTAGAGGAAGCCAGCCCCAACAAGGGGAAGGAGAGGACATTCTTGGTAGGACAACATTCTCGCAGCCTGGGTGACCATGTCAATGAAAGAGGCAGTGTCCTTGTTTGTAAGACAACAAGAAAATCATTTCATTAGAGGAGTCACTTTTATTCCTGAGCGGTACAAACCAAGCATGTGGAATCCCTATAGCCAAGGAGGAAGGAGTTTTTCAAGAAGTGAAGAGGCCCCTGATGCTATTGGTCAACAGAACAATAGTGTGGAAAGTAAGGGAGGGAAAGAAAATAGAGGAGCAACATGAGGACTGGGGAAGTGACTCAGTGGGTAAGAGCAGCTGTGTGAGCATGATGACCTGAGTCCAATTCCTAGTTCCCATGTCAAATGCCAGGTCTGGATACACATGCCTGTAACCCCAGTCCTGACAGTGGCTAAGACACGAGCATCACTGGGGATCCTTATTCAGTCAGTTTCACTGTAAAACGGGAAATTCTCAAAAATATGTCAGAAGAGGAATAAAGAAGACACCTGATATCTTCCTCTGGCTTTCCCATGAGCGGGCATGGGATGTGCACATCTGCACAAACATACAACACACACACACAACACACACAACACACACACACAAAAAAAAAAAAACAAAGAAGAAGAGAAGGAAGAAGTCATAGTATGGACCACCTGCCCAGGAAATTGAGTAAGAAAAGGAGAGATAGAGGTTGATAATTTGAGTAAATGGCAAATGCACATGAAGAATTTGTCAGGTTAGGAGAGCCAGACAGATAGGGAAATGCTGAGGATCCAGGGAGCTAGAAAATAAGAGGAAAGAGAAAAGGGTCCTCTCTTGCTTCTAAGACCAGAGAAGGTTATCAGAGACCAAGTCGACTGCAGGGTGCAGTTATGACTACACTAGGCCATGTGTTCCTGATGGCATGCCTCATCTCATGAAGGATACTAGCCTGACAGCAAAGGGAATAGGCCAGTCTGGAGTCAAGTGGATGGACAAGTAAAGCCTTTGGGTTTCATAGCACGTCTCCATGGGAGGCTAGATCTGCTGCCTGGATGACGTCTTTCAGCAAGCATGTACGGTTCAGGAGGATAATTACCAATGCTTTAGGTTGGACCTAATGAATTGGGTCTAATAGACTTGATGTTTTACCCTATCAGTGTCATTTTTCTGGGACAAGAGGCTAAATATTTTTTGTATGTGCATGTATGTGTGTACGAGTGTTTGCATATGTGTGTGTGCACACATGTGGAGGCCAGATGTTGACAGCAGGTGTCTTCCTCAATCACCCACTTCCTTATTTACTGAGACAGAGTTTCTCTTCGGAACCCAGAGCACACTGATTTGGCTAGTCTAGCTGGCTATTTTGCTTCAGAGATTCCCCATATGCCTCCCAAGGACTATCTAGCATTATAGGCAAGCTGTGACGACCAACTGGCATTTACATGGTTTGCAGGGCTTCACACTCTGATTCTCACAGTTGCCACTTGGGGAAATAAATGGTCTTTTTTTTCTGTTGTGGGTTTATTGAATTGATCTTTGAGGACAGTAGGAATTACTACAATTTATCAACATCTATTTTTTTCTTTATCAATAAACTTGAAGAGTTGCATTCCCCACCTACCTTGAAATAAGACATAGCCTTGTGATTTGATGTGACCAGGGATATGAGAGTTGGGTGGCCTATGTCCCTTTTGGGCTGGATCATGTTATTTTCAGTGAGAGACCCCCTCCATACTCCAGAACACCCCCTATGACCTGCTGTGGCTGAGGTAGGTTTGCACTAAAACAGCAGGAGCAAGCATTGGATGAGGCCCTGGGAAATTTCCTAGAGCCTCAGCAGACTCTGGGTGAGAGAGCTATTATTGGCTGAATTGTTCATGCACTCCCCAACCCCAATTCATTAAGTGAACCTGTTAACCCACAACCCCAGGATGTGGCTATATTTGAAGAGAGTGCATTTTAAGAGGTGACTATGATAAACACTCACCCCCACACAGTAGGCCATAATTCAATACACTATTGTTCTTGTAGAAACAAAATGTGGACCCATCAAGAGACACCATGCATGTGCACACACAGAGAAAGACCACACAAATACAAGGCAAGGTGGTCACTTTCTAGCCACCCAATCTGTAGTATTTTTTTTAGGAAAACCTTAGTAAAGTAACATAAGAGACAACCTTTTTTATGTTAAACCACCAAAATGATGGGGTTGCTTCTTACCACAGCAAAACCTTACTCATCCTGACCAACACAGAACCTTTTAGAGAGGTTGGCACTTTGTGAAGTGAGAACATTTGAGAACTGAATGGCCAGTGAGTCATGACCATAGAAACGTCTGGAAGAAGAAGATTCATGGCAGACAGAATGGTGAGTATAGAGTCTTGAGTAAAGACAGAAGAAGGAGGAGAAAGCAGGCCGATGATTTCACATGAAAGCCATAGGCTAGGTTAAGGAGTCTGGACTTGATTTTGTAATCTGTGGGGAAAGATATGGTTTTAAGTAGGGAAGGAACAGGATCGAATTGGATTTATTGTTTGTAAGACCATTTAAGCATGTGTGTAGAGATAGAGCTCCCCAAAGGAAGAACAGAGCAAGAAGACCTTGGCAACGGAAAATGGAATCTCTGTGCAGGCTTCAGAGAGGTAGATGGACTTAGGCATTCTGATTTCAGCAGCTTCTTCCTTGGCAAGCTCAAAAGTGTTAGAGTTGCAACGTGTTGGCAGCCTGACACATCTGTTTACAGTACTTAGCTCTGAATTTTGGATAAAGAAAGAATAAGGCCAGTTTTGTGGAAGATTATGGAGAGAGGAAACTGCATAGTCATTTCCACAGAGAAACCCAGTGATCCTAAGAGCCTTCCGTGTGGAGAAGAGGAGACCAGACTGACAGAAGTGGGAGGAGAAACTCTCCCACTGGTTTTGGGATATGCGTGCCATCAGCCTCTCCTGCCAACATTATGTTAAACAGGAAAGGTAAATACGATTTTTCAGGAGTTGTGGAAATTGATGAGGTTTCACCCAATTCCTGAGATCCTACATCTTCTGGGTGTGGGACACTTGCTTGAGAACGCACTCGGGTACCCTGTAGATTTCAGCCCCAGTTTTGTGATAGCCCAGAGTTCTTCTAGTAATCTAAAGGACATATTTATCTCTTCCTTAATCACTTTCACTCCTCAATCAGAAAGGCACAAAGTTAAACAATTAGACACTTTATATTTATATGGTGCCTTTGGAGTTTGCGAATGTCTTTCGTGTGTATCAGGGCTCACCTGACTCATTCTCAACCTGTCTGGATGCTGGGTGGAGAACAGATTGTGAGAAGGAAGAAAGAAAACAGGTTCAGAGGTAGGCCAGGTAAGATGCACCATGGTAACTCAGTCCAGGATGCTGACATGAGAGAAGTAATGGATGGGGAATTAGATATCAAACCTTCCAAATTAGTTAATTCATAACTTTAACAAACATCTATGGTATAGACATGCTGATAGGTTCTGTGGTGCTTAAAGATAGTCTGTTAAGATTGTGTGTAATGTGGTGTTGGCAGTGTTCAGACAGTTGTGTAAGCACGTAACTATGTCCCAGTAAGATAATGACTATAACTAAAATCCTATAGCTAGATTCCTTAGGAATCTAGAGAAGCCTTCCAGAGGTGGAGAAACATCTTAGCAAGGCCTAGGAAAATGAAGTGCAGTATAGATAGACGTGTATGACTCCCAGAATTCACATGTTGTTCCAATACACACATGCCCAGGGCACTGAAGAGGTAACCCAAAACTATTTTGTGAAAGCCTCCTGGTTATGCTGAGAAGTTGGCTTCTAATTCTGAAGGCTGTGGACCTGTGGGAGGAGCTTTGCTGGGTTGATTCTAGCTTATGATGTAATGAGGTCCTGATATATTCTTCAACATGGAGAAGTCTTGAAAATATTAAATGAACGAAGCCATTTGCAAAAGACCACATTTTGTTTGATTTCATTTCCATGAAATGTTCAGAATGGGCAAGTCTATAGAGAGAGTAGGCATACGGTGGTTGCCAGTGGCCAGGGGACAGAGAATGGGGAGTGGCCACTAGGAAGAATAGGGGTTTATTTTGGGTGATAAAAATATTCTCAATTTAGATTACGGTGATGGATGCACAGTTCTGTGGATACATTAAACACTCTTAAATGGCACATTAACTGGGTGAATTTCATGGCATATAAATTATATCCCAGAGTTGTTAACGAAACTTCTAGTTATCACTCTCCTCTGGGTGCTTTGCATATTAAAATACAAAAACACATAACACCAATTGACTTGGGAGACAAGGGCCAGCTCATCACCCTCCATATTTTAACAGTTTAGGTAGTTTTTAAACACATATTTATGGATCCAAAGTGCTATACTGGAACTTTTACATAGGGAGCTGAGACAATGGCTCAGCAGTTGAAGGTGCTTGTTTGCAAAGCCTTCTGGCCAGGGGTTCAATTCCCAAGCCACCCATGTAAGCCAGATGCAAATGTAGTGCAAGTGTGTGGTGTTTGTTTGCAGTGACAAGAAGGCCTGGTGACCCACCCCACCCTGCACACATAAAAACATTCCCAAGGAAAGGAAAAGTCCCTCTCCTGAGGGCTCTGTTCAAGTTTTTGTTTAGGTCATACAAAATAGAAAGAACATTTTGCATGAAAGAAGTTTGGATAAAATGTGGTTTTCTGCCATAAACTTTTGATTCACTGCTTTCAAGGTTTGTCCCTATTGTCACATGCATAAGCACTTGGCTCTTGTACTTTCTATTTGTGTGTGTGTGTATCTGTACATGTGTTCATATATGTGTAGGTGAAGTCATATGTGTAGGGACTTTACATATGTCGGCCAGAGGACAACTTCAGCTATTATTTATCAGAAATGACATCCACCTCTTTTTGAGATAGGGTCATGTGTTATCCTAGAGCTCACTAATTAGGCTCAGTTGCTGACAACTGAGATGCAGGCATGTCTCTGCCTCCCCATTTCTGGGATTATAACATGTACCACCATGCCTGACATTTACATGGAGATTCAACTCAGGTCTTCCTGCTTTCAAAGCAAACACTTTACCCACTGAGACATCGTTCCAGCCCTTCCTCAGGTCTAAATTCTTCACTTTCAGTTATTGGCAGTCCTGTTCTAGTAAAAATGTTGAAACTTTTTTTCCCTTGAGTTCTGTGTATGACTTTTCTCAGAAAAATGGAGAAGCAATTTAAGGCTTGCAGCTGGTTTTAAGGCCCAGGCGAATTGGTTTTCACTGCGAAGCTCCACCCACCTGTCTCTTACCTCATGAAACCAGGTAGAGTGATGCATTTCTTCAACACAAATCCACTCTTGCAAAAGTCAGTGTTCATCCAAACAAGTGGGGCACCATTTTGAAAACACTGATGGCCTATGGTTAGATCAAACCACAGGCTTCGTGTCCCTTCTCCTGTGAGAGCTACCTGTATCAACATGTTTCTTTCCGAAGGTGTCACCTGGCAGGTGAATAAATGATGCTCCAGCGAGACCCTAAACTGGACTTCTCTTCTCTGGAGACTCGAAAGACAACAGCAAGGTTCAGCAAGAGTTTCGCCATACTATTTGTAAACGTTGCCCTTAGGTCAGTCCTAGATCTACAGTCGTCATGGAGTCAGATGTTCACCAGGGGTGATTAGCGCAGCCCTACATAGTGTCAGCTGTGATTTAACGCAGTCTTGTGCACTGGAATGGTTTATTTCTGCCATTTGCCACTGGGAGATCGTTAGAACCTGATGCTCTTGGCAGCAATGAGCGCCCAGTCCTCCACAGATGAGTGTACTGAGCAGGCACAGGGAGAACAGGTCATCAACCAGTCAGTGGCTTAGAGTGAGAGGGGGCCTTCAGCCCACATGCTGAACTTGCTTTACCATGCAGAGAGTCATAGGGTCTTTTAAATAACAGAATCTCAATGAATTAAAAAAAAAAGATCTCCAGATCTATCTGTAATGCATATTGCTCTCAATGGATGGCACCAGGTGTGTGTGTGTGTGTGTGTGTGTGTGTGTGTGTGTGTGTGTGTGATGTTCGTGTGTACAGGCGCACCTGTGTGTGAGGGTGTGCACACACATGTGTGCACAAGCATATGGCGGCTAGAGGTTGACACTGGATATCTTCATCCTACTTTTTGACACACAGTCTTTTACTGAACCTGGAGCTCACAGATTTGGTTAGAATGGCTAGCCAGCAAGTCCCAGGGCTTCTCCTCTCTCTGTGCCCCCAGCACTGGGAATATAGGCATGTGTCATCATGCCCGGCTTTTATGCTAGTGTTGGAATCTGAACACAGGTTCTCATGCGGCACATCTAGCACTTTCCCCACTGAGCCAACTCTTCAGCCCTCACAGGATCTCCGATGAGCACCCAAGGAGTGTAAACTGGTGTGTGTGTGGGGGTGATGGTTACATAGGAACCCATCTGAAAGGTTTCATTACATGCTGACTGGCGTATGTAGGGCAAGGTGATGGTTTGGGGAGCACTATCCCCTCATATGGCCAGTAGAACATGATCACCACTTATGCCCCATTCTACAAAACATCCACAGTAGCCATCATTTGAAAGGGTCTACAATACATGCTAACTCAGTTTTCATGAAGTGAGGGTGAGATAGATATTTTTATTTCTGCTTTAAATACAGGGAAAAGGAGATTCAAACCACATGAATGAACCTGAGCTAAGACTTCAAATCTGCCCGAATCCACAATACCATCACTCTACCCTGCTGCCCCGTGAAATGCACAAACAACTTGAGGTGGAAATAAGAGGAAACTTGAAACAGAATCAAAGATAAAAGTTCAGAAGAATAAACCCGGGGTGATTGTTGCGACATCTATTCCTCATGAAAACATTCCATTTGTCTCTTCATTGAAACAGACGAGCAAGGGAGAGGCTAAAAGCAGATGTGCGCTAGCTTTAGCCCATTGCAAGTGGACAGTGTAAACCCATGTTGCGTTTCCCTTCTTCTCCTCAGTGAGTTGGCACACAGACAGACTTCCCCAGCCTCCCGTTATTTGTGGCATCCCGTTGGCTCATTTTCCTCCAGCACTGTGGGTAACAGGTGCATTCAGACCCTGCTACCCAGCCTGCATTGCTTCCTTCCTTCTGGAAGTCAGATCTACTGCGTCGTCAAGCAAGTGTATAATATAAATCAACCCTCTCCAAAGGGCAGAAGAGGAGGTCTCGCTCTTCCCTTTTGATTTCTGAATTTAAGGATGATGAACTCTGAGGCACCTCTGGTGTTGCCTCGTGGATCCCCCAATTCATCATGCATTTACCAAGTGTTGTGCTTCACACGGAAGGATTTCAAGGATTTTAGGCAGAGTGGGTGGTGTCCATGGAAGATTTTCCTGCCCTTCCTACCGGTTTCCATGTGTCGACTATATTTTCGAGTTTCACTCAATGATGGAGTTGTTTCTTAGCATCTCGTGCGCTTAGCCATTTAATTAAAGCAATCCATATTGAATTCATGTCCAGATGCCTTGACCGGCAGAGCCAGATCCTCATTGGCATGCCAGCCGCTCAAAGAGGAGCACGGCCCCTTGCATACTAATCAGCACACGAGGCAGCGATTCATCAGCCCCCGATACCGCTCCAGCATCTACAAGCACTTATGACATGTAATTGGTGGTGCATAAGCAAGCCAGGCCACATTAAAAACCCTACAGATAGTCAGAGATAAAAATTAATGACTTTTGCTTTGTGTAATCCTGCATGCATTGGTGGGAAAGGGGGGGGGTTGGGATTAATGGGCAAATCTAAGTAGGCACCAAGGAACAAAGGCTTTCCCGGCCTTGTTTACATATCGAACAATAAAAAACACAAGTGACAAGTTATGGGAAAGGCGAGTGTGAATTTTCGGCACGAGTGAGTTGAAAGACTGCTTGCAGTTTATTATGGATTCCAAATTTCCATATTCATTATTCCAAAACAAACGTCCTCAGTGGGCTCTTCTGGGACTGGCTGGAGCCGTTGTTATTATTCATCTTTCACTGGGGCCCGAGGTTGTCATGATTAGGACCGGGCTGTGCTAGCTCTTCATGGCATGCCCCAGCTACTCAGGGACACAATGCGAACCTTTGACAAGCCCAGAGGAATGTAACAGGGATCAAGTAGGGTCATTGCAAGCAGGCACTCAGGAGCAGAAGGAAGCCCATGCTCAGAGCTGGATAGGGGCAGACAGAGGAGGGTCTTGAGCCGCCTACTGATGGATCAGGGAAATAGCCCAGGTGGCCCAGGAAGTAGCTGATGACCGGAAAGGAAGAGGAGAAAGCGGATGCAATGACCAGATTGGCTTTCTGAACTAATCTGGGTGTGTTGATGGAGCTGTGGGGGTGATTCCATTCAAGATCTGGGTAGCAGAGGTGAACAAGGGGGCTGTTGACAAGTGTGGTGAAAGGGTAGCACCTAAAGCATGCTTTGTTGTAATGCAACGATTCATGTATGTTGGGAGACTGTCTGTTGTATGTAGCTTCATGGGGGAAATGTGACAGGGATGAATGTCAGTGTTTTATAGACAGACGAGCCTTCTTTAAGAAATGGTCTAGGAGAGTTTGGCAGGCAGGCTTGGACAGGCTTGTAAGTTCATGGGAGGATCCAATAGGATCATTGAATACAAAGGTGCTGGGGGTGGGGGTAGGATGGGTTATTATTAAATATTTATGACTGGGGTTTGATGAAGGTAATTAATGAGGTAATTAAAGAGAGCCACAAGGACAATATGCTTTAGATATGCTGGCCTTCCCCATTGTTGGGCTTTGTCTTTCCTCAAAGGAAAATGACATCAATCCTATAGTCACAGGTGTGCCCTGACTTCCTCATCCCTCTGGAGTTCTTTGTACAGATTCCAATGTTTCTGTTTCTATTGTTGATCCTGTAGTATCTCAATCCTCCTTCACGGAAGTGCTATGGGCAGGATGTGCAGAAAGGACATCCAAATACTTAGATATCCAGAAACTGTCTAAGCAAGATGAGTGGAAAGAATATATTCAGCAAGCCTGAGGTGTGTCGAGAGCTATACTTTGAGCTGAGCCATTCCTGGCCTTTTGTGTAGAGTTTTTTGTTCTTGTGTCTTCGTAGAACAAATCTACTGGCTGATAGGTAGGAAGAATGGAGCTATAATGCTACTTTCATGTCAACCCATGGATGGGATCAATATGGAAAGCTTTCCAACTTTTTTCAGTGGTGATGATACATTGAAGACTTGGAGCTCTCTCTAGGAGATCATGAACCCCTGATGTAACGTGGTAAAAGAACCCTTATGTATATTCGGCTCTGTGACAGTGATCTGAAATGTGAGTGGGGAATAATGCCAAGTGTTAGAAAAAGAAGAGTAGGGAAGTGATAAAATATGAGATTCTCTTATTCATACTCAACTTTGTGCCTACGGTAAGCAGCTTACGACAATATGCATTTCCTAATGTCCATGCAGTCCAAATTCCAAAATGCTTGCAGTCTCTCTTACTCAAGGGTTCCTCTTAAAAAAAAAAACCCAAAAATAAACAAATGAAGGATGGCTGAGCAATACTCACAGTATCCTAAAAAATCAGATGAGAAGGAATTGTAATTTGGTGAAATGACTGGATGCAGTAGAGATTACATATGGGGAAATTCCAGTTTTATTCAACATTGATGAAGAAGACAGAATCCAAAATTTTAATAAGCAATTGATTCACTTAGATCCCATTAAAGCCCTGCCATCCTTTGTTCTTTTGGGGTGGAACCAGAAAGCATGGAGCCATCATCTTCACCATCATGGTTCAGAAGACCTGATGTAGCAGTTACCTTCTCATTGCGGGAACCAAACACCTGAGCAGAAGCAGCTCACAGAAAGAAAGGGTTTATTTTGGTTCATGGTTCCAAAAAGAAGCTTCATCATTGTGAGGGAAGCAGGGTATCACATCTTGTTACATCCACTAGGAGGAACCAGCCCTAGTGAGCTGGCTCTGAACATCCAGCAGGGCCGGATTAATAAACTTCAAGTCCTGCCCCCAGTGACAAACCTTCTTCATGGCTCCATCACCCAAAGGCTCCACAACGTTGTTCCCAAACTGCCACCAGCAAGGGACAAGCTATTCCAAACACATCCTATGGGTGACATTTCATTGAAGTCACCATACCTAAAGTCACAAAAGATTGAGTAACTCCCCAGTAACACCTATAGAAAACAAATAACTACAGAAAGAAAAGTTGGCTAATTTTTTTTTTTGCCACTTTCAACTTCATTTACCAAATTGACCTTCTTTGAGGTTCTCTTGAAGAAATTAGGTCCTTTGCCTGTGTTTGGGAATATTCAGTCTAGGGGATGCAAGATGACCATTGGACTGATGAACATTTATTTGGTTCTGAAACTAATAAGCAACTATAAACAGAAGTGGCGAGACAATCTGTTCCTAAATGCTCTGCAACCTCCTCCCATAGGCCCCTGGGCTCAGTGAGGTGCTCAAGGAAGACGCTGTTGTGCGCTGGAGTGGTGGTGAGGGTTTCTACGGTGTTCAAAAGGAGAACTGAAGCACAGGGAAATGAGTGATTTACAGGCCAACTTAGCAACAAATCCAGACATGAACATTGCCTGTCTTCTCCTCTCTTCTCTTCTCTTCTCTTCTCTTCTCTTCTCTTCTCTTCTCTTCTCTTCTCTTCTCTTCTCTTCTCTTCTCTTCTCTTTCTTTCTTTCTTTCTTTTTCTTCTTTCTTTCCTCTTTTCCTTTCTTTTTCTTTCCTTTCTTCTTTCCTTCCCTTTCTCCTTCCCCCTTCTCTTTCTTTTCTTTTCCTTTTTCTTTTTCTCTTCTCCCCATTCTGCCTTCTCTTTTCCTTCTTCCCTCTACCCACTCTTTCTCTCCTCTACATTTACTTATTAGACATTGTTTTTTTGAGGCAAGGTGTCACTTTAGTCCAGGCTGACCTGGAACTTACTATCTGGCCTTGAATTCACAGTGGATCTTCATATCTCAGCCTTATGACTGTTGGGATTAAACTCTAATACTTTTAAAGAGAAAGATTAAACATGTATGTGATAGGACACAAACCACAGCCTTGGTTTGGGAATACTGAGGTCATGGTGATGGGTAGGACGAGATGCCCAGGCCAGTAATGAGTAATGTATGGAGGGGTAGTTAAAAACCACTTGGCTTTCCCAGAGGATAATAAAGACCCTAAACCAGGAGCAATTATGAAAGGGAATGAAAACGGATTTGACAGATAGGGAGTGAGTTGCTTATAATAAGAATGCCAGAGCTTGAAAGCCTGAAATCATAGAAGGTTTTCACTCCTAGTGGCCAAAAATGTTGCTACCTTCAAGGAGAAAGATACACCAAGGAAGGGCGAGGCCCTCTCATGTTCTGTTGAGTGAGTTGGGGGGGTCCTGTGGCTCATACTTCGCTCCACTCCAGCCTGAGTTCCTGACAGAAGGGTGGCACCCATAGAAAGGACTGGACAGAATGTGCAGGCTGACATCTCAGAGTTATGAGCATGGATGTTCTCCAGGTGGATGGAGAGAAGAGACACCGAGAGAGGTTAACCTTACAGGGAACAGCGAAGGCTCCAGATCCCCAGGAGGAGGGGTTCTTCACCCCATCTCTGCCTCTCCACTGATGAGAAGGGAGAAGGGGCTGTTGTTGGCTGTGCAGAGCTGGAGGGTAGGAAAGACAGGGGGTTGAGAAGTGGAGGGATGGCGAGGGCTTAACGGCAGTCAGAGGAGAAACCTCATTAACTCTCCTAAATGCCGAGGACAAATAGGGAAATGAACTTGGAGGCAAGAGTGAAATGCAACTTTGCCTCCAGGAGACCTCTTCATTCTGGAAAGTTTGGGAGGTGGGCACTGGGTACCTTCTCTGCTGCTGGCTTCCTGTCCCCTGCAGCCCTGGAAGCTGGGAGAGGAGGCATTTGTTCTGCCTGTCCCTCACAGGACCTGTAGTGGCCACTCACGGCTGCTCTCCTTTGTGTCTAGAGAGATTAGAATCAAGGGGCTGACTCTCAATGGCTTGGGACAGAAGCTGGGACAAGTGGAGAGGTGGACAGCCTCAGGATTGCCAAGTTGGAACCTCACCCTCCTCCTCCAACCCTGTGATCTTTCATTCAGTTGGATAACAGGATCTCTTTCCCTCTTTTTCTTTCTGGCTCCTTTTTTTGGAAAATGAATGCTTTCCGACCCTCTTGAGGTAAGAACTTTCTCTGTTTCACCCTAATATTAATGGCTTGTTTTGTTCATGAGTTTTTCTGCTTTTCAAGGAAGAATAAGTGTGTGTGTGTGTGTGTGTGTGTGTGTGTGTGTGTGTGTGTGTGCAAGCAGCAGCTCTATCCACAACCAAGTTGAAAACACTTGAAGGTAAATAAGTTAGCAAACAGAATAAAGAGTTAGCCGGCAAACCTAGGATTTCAAAAATCCCAGGTGTATTTTTCAGGAAAACCAAGAAATAAATGAGTTTCATTTTTATAATTTAATAAGTTACCTTTTAGTAAGAAATGGGTGCCAAATAGTTGAGTAATAAAAATGTTAATATTTATAAAATGATATTTGCTAGATTGCATTTTTTTTCTCAGTAAACAAAGAAATCAAACTAATGACTCTCCCTGTGACTTCAAATTCTCCAGACATTTTATAATTCTGAATTTAGGAAACAGTAGAGCTGATTTGAGATGAAAAGATACAGTGATAAGGGCTTTCAGAATGCTTGGTATGTAAAGTGCCACATCAGCAAAAACACTTGAGTTCAATCCACAGTGTCCAGGTCAAATCTGGCAGAGTGGCCCTGGGGAGGCAGATGAAGGAGGATCCCAGGAATGTGCTAGCTTGCTGCTCTAGCCAAATCCATGTGAGAAACTCTGTCTCAAAAACTAAGGTGGTCCCTCACACATCAGCTAGGGCCCAGGTGAAACTCAGAGGAATTGGCGAGTTGAGCAAGAATGCTGCTTCCATGGACAACCTGCTCCAAGGTGAGGGAGACAGACACTGAGGATACTCAAAACATCCCAAAGCAGAAATAAAGAAACTGCTGAGAGCTCAAAACTAGACTTAAATCACACACACCATGGTTCAGGGAATTTTGCAGAAATGGGGGGTGGAAAGATTGTAAGAGTCACAGGGTGGAAGGAAATATCCAGAGGCATTGACCCCCCCACCACCCTATGATGACTTAATTCTGCTCTCACAACTCATAACCCCACAAGCCCATGGTGAATTCCAACAATTCCATTGAGGAGGGCCTTCAGTGGAATGGAGGGAGGGAGGAGGGAAATGATATGTCCATACAAAGTTTCTAATATATATATACTATAGTGGCTAGTGGTGAGTGATTGAGAAAGACACCTGATGTCAACCTGTGGACTCCACCAGACACAGAATCACATGGGCCACACAGGTGTGAACACACACACACACATGCACATACAAAAAAGAAAGTGACAAAAACAAATAAAACGTTTGGCAAAGGTCCTACTCCTTATTCTGTAGTCTTTTTCTGAACCTGTCAATGGATTACTAGAAGAGGAATTTCAGCTACAGACTAGTTTTTCCTATTTAATTGATGCATTTCGGATACTGATGGAACCATCTGTCAATTCATAGTTAAAGTGATCGACACAATCCTGATACTTCTGACAGCTGCTTCTACTGTTGTTGCTAATGAAGTCTCAAGATCAGGGTATGGATGGTATTTGTTTTGGTTCAGCTTTATGAACCTATGCTGTGCCCCAAGTTTTGTATCCTAAGTTTTGCCCTTTATTTGTCCAGCGCTTGGTTTCACTTCCCTGGAGAGCTTGCAACTCTTTTGAAATGTCCTAACTGCACATTATAGATTTCTTTCCTCATAAGTCAGTTTCTAGTTCTGCCTCTAGTTCCCTGTAACAGTGCACATGTTTTAACAGTTGGACAAGGGTCTATGCTGACTCACATTCATTTTCCTATAGGTACTACATAGTCCTCCTGTGTGCATTTGGAGGGTCATGTGGAAGTTGTTAAGAGAGGGAAGGAATGTAGGTCCTTACAGAAATCCCAAGGTCTGTGAGAAGGATTCAGTGATCTTACTGAATTTTCCCAAACATTCTGAATCCGCAACACCCACCTGTGTGATGACTAATCCATTCTCTGCCATCTTGGAAACTTGATCCCTTCTAGGCTCAGGGCTCATCAGCTACTATTTCACAATTTCCACCACAATTCAAATGTCCTTCTTAGCATCTCCTTTTCCTACCCAAACGTACACTATTCTTCCTTCAGAGCTCCTTATTCAGTCTCAGGTCACTCACAGAAAGACTTAAAGCATAAGCAGTGTCCCTAACCTTCCTGCTTGGCCACCATCTTCCTGACACCAATGCCTGTCACAGAGACCAAAACCAAATGAAGTGCAACTCGTGACTTTCCCTGAAAGATTACCAGGCACAATACCAACATGTTTTAAATCCCCTTTGCCTCATTTTACCTGAAAGTTCAAGGCTCCAAATCCTAGGCACTTTCCCAGCTACTCATCCTCATGGTTATGGATTCCTAATCTGAGCCAACATTTCACACCTTTCTAACGCTTTCCCATCCCTACGCTGTATCCACCAGAACTCGGGACCTGTTAATTTGCAAACCCCTAACCACTTGAACTTCTCTGGAAATCTTTGCACTATCACTATTCTGTGGAGGTCATTCCTTCCTAGAGTTGGGGACCTTTTTCCCTTCAACATCTTGGAGCTCCAGAAGGGTGGTGAGTGGTCTCACTGCTATGTCCAGGCAACTCTCCTTATCAGTTTCCAACCCCCCTTTTAGGTACATACCATCTCACAGTGCCACCCAACACCCTCTTATCATGGTCATTGATCACCTTGCCTAGCATATTTGCTGAAATCAATGAATTTCTTGATGCCTAACTCATGTCATCTTCTCCATCACTATAATACCAATGTTGACCATTGAACACATTTGCCTCTATTTGTTTGCTCTCCCTCACATGGTCTCTTCCGTCTGCCCCCATGTCATCCTTGTCACGGTCATAGCCCAGACATTGTCATTGCAAGCACCATGATTGCTTCTAAACATCTCTATTTGAAGCATGCCATTCATTTAACCTTGGCTTACCAGTTTACTCTCTCTAGAAATCCAACTTTGATGAGTCTTTATCTCTTTTTTTTGGGAGGGGGGTTCCAAGGTTCTTTGGTATCCACCTCACCTTTCACTTCCCCACAGTTTAGATTTTGTCAAGGTTTGAGTCTGAAATAATGCCCACAGGCTCATATGTTCAAATACTTGGTCACTATCTGGTGGTACAATTTTGGGAGGTTGTGGAACATGGCAGGCAGTGGGGGGAGGTAGGTTTCTGGGGTCTTTGGAGGTTGTGGAACATGGCAGGTAGTAGGGGGTGGTAGGTTTCTGGTGACTTTGGAGGTTGTGGAACCCCTCTCTTGTGTACCTTCTCAGCCTCCATGTGATCCACTTTCCTTCCATATTCTCACATTCTAGCTCTCAAAAACCAATTTCTTTCATCTTTACTCAGAGGTGAGCAGCAGAATAGGTTGAAGAAAATGACACAGCCAGGCTGATTAGCCTCCCTTACAATTGGGGACTACAAGTGTCCTGTAAAGCCTTGTTCTGCCCAATGATCCCAGCCACACTTTGCCAGTCAGTTCACTGACATCAGCGTCCTATCCTCTGATTTCTCCCTGAACCCCCAGCACCTCTTCTTCCATCACAGCTCTTGGTTTTCACCATGTAAACAAAAGTGATAAGAAGAAAACAACCTCCTTTCTAACCTCCAAGCTTCTGGCTTTTGCATCTCCATCTACTGTGGTTTGGATATTGAATATGCCCCCTTCCCAAGTTCATGAGCTTGGAGGCTTGGTCACCAGGGTGATGGTGATATAGTGGTGTCTGAACATTTAAGAGGTAGAGTCTAGTAGGAGTCCTAAGTCAAAGGTTTGTGTGTGTCTTTGGGCACCTTCATTAATTTTCTAGAAAGGGTGGCTATTAAAGCTTGAGCCAGTCTCATGTGATGGAAGCATTTGGTCACTTACTGCTCCAGGTACTCTTTCTACCCTTCTTGAATACAAGGTGAAGGGACCAAGGAGGAGCCCTTGCCGGGGTCTACACCATGCCATTGGCACCATCAACCTCATGGTCTCTGACCTACATAAAGTATCCCTCTTTCTCTTTTTGGGCATGTGTATGTGTACATGGTATATACACATGGGTGTGCATATATGCAAATGTGTGTGCGGGGTGGGTGTGCATGTGTGTGTGTGCACATGTGGAGACCAGAGGTCAACATTAAGGGTTTTCCTCAGGTGCTCTCCATCTTGTTCTTTGAGATTCAGTCTCTCACAGAACCTAGAAGTGTCTGAATCAGCTGAATAGCAAGTCAGCGCACCTCAGGGACTCCCTGTCTCTGTCTTTTGAGAGCTTGGATTTTAGATGGGTGCTATCACATTTGATTTGCCTACTTCTGATCTGAACTCAGTCCTCCGTGTTTGTGTAGGAAGCACTTCACGCATTGATCCAACCCCAGTCTTGAGGGTTTTGTTATGATAACAAAAACCTGACATTGACAGAAGGTTCAAGTCTTTTCCTCAGCCCAGTGTCCCCGTTTGTGTCTTTCAATCCCAGCCCCCTCCTTATCTACTCTTCCTCATGTTTCCCTCATTTTGATAATTTTATGCACATAAACATACTATAACGTGTCCCCTTTCTTAACAAGAACTCATTTTAGAATTGTGCTTCCCAAGCCTATTTCCCTTTATTGAAATATCCTAAGAAGAGGGGTATCAATATTTGCTTCCATTCCAAATCCTCCATTCTTTTCAGGTTTTATGTCCGAACAATCTCCTTGATCAGTTTCTTGTCAATTCTCTGTCCTCATCTAACAATGCATTCTCGGCAGCATGGACAGGGCAAGACACTTCTTCTTTGAAATATTTCTCTTGTAAATCTTTCGGGACTCCATATTCCCTGGTTCTCCTCCTCTTTCACATTCTCCACCTCCTCAAAGTTTGCTTTGTTGGCTCTCTCTTCTCTCTGTCACCAGTAAACAGTGGCCATCTCAGAGCCCAGCCCTTGATCTCTCTAACTCCCTCCTTTGACTCCGATTCAGGCTCAGTGTTGAGCGCAACTATACACCCTGGACTCCCAGATTCTCTCTCCTTGGAGCTGTCCTTGGTATGTCACATCCAAGTCACAAACCTGCATTCTCTTTGTAATCTTCCCCTTTTCTGACCTGGAGATGGAACTCAAGCACTCTTCCCTGCCATTCTCCTCCACGACTTCAAGTGTCCTAATTTCAAAGTTCATCCAGGATCAGATATGACCACTTCTACCACCCCACACCACTTCTCTCCCTTCTTTACCTTTACAGTCACATCGCAGCAAGGAGCCAGATGAACTTAGAAGGTCATCTCTCCAACTCTCTCAAAACCCTGCATGATGGAAAGAGAACCCAACTCCTTGTCGTCTAGGCATCTACTGCTTTTCCCACTTCAGAATTCTGGGCTCCAGCGTGATTCCTGCTTCTGCTGTTCCTGCCATTCTTCTCTGAGAATTTGACACACTCCCTTGCTGACACTGTTCAGGGCTTGGCTCCCATGATGCTTTCCCCATGACCCTGTGGAGTTTCTCACACTCTCCTCCTCTCTTACCCTGACTAGCTCCCCATTTAGTTTTCGGTTCTGAAGTGCCTTTCATGCCCACGGCTGTGTTTAGGCCGTCATTTCCTGTTTAATATAGGATTCTTGAACTTCTCAAATTACCCCAAGTGTTCTACTAGGTCTAATACTAGGCTACTGTATCTCGAATTATGACAGATCACACTGAGTCATATGATCTTATCAGCATGTATTGGTTCTGACCTACTAAATAGAATTTCATATGACTCAACACGACATACATTGCTGCCTCTGTAATTTTGCTGAAGACATTTTAAATGCCAGATTACATTCCCGGGCCATCTAGCTTCCTCCTCAGAGTCCAGTTCAAGTCTCATCTCTTGTAAAGTAGGCCCAAAATTAATTATTCTTCTACACCCTCTTTGTCTTTTTATTACAAACACCAGTTACTTAAGCACAAGTATATTTTCCAGTTAGACATTTTTTGCATCAGACCAAGAATTGGGGAGAAATTCTCTAGGTTTGGAGTGGGCTATATTCCAAGTCTCAGGAGATAAATCAGCACCTCAACCATGAAGAGTGAGGGGTCAATGATGATCTTTTTCTATGTCTTTCAGACATAAACTGACCTCCAAGGGCTCATGACTTTTCCCATAGCTAAAGCCTCTGCTTTGCATACGAGCAGCTCCTTCACCTGCTCTGAATAGCTGCTGTTCCCACTGCTTCTGATGAAGATGACCATGACAGAACAGAAAACAATCACAGGAATCTATATGACTCAGCAAATTACTTGTAAAATCTGCAGTTTGGGCTGTCAGCGACAGAGTTACCTCTGGGATGGAGAAGAGTGGCTGGATTTGCATAAAAGAGAGAGCTCATAGCACATGCCAACCCTGAGGGAGGCAAGCAAAGAACTCTGGGCTCAGTGGGTAGGAGAAGAAGCGAACTTAAATTGCAGCAGGAAGATCGAAGCTTAGAGAGAAGGAAGAAACTCCTGAGAGCAAGGGTCTTAGCCAAAGAACATGTGTTTAAAGGAGATGATTGTCATACTTGCGCCTCAAAACAATAACAACAAGAAGACACCAAAACCCAACAACAACAGCAACAAAATTCAAACAGCATGATAAATAGACTATGGGAACAGAGCAGAAAGTATAGAGATAAAATAAAGTATATGTGAATGGTTAAGATGTAATCAGAGTGTCATGGGAATTCACTGAGGTGCAAATCTCTTTCTTTATAAGTGGTGCTAAAACAACTGGGTAGGTAGAGAAGTTAGTTAAGGAATATGTATTTCTCTAATGATGCACAATGATATATTCAAAAGCATCAGGAAGCTCAAAACTCATCAAAATGCAGAGAGGAAGTGACAGTTGAGTGTTCATCACTGAGACATTGTTATCACACCCTCCAAGGCTCAGGGCCATTGAGGAAGAGGTTGTGGAAAGAATGTAAGAGCCAAAGGAAAGGGAGGAGTGCTTTGCAATATTGTCTTCCAGACACAAGGTGGCCTTGATATCCACGACCTCACAGTGGCTGTCACTATCTACATAAGACCGCCATAATAGGAGGGCAAAGAAAGAAAGAAAGAAAGAAAGAAAAAAAGAAAGAAAGAAAGAAAGAAAGAAAGAAAAATTACATCAAAATAGAAGAGGGACTAATTGGAAAAAAGAAGAGTTTTAATAAAGGGGGGATAGAGGAGAGGATAATACAAAGGAGGATGTTGAAAGGGGATTGTGGTCAAGGCCATACACACACACACACACACACACACACACACACACAGATTGTCAAAAAAGTTTTAAAAGGTAGCAGGACACAGACCCATTTTTTTTTAAAAAAGATACAAAAAGCCTCTAAGCATAAGAAAATGTTCAATTCCACGTATAATAAGTGAAATGCAAACAAAATTTACAATAAAGCAGTTTGACAAGTCTTCAAAGAGTTACTTGGAGTTACTACATGACACAATGATTCTATTCCTAGGTATACAGTCCCAAGAGAAATGACATCTGAGCCCCAAACATACATACATACATACATACATATATACATACATACATACACGTTTATAGCCATACTATTACATACAAATTTATAGTCATACTATTCATATTAGACAAAAGGTAAAAATGAAACCTATCCATCCACAGATGAATGGATAATCAAAATGTGCTACATCTATGCATTTTGGCCATCAAAAGGAATAAAGTTCTGATGAACATTATAGCATAGATGAACCTTGTAAACACAATGCCTATCATCTCCTAACTCTGTCCATGAAAGGGCCTTGAAATCATGACTCCAAGTGGATCTGATGTTCAAATGTGGCTTTAAGTTCCCTTTCCCTTCTTCACTAAAAAGATGAAGGACTCCTTGGAGAGATGGCTGATTCAGGAGAAACTAAGGTGTAATACAAGCCTGAATGCTTCACTCAAGAAAGTAAAAAATGTATGAAAGTGCTCAACAACAACAATAGAATGAAGAAGGCACGTGAGAAGGACAGAAAGAGCTCCCGTTGACGAACTGTGGGACAATTTGAGGGTCAAAATAAATAATAGCAGTAATGGATTGCAACCCGTTGAATAATCCATAAGAATCCATGAGTTCACAGAGATTTAAATGAATGAATAGATACATCACTGAGTGGGGAGAAAGGAGAGCTCTTCTTTGCAGTGGAATTAAACTAACAATTGAAGATCAAATTAGAGAATCATTTGTCTAATATCACAGTAATGAGTGACCACCGATGCTAAAACTTGGCAGTGAAAGTTGGATGAACAGCAGGCTACTTTTACATAGCCTCAAAGACTCTCCCCACAGTGCTTATTAATCACAAAGGCACAAACAGCAACCTTAGAGTAGAGAAAGCTGGCACACATCACCTTAGCCAGGTAATCAAAGATAATATCTCTAATAATGGTGCCAACCCAACATCATTTCTCTCCAACTTGATATGCTGAGGAGACACACACATCACTTCTGGGGTATTTCTGTTCCAAATTCATCACCTGGATCTAATCATAAGGCAACATCAGACAAACCCAAATTGAGTAACCTTCTACAAAATAAATGGTCTGTACCTTTCAAAAATGTCAAGGTTATAGAAAGAAAAAGAACAGGTAAAGATAAAGAAAGAAGGATTGTTCTGGTTTAAAAGAAACTACAGAGATGTGATGATGAGAGGTAATATGTGTTTCTGGATAAAGAACATTATTGGGAGAATGGATAAAATTTGAATTTAGATTGTGGATTAATTGACAGTAAAGAATAAATGTTCAATTTTCTGATTTAGATAATTGTAGAGTGATTATGGAAAACAATATCCCTGTTCTTGAGAAATGTACACTGAAGTATTTAGGGATCAAGAGGCACAATGGCAGCCACTTATGCTGAAATGGTTGAGGCAATTATATATAAATAAATATATAGAGACAGAGAGAATAAGCACCAGAGTAGGAAAAGGGAGAGAATCATGAATGATAAAGCAAATTGAACTTTGGTTTCAACACATACTTTATGCAGGAGTCTGGGGGTCTATGGAGATATCCTGAGTCCAAGGACTTTCATGTTTCACACTGGATCAGCAATCCCTATATTCTATCCTGTGTCTGCAACTACCTAGCCCCACCCACAGCTTGAAGGGTATGAATATGGAAGAAACCCTGTTTTCAGTGCATAGCAGTTTTTAAATAGTTTTGGTTTTAGGTTTTCTAAACATTATCTCTTTAAACCCAGATGTTTTCAAATATGATGTGTGTTTGTGGGTGCCTCCTCTTTTTGTGACCCCTACTCATGCCTGCTGTCCTTCAGGGCACAGCCTCAGCTTTGGTTGGTTTCACAACATCCTGGCTCTGCTTGGTGTAACTTACATGAAGGCTTTTCTACTGAGTCTTTTCTAGGCTCCAATATGTTTCTTGGGACTCCTAGGGCAGGGTGAGAAGGCTGTCTGTCATACCCTAAGGCTCAGGGACTAAGGACCTTCTTGCTTGTACACACACACACACACACACACACACACACACACACACACACACACCTTAGCATCACATTCAGATGCCTCAAGAAGGTGTGTCCAAGAAGGCAGCTTCTACCTGCCTTTCATGTTTTCCAGATTCCAAGGAATACCTGTCTCTCCACTGGAATCTGCTCAATTAAAGGCACACACAATTCGAATGCTCTGCCCATGTTGATATGCATAGGCGCCCTTTACTTGGGGAGCAGGGAAGAAGAAGAAAGTTAGCTTCAATTTACCTAGTCCAGCCCTTGACAGCTGAGGTCAAAAGCAACCTCTGATAGGCTGAAACAGTGAATTATAGGATTGGCCATCCTTGGTCATCATGCACCTGACATCATAGATGGAGACTCACAGCCTTAGCCAGAGACCATGGCCTGATGATGGCAGGGCAGAAACAGAAGTGAAATAGAAGTGTTTCCTTCTCCTAAACCTTGGAGGCAGTTGCTCACCATTGTCATAACTGTTCTTATTATTGCACTTAAGAACAATGTTGAAGATTCCTGCATGACTCTTTTATAGGAGGGAGGATCACTTCCAGTTTATAAGGGAACGAGATTACAGCTCTGAGAGATGCAGTCACAGGCCCAGTCTCATAACTGCTGAACCTGGGATCCGATCTAGGTCCCTGTTCTAGGAGGACCAAAAGGAAGAGAACCCAAATAAATGCTTTTCTTTTGAATGACTGAAAGGTGGAATTTCCTAGTTGGTATGGTTAACCTTCATTTTCAACTTGATTTAATTTAGAATCACTATGGAAGTACACCCATGAGTAGATATGAGGGTATCTCCAGAATGGTTTAACTGAAGAGGGAGGACCCATCCTGCATTCGAGCCACATACTCCACAGGCTGGGGTCATAAATGAATCAAAGGGAAGAAAGTAAGTTCAGCAAGAGCATCCATGCCTCTCTCCCTTTCTCTCTCCTCTCTTTCTCTCTCACTTTCTTTATCTCTCTCCCTCCCTCTTTCTCTCCTTTCTTTTCTTTTCTTCTTTCTTTCTCTCAATCTCTCTTTCTCTTTTCTTATTGTGAATAAAATGCAATCAGCCACCTCATGCTCCTGCCACCACATCTTCCCAGCCATGGGCAACTGTATGTCCTCAAACTGTGAGCCAAAGTAACCCCTTCCTTCTCAAAGTTGCTTCTGTCAGGTACTTTGACACAGCAATAAGAAAAGTACCCAATATGCTGGTTAAACACCCAGCGAATGCCATCCCAAACAAATGTCTTCCACCTGCTTCTTGACCTCAGTGGACACACAACTGCAATCATTCCTTTCACTTAGAACAAACTCAGCTGCCAAGAAACCATGGACAGTTCTTGGCTTTATTCCTTTCTCCTTCTCCAGGCATCGATGCCCAGGTTTGGTATTGCTGTAAACACAGTGGCCACCATTTTGCTGTTGAGTCAACTCAGTACACTTGGTTAGGATCTCCTCAATTTCAGGAGCACTGAGGATTGTCTGCTCCTCACATACAACCTCTTTGCTCTAGGGTGCTTCTTTGCATGTCAGCTCTTCTCACTGGCTACCAGGGGCATCAGGGTTCAGAGGGAGAGAAAGTCATTGGCTCAGGTAGCCAAGCCTAACCTAGGGACTATCATATCAGTTCTGGCTAAGCATAACTGCTCTGGCAATATGCTTGCTTTGAGCAGGACACACTCTATGTATCTGTTTCAGTAGTTAATTTCATCTGTTTTGCAAAAATATTTACTAAGGCTGAGTGATGGAGGCAGATGGTTGTGACTACCTCCACTGTAACCATATGGTTTATTTAAGACCTGAGCTCTGTGCTGCAGAGAGCTCAAGGAGGATTAAATTATACTTTGTAGACTAAAGTCCTGAACACTATAAAACTCATATGCTTTTGTATGCCAAACAAGAACTTTTGACTCCCCTTGGACTTTAAACTGATATTCTGCATGTACAGAAAAAGTGAAAAATTTTGATATTTAAGTATTTACTTAAAAAGCTGGCAGAATATCAAACTTGTTCTTTGGACAGGCAGCTGGTTAAGGAAGGGAAAAAAAACGCCAAAACTTTACAAACCTCTTCTTAGGATGAGCGTGGCCTGTTTCATTCTCACTATAAACAAGACCTCTCCATTTCTGTTTACTAATCCTCTTGAACTTGGGCAAGCAGATGGTTTAAAAGCAAACAGTCCCCAACCTGCCAAGGCCATGGTTTATTTTCTGCTAGTCACTAAGGCATCTGCCATGTAACTATATTCCAAACACTGAACCACTCCAAGTGCTTGAAGCTGGTTAGGATCT
Organism: Zapus hudsonius; assembly: GCA_004024765.1. Taxonomy (NCBI): domain Eukaryota; kingdom Metazoa; phylum Chordata; class Mammalia; order Rodentia; family Dipodidae; genus Zapus; species Zapus hudsonius. The sequence goes on along the minus strand of PVHP010000083.1, from coordinate 161,382 downwards.
GGGTCCTAAAGAAAAGGTTAGTACCATCACCCGGTCTTGATGTGACAGCAGAAGTCTTTCTGCTATGGGTACTTAATGGCTTCTCTGGCAAGATTCTTTGACCCCAGGGTATGTCATCTGCCCCCTTCCAGCCCCATCTTCTTTAGACCCTAAAAGAATTCATTCAATTTAGTCTCCTTATTGATCTTTAAAGTCTCACCCTCGGTCTCTTTCCACTTGAAGCCGCATTTGATGTTCCCACAAGCGTTTTTACTGATGGGTTTCACCCAGGGAGCTTTGTCGTTGACTTTGAGAGACTGGAGTTCAGAGGATGGACTGATCTTCACAGGTGTTACCTTCTGCAGACAGCAATTAGCCACAACAGCCAAATCGACACAATCAATGAGTATAGGTTCTTTGTGACAAATATTGGGGCCTTGTTTGGGATGGTTCTAAAGACAGGAAGACTCCCTTGGGGTTGACCAGCCTTCACCCAAGAAAACGGGAGGCATGGCTGAAGCCCCATAAATTCAGGCACTGGAGGTCCAAGCTTATATTTTAATGGAGGAAATCAAATACCTCCTTGTGCCATTTTGAAGCCTTGATTCTATGCGAAACCAACGACTCTAGTAAAACACAGTGAAAACCCCACTCTTTTATGATTGTATTTTATACTCTTTTGTTGTGTGCATAAAATATATGTACTGTGTCTAGAGACGTGAGTGCCCAGTGCACATGAGTGTGCAGGCCAGAGGAAGTTGTCGGGTGTCCTCCTCTATTGCACTTCTGCCATATTTCCCCGAGACGGAGTCTCTTACTGAACCTGGAGCTCATCATTTTTTTGGTTAGACTGGATGACCAATAAGAATCCTCCTGTCTCTGCCTGCCTCAGATCTGGGGTTACAGGCCATGTATAGTAATGGCCAGCTTTTTAGGTGAGTGCTAGGGATCGAACTGAGGTCCTAATGCTTGCACAGCAAGCACTCTCCCCAGCCCCAGAAATATCTACTTCTAAGTTTACTCCAAAAACAGGAGTTGTTCCCCCCCCCCCAATCTGGGACCACAGGATCTTGCATGGCTCAGCCTTCCTTTGTGGAGATCAACAATTACAGAGTAAAGCATAACACATTTCAGAGAAGTAGTTTTTCAAAACTTTCCATCTCGAGGTTTCCCAATGGAGTTTTGTGGCCCCACAGTTTGTCTTCACCTTAGTCCTGCTGCAGCAAAGGTGCTAGAAATACTCAGGTATGGAAAGGACAAACTATCATTGTTACCAACACACTCACTGGGACTGTCCCCTGCCGCTTGCTCTGTATGCACCGCCTCTCCCCCACCCCACCCGCATCTGCACCTTGTTGGAGAACTAGTTCATCTGGAGAATGACCTGAAGCCAATATTCACCTTCAATGGGAACCTGGAGGTCCTGGGTGCCATATAGTGCTCTCCCACCTCGAGTGGTTTAGCACCCTCAGGCCTAAAGGTGACTGCACCTGTCTTCCACCGCTGTGAGCTGGTTTCATGCTCACAATTGCTTCAAGAGATAAGGTTTACAGATGTCATCCATCAGATTTTCTGTAAGTGGAAGCTGGGTAGAGAGTTGGCTTATCTATCTTCCCCTATCTTTTTTTCTCCCCTTCCCTTTCCTTTTTCTTTCCTTTCTCTCCCCATAAAAGTCTCCTTTCTCTCTCTTTCCTTTCTCTTTTCTTCCCCTTCTTTCCATTTTCCTTCCCTCCTTCCTCTCTTCCCATTTACCCTCAGTTCTCAGGCTCCTTCCATTTTCCTTCCCTTCTCTTCTCTTCCTCCTTTTCTTTTCTCCTTAATGTACCCTCTTTAGTCTCCCACTTCCTTCCATTTTCTTTCTTCCCTCTCTTCTTCTTTCTGCCCTTTCTTCCCATTTTACTCTGTTTTCTCTCTTTTTCCCGTCCCTTTCCTTCTTTCCCAACTCTTCTCCTCACATTAAAGTGAATCCTTGAGAACTCAGGCCTGATTTCCACAGCTGCCTGCTTCCCACATGTTTACTTGTGAATCCATGTTGCTTATCTCATGCATAAAGCTCTGCTTTCTTCTAAGTCAAACACTCTGAGGGGGAGACTGAACCAGGATCAGCCACATTCCAATTATAATGGGCCTATAGCAAGCTGTGCTAAAATCACCTCTGATTTATTCAAACCTTTTCCCCTGACGATTACCTTCTCCATTCTGGACAAGACTATCTGCTCTTTCTGGGTGAGGGAGCAGCCTGATTATAGCTTCATTAGAAAATGCTGCAGCTCATTCTTGCAGTCTAATTGGCTGACAGGGTTTGGGATATGGACATGTGAATCACTGACAGCATGCATGGCCCTCCTTTTATCCTGGTGAAATCCCCAGCTGTCAAGGCGAATGGATATGTGGAGCGGTTAATTTTATGTGTCATTAAAAGAACCATAATTGCGGCCATAAGTCTTTCCTAGATCCTTTGGAGGGGTGGAAGTGGGATGCCCTGGTCTTGCTGGTGACACCCCACACAACCCTGGGCGTGGTGGAGGAGACAGCTTTTCAAGCCCCAGGAGTAGACAGCTAACCAGGAGAAGTGTCTGAGGCAGGATTTGCCAGGCTTCCCCTAGGGTCTGCCCTCCGTGACCATTTCTTCTACCTCCCGACTCTTCCATGCAGTCTCGCCTTGCTCTGGAAGATTTGGAGACAGCTGTCGCCCATGGCTCTGGTGGCTAGAGGTGTTCCCACACAAGTGACATTGGCTCCTGAGCAGAACTCAAAGTTTCTTTGTGTGTGTATAACTGTGTATGATACATATGCGTGTATGGGTGTGCATGTGCCATAGCATGTTTGTAGAGGTCAACACCTTGGGGTGTTGGTCCTCGCCTTCCACTTTGTTTAAGACAGGGTCTTTCTAGTTTTTGTGCTCCTATGAGTGCCAGACTCGTTAGCCAGTAAGCTTATGGATTCTCCTGACCCTGCCTCTGGTGGCTGTAGGGCTTTGGGTTTACTGATATGCATTCTATTTGTGTCTCACTTTACGTGGGTTCTGGGGATCGGACTCTAGTCATCAGGGCTTGACAGCAAGTGCTTCTGACCACCAAGCCACCTCCCCAGCCCTAGGCCTGAGAGTTTCTAATCCAATGCCAGTTTCTGAGACGCGAACCAGCTTATTTGAAGGGACACAGGTACTGATTTAGAGCTTGTGTTCTGACTCCTGAAAAACATGCCATAGGTTTGCCAAAGGAACACATAGCCCTGGGCATCAGGATCCAAACCCATCACCAGTCCAACCATTGACCTGACAGATGGAGGTGTCACCCTCCAATGACCTTCCCCACACAGGGAAGGGAAGTGCTAGTGGTGGCACTCAGTGTTAACTGCCTGGGAATACATAAGGATGGCAAGTTAAACAGTAATCACCAGGTAACCATCTCAGACAGATAGGAAGAGAGGGGAAAAACCCAAGAGTCGCTATCTTTAAAGAGAACAAGCAGATCTGAGTAATCCAATTTAGGGGAGATAAGAGCCTGCTGCTAGTACTGTCCTTTAACTGGACAAACGCCTTCGTTCAAGTGTCAACCCCAATCCGGAAGAGGTCACCGCACTGGGCCTGCTGCCTAATATACTCCTGAATTGGCTGAGTGGCTTTCCGAACAAATACACCGGTCCTACAGAATTGATTTTCAACAGGCCGTATTGGTCCCTAACGTAATTATCCAGCAGTGAGTCAGTTCGCAGCAGCCCTTGCATTTAAACGTTGCTGGTCAGCTCAGGAGGGCGATGGTTATGCTGAAGGGCCTTCTCCAAACACTCCTGGGGAACCCCCATCTCTCCTCCCAAGCCCCCTTTCTCCCTCCATCCTAAATCAATAAAGAGCAGGGGAGATTTGGCTTCATTCTGTTCTAAGTGGACATCATCTAACCCTGTTCATGAGGGGCTGTGGGACACTGCTCCCTTGGGCCAGTCAATAGCAGCTCCTGGCTGTTTGATAGGTGAATTCAATTTGCATTAAAAAATCAAATGGGATCCTTTAACAATGCCTCCATGTTTAACCTCTTCCTTTCCCCAAAGGTTGTTTGGTAGCATAGTTCTAGTTAGCTCTGTGTGTTTGGCCAGCCAAGGGCAGACCCACAGAGATGACCTCCAAGCCTATTTCATGTCTCCCAAAGATTCTCACTCACATCATTGGGTCCAGGTCTTAGATGGTCAAATAGAATGTAACTTTTAAGCTTCCAGCTTCTCATAACAAAATCTTTGAAACTTCAAAGCTGGGAGGCCTGGTGTTAGGCTATGATAATTTAAAAATACTTTTATTTATTTTTGATGAGAGAAGATAAATAGAGGGAGAGAGGAGAGAGAGAGACAGAGAGAGAGAGAGAGAGAGAGAGAGAGAGAGAGAGAGAGAGAGAGAGAAAGGGAGAGCCATGCGATGGCATCTTGCCACTGCAAACAAAGTCCAAATGCATGCATAGTTTTGTACATCTGGCTTTATGTGGGTACTGAGGAATTGAACCTGGGCCAGGAGGCTCTGCAAGCAAGTGAGAGGCTATGATAATTTTTTCACTGTTGCTAGTTTATTCAAATGAATGGATGAAGAATAATGGCAAGCTCAAAAGACCAACACTTTTCTTTCCAGTTATTACTTTATCATCCTGAGAACAAACTTATTTCCCCAGACATGCCAAAAATGACTTATACACATCCCTTCATTTCTTGCCTCTGATCCACAGAGAGGGTGGAGCTGGGGCCGAAGGCATCCTGGTGCCTTTAGTACCTGGCTTTGTGTATTACTCAGCAACTATTCGTTCAGCTGTGTGAAAGCTCCCTTTAATGACAAAAGGAATAGCAAATGGCTGCAAGAATCTCTGTAATAGCTTCCCCTCATGGTTCCTGTATTTCTTTATCTACAACACTGGGAGGAATAATAGCTCCATCATAATGAGCGCTGGGGAGATGGCTCATTCAGCTCTGCCATGTCAAGGTGAGGACCTGAGTTCAGGTTCGCAGAACCCATGTAACTGCAAAGCGGCTATGGGAGCCTATCTATAAGTCTTAGGCTTGGGAGGCTGAGACAGCTGATCCCAAGCGCAAGAGAGCTAGTTAGACTAGCCAAATTGGTAAGATCTGGGTTCAAATGAGAGGCCCTATCTCAGTAAATAAAGTGGAGAGCAATCAAAGAAGACACCAGATTTCAACCTCTAGCTTCCACACATATGTATATAGTCTTAAATGTGTACCTTGTAATTGCACACACATATGCTTTCATGCATACACATGCACACGGCACACACACAATAAAATAGTTACATTGAGTTCATATTTGTCAAGCTTTTGGAATCGTGCTTGGCTCAGATGTTAAAGGAGAGACATGATCAGCCACTTGGAGGGTCGTACATCCAATAGAATGAGCCTTCCTGAAGCACCTGGTGCTTCATCCACAGTGATGTTCTCAGCCCTCCAGTCAATCCCAAGTACTACCCAGCTCAGCCTTCCCAACTTGCTTTGTTGAGGACTCGGAGACCCAACTGGTACATGTGCTGGGGCTCTGCTAGCTTCCAGTAACCTGTGGTTTGGGATGGAGAGCTGCTGCTGAGGAGTCTTGGCATAAGGTACAAGAGAGACATCCGTACTTGCCCTGACCTCATCTATGGGGATCTTCATAACTGTGCAAGGAAGTCATGGACGCATTGGCCTTCAGGGACATTGATCCTCTAAGGTGTCAAGAAATACTGCTCAATTGCAATCTACCTGCTTTAAGGCTCTGCTCGGAACCAGTCTACAGGAGACAAAAAAATATGCTTATTTGCTTCACATGAAAACCCCCATAGGCTCACCTTACCAAAGGCCTTTTGGTTTCATAGGTCTCCTATGGCCAGAGGGGAGCTGTGGAAACCAAAGTAAGGACCCATATTCATTTACTCAGTCTCGTGGGTCAAACCAGAATCCAGCTTGGAACAATTGCTCATGCTGAATTAAATAAACACTGTGTTGTTTCTAGGGAACCCAGGCGAACACGTGCATATAAAAAGAAGACAATGTGTCAGACACTATTTTAGGCTCTCCTTATGTTAGTTTATTTAATCTTGTATGTAACATCATTGTCATTTCATTACAGGAAATGGAGGTACAGAAGGTCAAAGACATGGCCAAGATCATAGAACTAGAATCTTGCGGCAGCTCATGGCTGCTCATTCATCCTATCTGACTGTCGTGTAGAATGTGAGGTGGAGATGCTGCAGTTTATAAAATAAGGTTAAGGCTGTCAATATGGACCCGATGTGCAGAAAAAAATGAAATGGAGGGGAAGGAAAAGAAGCAAGTGAGGAAGCAAAGAGGTTGGGGATAAAGGACAAATACAGACAGCAAACAAAGAAACCAGTTATTAATAACTAATGTGATTGTTGTGTGTAGGTGTTTGTATGTGGGAGATGTATACGTGCAGTCAGATATATGCACACATGTGGAGGCTAAAGGAGTACTCTGAATCTTGCTCCTCACCTTTATTTTGGCCTGGAGCTTACCAGGTGGGCTAAACTGGATGGTCAGCAGACCCCAGGGATCCTCCTGTCTCCATCTCACTAGTTCTGGGATTACAGGTGCACAAAAATATAGGGTGGTTAGTTTGATGTGAATTTCAAAGCAAGCCCAAATCATGGGGTGGGGCAGGGAGCACACTTACACGTAAGCAACAAATAATTGACAGGCATACTTATACTAATAAATTATTTGTTCATGGGAAATTCATAAGGACCTGAACACTGTGTGCTTTATCTGGCAATTCTAGATGGAGGCATATTAGGTTGCCTCCAAACTTCATGGTTTGAAGTTGGCACCTGTCATTGGAGGTCCCGAGTATGTTTGTCTGGTCTGATTCTTAAAGCATCTGTACAGATGCCAACAAGATCAAATTCTTTACTGGCTTCCCATACAAGTTTCAAAGCACCTGAATAGACTCTTTTTTGTTCTGTGTTTTGTTTTATTTTGTTTTTCAAGGTAGGGTCTTACTCAAGCCCACGCTGACCTGGAACTCACTGTAGTCCCAGCTTGGCCTCAAACTCACGGTGATCCACCTATCTCTGCCTCCTGAGTGTTGGGATTAAAGACTTGAGCTACTACTGCTTTGAATAGAATGTTATGGCCACACAATAGGCCAGGGTGATTGCTTCATGGTGCCATGGGTATGTCCTTTCATGATGGGATTCTCATTTCACAGGTGTCCCCTTCCACATCTTGGTTACCTGCAGACATTTATTCCAGCTTTGGGACTACACATATTCACCTCTGCCCCAGCCCAATTCTCTGCTTAAAGTGTGCACTTCTTCCTGGCAGATAAAGACAGCACCCACATCCACCCTTCCTCCTGCCTGACTTTCCCCTGAAGTACTTCTGAATAGGGTCAGGTTCTGGCTGTAGTTTTCAGTCTCTAATTAGCAGATTCCAATTCATCACCCTGAGTATCTCCTGGCATCAGCCCGGAGATTCCCTCCTCAGCCCGGAGAATCGGTCTTCATTTAAAACCCTCTCTCTTAGTCCTAAATGGAAATCAATTCTGCAAGTTTAGCAAATAGTTAATTACTCCACAAAGAGGATTGATTGGCCTTTGATCACCAGAAAGCTCTGCAGTGCTATTAGTCTCTTTCATCTGTGATTAAACCACAGAGAGAAAGAAACAAAAACTAAATTAGGCTTCTCCTGTTATCCTACAAATATTTAATGACGGGCTAATCTCCTAGAGGTGTGTTCAGGGGATATGTGCTCCATCAGGAGCCGGCTTCCATTCAACCTTGAACCCAGATTCCATCTTTGTGGAGAGCACGGAAAAGAACTTGACAGAGGAACAGAGCTGGGCTCAAAGAAACGCTTTGTAGGACACACTCTTGTCTGCCTTTTCTTCTTTCCTCTTCTTATGTATGTTTTAATGCAGATAAAGATTTCCCTAGCGGACTTCTGACATGAATAATGATAATAAAAGAAAACCTGGCGTAAAAAAAAATTCCTTTTGGTTCTTTTTTCTGACTCTCTAGACCCTGTCCATTGATTGGCACATACTGTGGAACCCGTCTCCCAGAAGAATGCCCTTAGCTGGGTACAAAATAGACACAGTCCAGGAGCCTTCTGCAGCCACCTCTTCCTAAATGGCAGGGCAGGGACCAGTGTGTCTGCTTCTGCTGATGCTCCACATCATCCTGGACAAAATGCTTTTAAAATAACGCTCGTGGGATTTAGAGGGATGGCTCATTGGTGCAAGCGCTTGCTGAATAAATCCGGAACTTGGATTTTAGCACCTACATAACACCTGAACAGCTTAGGAATCAACCAAGTTCCAGTTGATTTGGTACCTTTTCAGTGTGGAATTCCTCTCCACAATCACTTGGATCAATTACTTTGGTCTCTCGAAACAAATGCAAGATGAGTCCTAATTGAGTGAATGTTTTCCAGTCTGGTAGCTTTGGCTGGATACAGACAACCGAGATGCACTTTGGGTGGCCCTCATTTGTTCTTCTTGCAGGATCATCTACAGTCCTACAGGTCATTCGGGGGTTTTTCTCTTCATAATTTTATCAGACAAATGCTGCTAATTGGACTGACCCGGAGCAAGATGGTGATGTTGCAGTCAGTCCTCTGTAACACAAGGGCAGAGTGCCTCCTCAGCCCAGGCAGGACCCCTCTTGGCAGTGACACTTCTTGTTTTACAGGCTAAGGACCAATGGACTCTGCACCAGATGACCCACTGGGAGTTTCAACTCTGACATTTACAAGCCCAGTGACCTTGGGCACACAATGGCTTCACGAACAAGTATAATTAACATCTATTGAGCACCTTCATGTGTTAAGAACTGAACTAGCATTTCTGTGGGAATTAAACAGAAGTATCGTGTGAAACCCTTTTTTAGCTATGATCAACTTATTAGGTTTTTATGCCTGTCCTTTCACCAGGCATCCTACACAAGACAACTTCTGACGGTCTATACCTGGGAATCCTGGGACTCTTACCTCTTTCATTTTTTGGTAGTGGTAATGTGTATGAGGGGACTGGTCATGAGATCTGCCAGGCCCTGGTTGTGACATGTGCAAGAGTTAGCAGGACAGAAAGTATCTACCAGGCTGTGACAGCCTGGGATAGCCTTATCATTTTGGGGTGACAGACACATATGTTCTACACTGTCTCCCTCCTCCCATCCCCACCCAAGAGTTGCCCAGCAAGGATATGTGCTGGAGGATATACATTTTATGTCTCTGGTTTTCGTTCTGAGAAAACTCAACTGAAGGTCATAATAATCACAATAGTAATGACAACAAGGTGAGCAGAGAGAGTCAGGGAGGTGGGCTCATGCATCCTTGGAATGACCACAGACAGGCCACCTCATGGTCAGGGTGGTTTGTTAACAAATGGAATGTTCCTCCAGACCCTAAAAGGACCTGCAAGTAATGGATTTGCAACAGACCAGAAGCACAGAAGGAATCAGGTCCCACCTAGCATTAAAAGGGACCTCTTAATTTTTCAAGATTTGAACCCTGGCAGGATCAGAAAAACTAAGGAAGGAAACCAGAAGGGTGAAAAGGAGGCTATGGAAGGCTCACTCCAAAGAGGCAAGAGATTGTAGCCAGGAAGCAAAGCCTCAGGCTTGAGTTTGTAGGACAGGAGTTTGCTAATAATTCACACATGCTGAGAACAGGAGGATTCGAACCTGGAAGCCAGGTGCCTCATACTCTTAACTTAAAGTGGAGCTCAAAGGCTGCCCAGCTAGGTGCCTCATTCCTGGGGACATTGGGAAGGCTCCATGGAGGTGGTGGGTACAGAGGAGCTACCACTTCTGGGTCTGTCCTGGCATAGCATGTCCAGAGCTGTGTCCCTATAGGACTGGAAAGGACATGTTTGAGAGTGGCTTGCTTTACTCACTGCCCTCGGAAGCCCTGAGGCATGAGCGTTTGCAAGTTGGTACATGTTTAAGGTCAAGGGAACATTGATTTCTGCCCTGAGTTGTGGTGGAAGCTGCTAATTTGATAAGACACAGCATTAAAGATTCAGTGTGTATGGTATCGATCATGGGCTAGGTCTTGTGAGATGGTACTCTATTCAGAAATGATCAAACAACTATTGGTGGAAAGCTACATAAGGCCTGCCCACTTGAAGGTACTTGTGTGTGGGGGGGGGGATTAGAGGGGGCTGGAACTGCAAACTTGAGTGAGATAGGAGGTAGTGAGTGAATGCACATCTTGGAAGGCAGATGCAAGGCTGATCCTGGGTTTACCACTCACTAGCAGTGTGGTCTGCGGTAAGTGACTCATTTCTGCCTCAGGCTCCAAATAGGCACAATGAGATAGCTCATCTCTCCGTCATGAGGTGGTCTCCAGGATTAAGTAAGCTAGGAGAGATGGTAATTACAGTAGTAGTGATGCTAAATCATCTCACTGTTCTTGCTTTGATCAAATCCTCACAATCATCCAGTGAGGAAACTGAGGCCCAGAGCGTGGAGTGAGATCACCTGTCGAGCTGTTAAAAGATGGCTTTCATGCACATGCAGCAGTGTCTGGCACATGGATGCAGAAATAAATGCTGAATACCTGCTCACCATATATGTTACCGGGGCCCATGAGTCCTTTCTCCCTCTCATTAAATCTTTGGAAGCTGTTGGAATCACAGGGATGATTGATTGATTAAGTGGTGTGTATGCGTGTGTGATGTGCATGTGTGCATGTTTGTGTATGTGAGGGTGGGCATGTGCACAACTCAGCACATGTGGAGGTTGGAGAACGCTGGGCTCTGTTCCTCACCTTCCACTGAGTGTGAGGGAGCATCTCTCATGGCTCACCCTTCCATTAGACAGGCTTGTGGATCATGAGCTTCCAGGCAACTCTCCTGTCTCTGCTTCCCTAGGTGTGCAGATATGAGACACCAGCACTACAGTGTCCAGCTCTATGTGGGCCTGGGGATATAAACTCAGGTATTCATGCTTGTGTGTCAAGTGCTTCACCCATTTAGACATCTCTCTAATGCTGTAACTGTGAGTTCTTGACGGGACACTTAGTGATGCAAAGGAAAATGCTGGTGGGTTCCAAACCCTTTCGATCCTTATGCCTTCCCTCCCCGAAAAGTGCTGGATGAGGGATGAGAGAAAGAAAAGAGGGGAGAGAATTAGAGACTCAAGACACAAGTGCATTGACTGCCTGAAAATCAAATCAGCTCTCCTCTGACCTTGTCCGTCCCTCTGCCTCAGCTGGTAAGTTCCCTCCATGTGCATTCTATTCTTTTTTGAGCATCCCCCGAGAAGTTCAAGCACCCAGCAAACTTAATGGTCAACCTTCACTTTCCATATCCTCCTGGACAACTTGGAGAAACAGAAACTTGGAGAATTCTGACAGCCATATGGGCTGGTTTTTCACACTGGGCCAGATGCCTCCTTGTGTTCTTTGAACTCCAGGACCTTTCCTCCCTACCACATCCCTTCCTAAGGAAAATGTCCTCCAAGGAAGCAGCATCAGAAGGGGCTCAGATATCTGGGAGTCTCTGTGCTTTGTCAGGGTTTGCAGATGGGATGCCTGCTGGAACTGTCACTGTTCTCTACAGTTACCCCCTCTGAGTCCTCTTATCCTGGGCCATCTAGGTCAGGCTGGCTGCCTAGAGACCACAATATGGTCCAGGAACAGAGTCAGGTGGCCAGGGGACCAATCAGGGGCATCTCTATCTAATTCACACCTTGGCACCAGCTCATAGGGGTTGGCACATCCAATTTGCAGCAGGAGTGTCTAATGGGTGTCAGGCCTCCCCAGACCCACAGAACACACTTCACAGTGTTCAGAAGAATCACTGGATACCCTGCAAATGAGTCACAGAGAAACATCCAGAACCACAGATAATTTCCTCTAAGATTTCAGTACCTGATGAGACTGTGCAGGGCAAGAAGGGCCCTCACTACAGCTAGTGTACTGCCGAGTTTACAGGCAGGGAAGACTTCTTTGTTTCCTAGAGGTGAAAATGAACAGTGACATGCTAATGCAGAATTAGGGGCAGGGAAGGCATGCTCCCTGAATCAAAGGATCAAAGAGGTAAGGGGTTGCCAGATAGAATTCCAGAAGACACTGTATCTTTTGAAGGCACATGTTTAATTTAAAAATCAGTAAGAAATATTGTGTGTATGTGTGTGTGGGGGGTTGTCTATGTACATGTGTGTGCAGATGTATGTGCCCCATGAACATGAGTGTGAAGACGAAGAAGGACATTGAATGTCCTCTGGTACTCTCCAACCTTATTCCTTGATACAGGGTCTCTACTGAAACCAAAGCTCATGCCGGTTTTCACTGAAAATGGCTGATCAGTGAGCCTCAGACCTAGATCCCCCTCCCTCCTCCCTCCTCTGCCCTCTTTGGTCCCTATGTTATTCCATCAGTGCATAACACTGAGTAGACCCTCCATAAATGTTTGTTGAGTAGAATTTTGGTGGCAAACAGTTTTATCTTGGTGGCACTTCATTTTTTTCCTCTCTAAATGAGTCAGAAAATACCACACAAGAGTAAAATTATAAAGGGAAAAACTTTTAATTAGATCATGTCTTAATTTTCTAATCTTGATTAATGAGGCAAGGATACATAAATTTTAAAATGTCTTTAGGATCCTTTTATCTACCCTTCAGTAAATATTTGTTTCGAACATGATTGGGGCTGCGCCCTGTGTACGTATATATGAACAAGCCAGGTAGCCTCCCCGGCCTCATGGAGCTACAGAAAGTCACACCATTAACTCTATACAAATCAGAATTAATGTCACTTTGGAACTGTGGTTAGAAATTACAAGTAAATGCCATCTTATCCTGGTAGAAGGTGTTTCCTTTCCTGTCATTTGATTTTGTTGGTGTCTTCAGTTTTACTTCTTCATTTCAATTTTATGACTCATCTGACTAGTCAACACCTGTTTGTTGAGTGATATGTGCTTGGCAGTAGGTAATATAAGATTATAAGATGAATTTGTACAAAAGTACTGATTGACTTCCTAGAGCTTCCGGTCTGGTTGGGCAGGAAGAGAATATCTCTATATCTGTCTGTCTGTCTGTCTGTCTGTCTATCTGTGTGTATGTGCATATATGGATATATATTCTTTCTGATAAACAAACAATTAAGAATTAGCTAAGTGTGAGACAAAGGGAAGGTACAGGTTGTCAGGGGGGCATGACCTAGTCTGGGTCAAGGGTGGTTGGGAAGTCTTGGGCAATGCCAGCGGCTCAACACAAGATTGTTGAATCTTGAATTGGAAGAGTTTAAGGACCTTCCAGTTCAGTGTGGTTTTAAGAACTTGGGACTGAATTATTTTTCTTTTGTGTGTGTACGTATATGTAGTGAATGTGATGTGGGCACATGTGTGCATGTGTCTATGCATGTTCGTATGTGTGTGAGTGCATGTGTGCAGAGGCATCTGCCTCAAACGCACACCCACCTTATTCTCTGAGCAGAGGTTCTCACTGAACCCTGATCTCACTGATTTGGCTGGTCTAGCTAGCCAGCGAGCCCTTGGGATTGACCTGTTTCTGCCCCCTCCCTGCCCCCAGTGGGATTATAGGTGTGCACCACATGCCCTGTATTCGTGTGAGTTCTGGGGATCTGAACTGAGGTCCTCATGTTTGCATGACAAGCATTTTACTGAGTGAGCTATCTCACCATCCCCTTGGGGCTGAATTTCCAGGAGCCTATGAACTTGACCTGATAGCCTGTGAGGACTGTTGGTCTGTGAGTTTCTATTTCCCCTTTTCTCCTGTATCACAGTTACCATTTTCTGGGTGGGCATCTTTCCATTCATGCAGGCGCTGTCAATAAAATCCGGACCTTTGGGGCAAGAATTCCTAAATTGTTCCTGACATCCTAGTAAATGTGGGTCAGCCACTGACACTTCTCTGCTATCTTTCTACTTGGATAATGAGGCATGTGCCTCCTCTGACCATCCTCACTTCCTCACCCACCCTCTTGTCCCAAGTGTACAAGGACACCCGGGTGGCCATGTGGCATACTGCGTTCCTTTCAGGCATGTGGCGAAGATCACGGAGATGATGTCTGCGTAGTGCCACATGCATCACAATGAGTGTCTCTCTCCAGAAGGGACCTGTGGGATTATCATTATTATTGCACCTCTGTGGAGAGGCCACGGGTACTTGGCATGGTGCCACCCCCTCATCTGGAGACATCTGCTGCTTGGCTGTGTGTGCACGTGCAGTCGCAGACATGCCTAATTCCCACGCAGATGCCACACACCACCTGCTCAGCGCCCTGGATGAGACAGAGAGGATGCAGAAGAGGGCTGTGCCCACACCCCTGAGCACTTAGCCAGTGTTTACTCACTCACTAAATATTTATCGAATCTCTACAGTGAGGAAGATATGAGTCCAGACACTGCTGGAGATACAAAAGTTCGGGATGGAGGGGGGAGCCATTTATGAGATACAAACCCCAGTGTTCAGTACCAAGCCAAATGATATCTCGCCAATCCCTCTACAGATGAAAGCATAGCTGTTCAATGACATGTAGAGGGTCAGGTAGCAGGCAAATGGCAGAGCTGAGACTAGTTCAATGTCAGCCCAAGTTGAAAAGCTATGCTCTTTCTACGATGCTATTCTGCTCCAGAGGGGTTAGAAATCTCCATTTTTACAGAGAAAGACATCCTTAACATGGGCAAGAAGGTACGTCAGCCCTCCAGCTACCAGCTTGCCACAAGATACAGTCTGGTACAAAGTTTCATTCTCTTCCTTCCAACCTCAGAGTCAATTTATTAACTCTGTTGTTTCTCAATCTAAGGCTTGAGAGAAATTCCCAGGTGTAGGTGAGAGGAAAGAATATTCTAGACAGAGGAAGTGGACATGCAAATTGCTGCATATAAAAAGCGTTAGTGACATGGGGGCATGCTCCCGGCATGCTCAGGGAAAGGGGCTGATCTAGGAAAGGGAGAAGCAAGGGGTTCAAGAGAAAAAGAAGTGGATGTTGTCCGATGGGATTGAATCACACATCCAGATGAGAAGCAAAGAACACTAGGGAGGGAGCTAGGTTAACTAGAAGTCCATTTAAGTCAAGTAAGTGAAAACGATGACTCGGATGTGCTCTAAAAGTATAGAAAAGCTTTGGCTATTCCAGTCGAAAATGGGAAGTGCTATCAGCAAATTGTCTGCTGAAATGTTACTTAGAGTAGCAAAAACAGCTTCAGTGTCCAAGCAATAGGGAGTGCTTAAGAACATTCGAGAAAGCTAGTAGGTGGAATATTATGTAGGCACTGACAATGATCATTATGAAGATGTGTGGCCACATGGGTAAAGGCTTATGGCATGATACCGGGTGGAAAGGAGCAGAAAACAAAATCTGTTTTCATTCCTCAGTGCAGAGTGACAAAAAGAGATGGATAGAGGATAAAAGACATTGGTCTTGCAAACAGTTTTATGACAGGAAATTTTGAGTCCATGTAACAACAATTCTGAAGGATAAGACATTAATTACTTGATACTCTTGGTCCAATTGTGTGTGTGTGTGTGTGTGTGTGTGTGTGTGTGTGTGTGTGTGTAAAAGTGTATTCATATTTTTTCCTAGGATGAGATGAGAACTCTAAGATCTCATTAATTATCAGAAGGATCTATAGTTATGTTAAGTCAAAAATGACATTTTAAGTGACAGTGCCCAAACTATCTTACATTTGTGTTGGAATCCGCCAGGTTTCTTAGAAAGCTGAAAAAAATTTCACATTAATCTCCAGCATTTTGAGGACCCAATTTGGGAACCCAGGTGATGAACAATTTACACACTCCCCTCATGTTCTCACACTGGGGAATTCAACATAGAGCACGACCCCCTCCCTGTACACACACTTTTTATGTGCTGAGCAATCTTCATCCTGTCCTCAGGTCCCCAGGGACTCACCAGAAAATTCTTCCATGCAACAAAGGGACTTCTCACTAAAATCCCTTCAGTAATCTCATGTGGATTTACAAAAATATTATCTTGCCTCCAGATGGCTAGTCACTGGTCCGATGGAGTGCCATGTTTTGAGAATGAAGTCTTAGATGTACAAAACAGAGGAGATCTCACTAGACCACTGGACCAAGATGGCTGACTGCCCAGAAGACCACACACCCTTAAATCAAGCTGACACATTTCACAGTGTGGAGCAGGAAGAACAATGTGCAATAAAGACAAGAAAAATAGCCACTTAGAAAAACAAATGTTTCATGGCTTTTGAATAATTTAAAACAATGGTACTGGGCCACGCGCTCAAGCTGGCTCATTTGGACATGAGAACATGCTGGTGCGGTTCCAATGGACGCTAGTTCTTGGGTCACTGAGGATTTATCGCCTTCCAGTGCCTGGCTGTTCCCTCCCCATCAAAGAAGCAAGGTGCTCATGATCTCACTGGTGTGGAAAGGATGACAGAGACTTAAGAAAATGCTGTCCGGGGCAGCCCACTGTCTGGCAAACTAATTGCCTCATTTCCTTCATCTGTAGAATGGGCACTATTCTCCATCATCAAGTAGTATGAGAACAACTCCGAGCAATTGTATCTACAGAACAGAATACATCACATTGGCATGTATGAGGGTCTCACTGCTTCTACATGGAGGGAGCCATCCGAAAGGTGCTAACAGGTGGTCCTCATCCTACATCACAGGGTGTAGGGTGGATGAAAGAAGATAATGGCTTTGGAAGAACTGGTAAACACATGCCTCTAAAAATGTTACAGAAATATCCTTATGAGTAAGCCCTTTGCCTAGGACCTCTTTGTGAAGGTCTGAGAACCCCATGTTTCCCAAAGGTCATGAGTTCTCTATTCTACATAGGTTTTTTTAATATCCAGCGAGCAGAGATGCTATGGTGCTTTCCCAGGCTTTAGCAGAGCCTCAGATGAGTTCTCCTGTGTGAAGGGTCAACATGTCCCCAGACAGAGAAGTATTTTAATTCAACAGCATTCAGTAGTTATTAAACTATGATAAACGCTAAAGTGGGAAAGATTACACTTAGACATAAGAAGTGTCACTTGAATCACTTAAAAATATTATAATGTATGGCTAATTGCACCTTGACTAGATTATCCAGCGTGGTGAAAACACTTCAGGCCCTTCAGTAAGGTATGTTTAAATACCTATTTCAGTACATTACGACTCATATTCTTGAGTGCAAAGGTTGTTAAAGGACCCATTGTTCACTGAGTATTATGTGCCTAGCACCTTGGCCATGTTCAACCATTTAATCCTGGAAATAATGAATCCTTGTGCAAGGATAACCACCCCACCTTATTCATATGGAAATTCAGAGATGTCATTGAGTTGCCTAAAATCACACAGCTTATAATTGGACAGGGCTGAGATTCAAATCTGGGAAAGCCACCTCCGGAATCCACTATCATGGATATATACAATATTACCTCTATATTTTATTTTTCTGAATGATTCTATGTCCTCACTTAGATGACGATGATACAGGATTTTTATATATAATCATTATATTGTTATATATAATAATTATACAGGATTGTTTTGAGGTTTACTGAAATGGTTTATGGAAAGCTCTCAGTGAAGGGCTCAACACACAGGCGTCATCATAACTGGTCTTTAGATCACCTTGCTATCACACTAAAGCTGTCGATTCTCTGATCTTTGGAAGAACTGCTCCTCCCCAGCCCGGATCTAATAGGGTGAGGTAACATGATACAAGCTTGAGGTAGCCGACTTGGCTTCCTAATTGACAGGGCCCAGTGCAGGGTAAAACTGAGCTGTCCTTGTTACAAAGTGAACAATTCCCAGATGGCAACGAGAGAACAATCAACCAACCCAAGGCTTTTGGGCACCCACGTTAAAAAAGTGCCAAGATCACCTACTCATGAAGTCAGCAAGGGTGGAGACAGTCAAGGCCTCCCAGGGGACTTGTAGGATCTGTGTCCTTGGGAAAAATGGTGAAACTTTTTTGAAGATCTCTCATTTCTCCTTAGCACAAGGAGATCAGTCCATCTTCCAGGTCATAGGGAGACCCAAATGAGAGAATGGATGAAAACTTACCTCCAAAATAGCATGCTGGTGCTTCTCCATCCGGAGCATGCGGCACAGCCTCCTGTGAGCCTATGAAAAATGCAGATGCTCCTACCCCACCCAAAATTCCAACTGAGGA
Source organism: Zapus hudsonius (assembly GCA_004024765.1). Lineage (NCBI taxonomy): Eukaryota > Metazoa > Chordata > Mammalia > Rodentia > Dipodidae > Zapus > Zapus hudsonius. The sequence goes on along the minus strand of PVHP010000083.1, from coordinate 143,301 downwards.
GGGCAGGTCTGCGCCTCTGTAGGATTAGCAGCTCCAGGCAATTTGGACACACTGCCGGCATCGAGAAGCAAGGCAATACCAAGCCAAGGACTTGTGGCGTTGAAGAGCATCCGGCTTCAAGAGTTAGAATTAGGATGACCCATCTTTGTTTTAAGATTACCCTCAAGGTTTCTTTGAAGGGCTAAGTCTCTGAAAAGTGACTCTCTGAAAATCCTTTCACCGTATCACTGGGTCAGTCTGCCAGCGATACGGCTCTACGACACACAAAGGATTCCTTTCATGCCACCAGGCCAGGAATTGTTCTTCTCTTGAAACTGGAACTTCAAGGCCAAAGTTTTCACACTGAGCTCTGCGCCTCCCACCCGCAACCTTCCAGCTTCTGGTTGCCACGTAACCAGCAAAGACCGGCACTGACTGGTGAGAACGGATGTGCGGCATCAACCTTTCTTTGGAAAGACTTCAGATCCAGACAGAAAACTGATTGGCTGGTGATGGCTTTCATGCCACCTGGCACCTGTCACTGTAGCTCAGCTGCAGTCTCACCTGGGTGACTGTGTCAGAGGACGAAAGAACGGCTGCATTTGACAAGTCACATTCATCCTCTAATCAAAGCCATCAGACTTAAAAAAAATCAAATTGTTCTGCCTGAATGGGAGTATTAATTAAGGTTCTAGTACAGGGGAAGGCAGGTTGGGGGCAGCAGGGCAACAGTGACAAAGCAAAGCTGATGCATGTGTGCAGCCATTAATAGGGTGTTAATTGCATGGTACATAACAAAAACAGGAAGCTCAGAGGTGCCTGCAATGGTTTAGCTCGTGTACAGTAACGTTTACATGCCAACCCCACGATCCGTCGCAGGCTCAACTCAAATTTCCTGCTTGTAATTCCCTCCTCTACATATGGACGTGGGGGCAATTGACGCAATCGTCATGTTATTGTGGTCAACTGGAAGAGGCTTCCAGACAGGTGCAGCCATGCACAGAGCGCCACCCTCGTCCGATCAGGGTGCCTCACCAGCCATAGGAAGATTCAAATCAGCCTCATTCTCTTTAGCTATCTCAGGCCTAATGAGCCCTTCCCTATTTTCTGGACAATCCATGTGGACGTTTGGGTGGCCAACTCCCAGAGCTGCAAGGTACTTGGGGATGAATAAAATGGCAAGGCTCTTGTGCATATTTATCTCCTCATTAGAATCCTGTTGGCAAGCCAAGCTCTTTCCTCTTGGCAAATCACTGTTGAACTCTATAATGTTATACCTTCAAGGATTCTTAAGCTTGGCCCTTTCTTTCATGGGTGATGACAGAATAGGTAAGGGGACTGTCCAAAATCACATCATGAGAAGTGCCCCAGGCAGGACCGGAAGGTCCATCCACAGAGAGTCACTGGTGAGCTTTCTGCAGCTCCTTACTGCCCATCTTGGTTGGCTATAGAAAACACAGGCGAGGCCTTCAGAGGCAGCTGTCCCTGAACAGTAGCAATCCTTTATTGCAGTTCCTTTAAATAGGATTTCTTTATCCTCATGTGGTGCCCATTCTCCATACATGGCTCCAGTTCCGGGATGACAGCTGCCTGGTTTGAGACTCTGAAGTCAAGGCTGCCGGCGAATAGTTCAAAGTCTCTCTCACTGATGGCAATGCCCTTTCCCTCCCATTCAAGGTCTCAGCCCAGCCCCTCTGGACGAGCAGTTAAGATTGTCAGAGGCTCAGAGCCCCCTTCCAGCACCTCTCCACTCTTTTTTCCAGCCTCAACATCAGTGCTGTGTTCACATGCGCATGTCACAAGAATTTTTCTACTCTTCCACTTCCAACATAGCTTCTATTTCCAAGGAGTCAAAGGGCTTTTCAGAGTCCATAAAAGTCTATGTACACAATGGCATTTTTCACTCAGCAGTCTTCTCTGGGACTTTTTCATTACCTGCAGGTGATCCCGAGTTGAGAAATGACTTCTAAATCCTGTCGACTCTTGTAGCTGATTAAGGTCCAGAAGTCCCTGTAGTCCACCTACCAGGACTTTTGTGAAGGTTTTGCATAACTACTGAAAACAGTTTAAAAGATCATGTCTGTGATCTATTAAACAAGATTCTCTTTCAAAGGGCGATAAAGCGCTTAAAAAGAACACATGAAACAGAAATGGCTGGGTTCTGCTTATTCTATGTTGGAAATGATAAGAAGAACACATTTACTGGTCATTACACAAGTCATTTGTCACAAAGCACTTGCCAGAAAACATATCTGAATTCATCTAAGTTCAAATAGAGCATTAATGGGTAAACAATTTATTCTCAAGAAATTATTTGCAAGATTCTACTTTAACTGGAATTTAGGAAAAGGAATGGGAAGGTCTTATTCTTTGCAGAGTGGAATAGAGGGATTATTTGACTAGAGCGGCAGCTTGCTCATCTAGGCATGAGGAAAATGTAAAATTTGGAGATGACTCTCTTTGGCTGCGGATTCATCATGGTCAGAATGATTCAGAGGGAAGACAGTACTTTGTGTCATTCTAGTGATACAGAGAGGAAGAGAGGAATTTCCAAGGAATCCACCTCATGGGCTTTGGGATTTTTCCTCAGCAGTAAAACACAAAACAAAACAAATCAAATCCAAACAAAACAAAACATAAAACAGTCAAGAAGCCTAAAGAAAAACTCACACCCATCTGTAACACAGAAAAACTCAGTGACACCTATATCTCAAAAAAACGTCCTCACATGCAGACACCTTCACACACACCTCTTCCTGGCTCAAACAAATAACTGTGCCAATCCCACCCCAAATGGCAAAACACATCCTCAGTGCTGTCAAATTGCTTTCACAGACTTTAATGAGTTGAACATCCTGAGATAGAATCTTCATTGCCACTGAGTTCTGAGACTTTTCCAGTGTGAAGAATTAGAAGCACTTGGTTGTAGGAACTTAAATTTGTAGAGCTGAGAGTTTTCTAAAGCCACCAGGTCCATTTGCTGTGATTTAGGAGAGCGCAATGAATTACTAGATGACTTTACCACTTCCACTTCTCACCAGTAGGGTTACTGTTCATTCCAGGGCCTCTTGGCTTAGCTGCGTTGTCTTCTATGCAGAAGAGCTCTGAGATCAGGAATTTTCAGTGGGATGGATTAAACAGTCTGGCAGTTAAATTCCTCCCCTACCTTCATTGACCACAGGAGCTAAGAGCATGCAGTGGGAAATGATCCCGAGGTGATCAGCCCATGCTGGGCAAGATGGAAGAAACTTTTCTTATTCTCCTGTCTAAGAAAAAATCATTTGAGGAGTGACACCCCAAAAGTTTTAGGGGGCAGAATGTAAGAGAGACATGGAGTCTCTGTTCAACTTGTTAGCCCAAACAAACCTAAGCAAAAAAAAAAAAGAATTATAACAAAAATAAAACAAAAAAACCAGGCCAGCTTAAGAACTTATGGCAAATGATAGCAAAAAGTACAGGTTCTAAGGATGGGCACCCAAGATGATTACATTCAAAGAACAAAAATGTTCTCCTTCTGTGCCTCAGGCCAGGCCTCTGAATGCTTCTTTGGTTCAGAAATTTACAAAGAGAGCTTCACAAGCTCCCTGCTCTGTCATTACTACAAGATATGATTTTCCCCATACAGTACAACAGAGGTGTAATAGAGATTTGTGAGTTAACCCTTCAGAGCACATATGGTTTGTAAACTTTGGGCTTAAATGACCTGCAATAGCTACTGAGGAGTTGGGCTGTGGAAATAAGCTCCCTATTCTAGCACAGAGCCCGATGGGGTCTGACAAAGAGCTACACAATGCATGTGTCCTCTGGTGATCTGGGTCCAGCAGGTGGGTCAGATGCTCCAGGGCTGCAGCTGGTCCACCATAGTGACATGTGGCGACAAGGGCAAGGAGAACAGTTGATGGAGAAGACAGCAGCCACAGCCAGTTATGTGACAGTAGGTGAAGCATGAGGGTGGGCAGGGTCACACGCTTGGAGCACGAATACATATTCCCATTAATTTCTGCAGGGGTTAGTTCCAGGGGGCCCTTGTATATAAAAATACATGTATGTTGAAATCCATTATATAAATTGGCATAGTATTTGCATATAATCTACACATATCCTCTCGTGTACTATCTTATATACTTTAAATGATCTCTGGTTGACTTTTAATATCCAACGCAGTGTAAATAGTTGTCATACTGTATTACTTAGGCAACAACAGTCTATATATGTGTAAGCATAATATTTCTTTTCTGAATATTGTATATCATTTTTGGTGTGTGCAATATCTGGTGTGTGTATGTGTGTGCAGATGTGGGCCATGTGCATGTATGTGTGGAGACCAGAAGAAGATGTTAGATATACCCCTCAATTGCTCTTTTACCTTATTTCTTTGAGATTAGTTTTCTCTTTGAACCTGGTACTCATGCCATGTTTTGTCAGACTGGCTGATCAGCGAGACCCAGAAAACCTCCTGTCTCTCCCCCCACCCAGTACTAGGGTTCCAGGCATGTGTGGTCTTGATCATCATTTTATAGGCATGCTGGTGATTGAACTCAGGTCAGAGTACTTAACAAGCATTCTTATCCACTGAGCCATCTCTCCAGCCCCTTCTCAACATTTTCAATGTCTTCTTGGAATCCATTGATACAACCTAAAGATACAGAGAACCAACATATGTGTGTGTGTTTAGACATACATAAATTATATAAATTATAGCTCCAAAATTTTTCTATGGAAAATAATAACCAATTTCTCTCTATCTCTTAATTCAAGGTGGTCAGTTCATGGCCAGTCTGTTCATCTCTTCCTGCTACTCTTCTACCTTGTTACGCTGAAGCCAATGTCAGATGTGATTATTTCTTCTACAGATTTCAGTATGCATTGCTAAAATACAGTCCCATCTAGAAACATAATCATAATGCATGATGCTGTTATCAAACCTAAAAGATTTCCACATCCTTTTATTTCCTTGGTTGTCCTATACATTTTACTTTTTTTAAAAGTTCAGATACAGGAAGGCCCATACATTGTAGCTCGTTGATAGAATTTTCAAGTCTCTTAAAGCCATGAAGTTCCTGTTCAAACTCATTTTGTTCTTGGTAGTTTTGTATTATTATTAAAGAAATGGGCCATGGGTTCTATTGCATTTCACAGTCTGGGTTTTGTTCATTGAGATGCCATTGTAGAGCTCACCAATAATCAATTCATGGTAGTCTGGGTTCTATTGTCCCCTCTCCATTTCTTTTCTCATCCCTGTGACCAAATATCTGAGAAGAAGCAACTTAACAGAGGAAGGATTTATTCACAGGGAAAGCAAGGCAGTGGGAACAGCTGGAGGCAGCGTAGCTGTAGCACAGGCAGCTGGTTACACCTCACGAGTGTTCAGGAAGCCAAGAGCTCCATAGCTGGAAGCAGAGCTGGCTTTCACAGTATGGTTTGAATAGGCAATAATCCCCACAGTATCAAATGTTTGAATACTTGATCTCCAGCTAGGCCTGCTGTTTGGGAAGCTGTGGGACCCTTTAGACCCGAGGTCCAAGGGACGGACTTGAGGTTCATAGGCTGGTTCCACTGCTTCCTGATGTGGAGACGGAACAGGCTGGGTGGTAATGTCCTACCATAGCTGCTGTGCCTTCACTGCCAAGAGGAATCAGTTATTCCTCTCTTGCTTCTTCTTAAGTGTTTTGTCATTGTAACAAGAAAAGTAACGAACAAGCACCCTCTATGGTGCTTGACAGGTGGAGGCAGGCTTGATTCAACTCACTTCTTTGGGAAAGTCATGCCATGGATGGTGGTGGGGGTGGGTGGGTGGGAGGGATTGCTTTTAGGAAGTATAAAAAATTTTGGCTCTGAAGAGTCATTGATGGTGATTTCTTAGATCCATTCATTCTTTAAAGGTTTCCATTGCTTGCTTTGTTTAATCCCATCATTGAAATTAAATCCACTTCCTTCACTTTCTCTCCTTTTTTCTGATAAAATAAATCTGGATTATTTCCATGAAGAAGAATTTCCTCTCATTTGGTTATTGTGTGTGTGTGTGTGTGTGTGTGTGTGTGTGTGTGTGTGTTTGCTTTGTTGTTGTGTGCTAGGGATTGAACCCAGGACTTTGTGCATACCAAATAAACATTCTACTATTGAGGTACATCTACAGTTCTGTTTGCATGTATTGAATCTTTATAAACTCGTGTATTTAGACGAGATCGGGCGCATTCAGGGTAGTATGGCCGTAGAATGAACTCATGTATTTAAACATAGTTGATTAATCGTGTTTCAACCTACTAAAATTGATAGTGATGATTATTACTGTTGGTAATCGCACTGCATCATCATAGGACAGTGGGTATTTTTCAGGATGGCTCACAAGTCTTTGATGTTCCAGGTTCATCCTAGGTACTTCTCCAGATTTGAAATCATCTATTCCAAGTAATGTCATCACTGAAAACGCCCTAAATATTCCTGCAGTTCTTTTTGTCCTTAATGACTTACATCAGAGTAATATGGTTCACATAAATTGAGGCAAGAACTATGGTCAGGCAGCTTACTGGATACATAGTTGGTTTTATTTATTTCATTGTGGTATTGACTTTGAGGATAGCTTTCTTATTTTTATTTTTTATTTATTTACTTTTTTTGAAGCAGGGTCTCTATACAAGCTGAACTGGAACTCATTCTCTAGCCCAGATTGTCCTCAAACTCATGGTGATCCTCCTACCTCAACTTCCTAAGGACTGAAATTAAAAGCATGATCACCATACCTGGCTAAGGGTGGCTTTTCAAATTCTACTTTTGTTTTGTTTTTGTTTATTTACACATTTCCAAAGTCAAATGTATAAAACAAGGTAGTTTCAAAGAAATATGTCGATCAATACTACTATTCTCTCTATAAGATACTCAATAGGTATCTTGAAGTTATAGGCTATTTTTTATTTGATTTCTTTTAGAAGTATAGGCAGCTAGCTACCTTTCAATTATATATTATATGTAATTTTTTTGGATAGAATTCAGAAGTTATCTATGTAGTTCCTGGTGTTATTTCTGAAGATGCACTTTGAAATCCTAGTGCAATTCAGATTTAGGAAGGTCGTTACTGACTTGTAATTCTTTATCATTGTAGAAAACTCTTGAAAGATTATTTGAGGTCATGAACCACCTTCTCCCCTGACCTCCAGTCAGCTCCTTCATAGAGTTTTCAGCCATGCTATTGAGGCTCTCACCAGCCACCTGAGGGGCTTTAACTTATTTCCTTTTCATGGAAAGAAAGAAATCCTTTGAAATCATTTATTAAATCCCGTTTTTTAAAAGCCTGGTCATGTGAGGTAAGAGCGGCACCGCCAGGCTCCCTCCGCCACAGGCCAGAGTCAGGTGAAAGTCACATTGTATATGATGGCAGTGATCATATCAGATGATCCCCACCCTTCGGAAGCATTGCTGAGGGGCTGATGGAATGTGCTGGGGGAGGAGGGAGCACTCCCTAGCATGAATGCATTGTTGCAGACCCTTACACCGAATGGCCGACTCAGTAACTGGTCTCATGTCCTTGATAATGATGGAACTGCTCTGAGGTGGGGGTTGTTCCTCCATCTTAGATATTTTATCAAGCTGCCAATATATGGATACAAGGTTCCTATTTATCACCCTTTAACTCAGAGCTCTCTAGAACAATAGCGCAGCCCCAGTCTCCGCTGTCTGAAATGGCCTCCTTGGTTTCAGTCTTGCTCCCAACCTTCATCTGGTGGCCAGAGCAGGGAATTTAGACTTACTAGCGATATGGACTTCTTAAGTCAGAGTAATTAAAACCCTGCGATATCCACGCAGAACAGAACCGAGAGGCTAGAAACACAGATCCCTGCCTACTTTGAGACTTGCTTTATGACAGACAGGGCACTAGAAGCTAATGGGAAATGATGAACAGTTTCACCAACACATTCCCGTCTCTGTTACCATCGCAGACTCCATTTTGAACAGCCATGTGACTTTCTGTTGCATGAATGTACCACTCTATATGGTCATTATTTAACCAATCCCTACCTCTTTACATGGCTCCTGATTACAGAGAGGGCCTCAATGGAGATTTTGTATGTGAAACGTTAAACACATTCTTATTTCCTTAGGATTAATTTTTCATATGGAATAAGAGGTTAGGGGTTTGATTTTTTTTTGGAAAATGTTAATACACATTTATAATTTTTTCTAGCTACTCTTATATTCCCATCAATGGCATCTGAAAGAGTATACCTGCTTCTTCTGATAGCATGGAGTACCATTACTTTAAAATACTTTAAAATGAAGCAAAGTAACTCATTTTAATTTGCATTTACTTGATACATACACAGCTGACTGTTTTTCTCATTTTATTGGCCCTTTTGTGTTTTACTTTTGTGAAATGTTTGTTTCGCCAAATTATTTTTTCTCTTACTACTCTGATCTGCTAGAAACATTATTTTGAAATTAATTTTTAGGAACCATTATGTAACTTGGAATACAACTCTAATACTTTCAAATGATATGTGTTTCCTGTAACAAAAAGTGCAAAGTCTTTCACCAGAGTTTGATCTGTGCCAAACTCACCCCAGCCTTCTCTTTCATCCCAAGCCTTCTCTCACCAGCCCTTGACCTTGACGAACTTGCTTTGTTCCCCATTCCTTCTCCACATGATCCATCCTTCCACTCCTCACTTTGGTTCTCATTATTCTTATCTAATCATTTCCTTCTTTTCACTTATTTCCTTCATGTCTGCTCAAGTGCTCATCCTTGAATTTTTCTCAAGGAGAAATTACCTTTGAACTTCCAAAACACTTCCAATAAGTACCTGTCTGTGCTTTGTGCCCTCTATCTTTAAAAAGTTATTTTCCTAGGCCACATGTCCTAACTCAAGTGTAATGGATGCACCTTGAGGCTGTTTTGTACTTGGTGAAGTCCCAAGAATGAGGGTGTGGATAATTTCCAGGATCTTGTGAAAGACAATTTGGCAATGGTATGAGCGGGGGGGGGGGGTAAGATTTTTCCACTCTCTACACCTCTATAACACCAAGCCTTAGTGTGACTTTCTCTGAATTTTCAGATAGTTATGGATAATATCTGGTGTAGCCATGGTGGAACAGGGGCAGAGGTTGTAGTAGAGATTACGGTGGAGTTGGTGAAGTGGCCATCAGTGAATGCTGCCACTGTCAGCCTACTGCGCTAATCTCAGTGCCATTGTCTGGGTTATGGGCTGGTGACTCTAAACACGATGAAGAAGTATACGGAGTGAAACAGGACAAAGGCCAAGTTCTGTCTCTGCTATTTTTAGGTTGTGTACTTGTAGGCAGGACACCTAAGTCTCTTCATCTGATAGTAATGAATTTCCCAGGATTATTGTGTGAATTAAGCAAAATGTCCAGAGGATACAAAGCACCTTCACAGAGGTCACATGGAAATTATTAACATATTTATATATTAAGAATTATATATAAATATATTAATATATAATATATATATAATATATATGTATATTGCAATTTGTGGAATTTTTTTGAGGTAGGGTATCACTCTAGCTCACGTTGACACACAACACAGAAAGACCCTCCTAGATCCAGAACGGTAACCAGCTCCCAGATGGTAGAATGTGTAGTGCTGGAAAGTGATACGTGAGCTGCCAGGGGAAATTGGCCAATGATATTTGGAGAAAGCAGAGGCCACTGATACACAACACTGACTAATGCCATGAGAATTGTTGGTATTGCTAAATGGGACACGGAGGGTTAAGGGTGTTTTGAGAACGGGTCTGAAACCCCCGGCAAATCCGTTAGGTGGTTCCCCTATCTCCACCCTTGGCCCTAAAACTCCCTCCCTAAGCGAGCCACATGAATCCAGGTTCCCACCCCCGCTGTGCCTGGAAGGTGACAGCTCTTCTGCCCCCACCATCTAATATGAGCCTAGGCTCATGTCTACATGCAAATAAGGTATTCACAGGTCGCTGGTCACTGCCAATCTTCTTTGCCCATTTCTTCCCCTCCCTCCTCCTCTTCCTCTATTTAACCAATGGTGTTCCTACAATAAATGGGAAATATTTCCATTCCATTTCCCCCGGGGTATCTTTGCCCGTTACCAGAGCTATATGCACGGGGAACCGTGTTTCCCCTAGGAAGTCGTGCTTCCAGAGCTGAACACTGAATCACAGGGAATCATATTCCCCAGGGGACCGTGTCTCCAGCTGTAACACTGCCTGCAGAAGCAGCCGTTCCCAGAGCTGTAACACAGAGTGGACCTCACCTGTCTCCGGCCAGCCGGTCCTGCCACTGGGGCCAGCTAGCTGGAGACCAGCAGAAGAAGCACAGGACCGCACAGACTTCAGGACTTTTCTTAAAAACAACAGAGAATGCTGAAACACTGCTATATTAAAGAGATCAGAAAGTCAAGAAGTGCTCATCTGTGCAATAGTGACCCTAAACCTAAGTGGGTAAGCAAAGGCTTCCTGATTGGCTAAGAGAGCTGCTCAGTGGTAAAGAACCCTTAACTGGAACTAGGATCCATGGCAAACTCTTATGGGGACCAAGAACCTGGGCTCCAAGGGGAAACTCCAACTACCAGAAATCTACAGAGAGGCTACACCCATTAGAATCTTGCCAAATCAACAATGTTTGTCTCATTTAACCTATACTGATCTCACTCTCCATTGGAGATTCTGTTTGTAATTTTTCAGAAGGTAGCAAGAACCATGGACAACCCTACAAGACATGGGATGATATCTGACATCCAGGCAGGAGATGAACCACCCCAACCTACCATATAGGGCCCAAATGAAACTTATGAGAAAGTGGCGAGATAAACAAGAGACCTACCTCCACAGCAAGTCAGATAACCTATGAAAGGTCAATGGAGACAGACACCAACGATACCCAACACAGTTCAAGGCAGAAGTCCAAAGACTCAAGATCTCAACAATAAAGCATTCTTGAAACTCACCTACCATGATTCAGGGAACTGAGTGGAAGAGGGGGTAGAAATATTGTAAGAGTCATGGTGGGGGAGAATATCCAGTCATTGCCCCCCCCCAGTAACAACACACAAAGAAGAAAAAAAACTGGCTACCTCTTAAATAATTCATAACTCCCTACCCCATGGACTGGTTCAATAGGCCCACCGAGGAGGGCCCCCAGTGGTTTGGGAACAGGGAGGAAGGAAATTGGGGTACCATCATAAGACTTACTCATACAATGTATCTAATTATTGACAATAAACATATTAAAAATAAGCAGATTTTAATTAATTTAGGACTTGGAGATAACTATACACATCTTTCAGAATTAGCCATGGCTAGTTCATTAAAATGAAGTAAGGACAGAGGGAATATCTCCTAAAAACTTTGCAGAGGAGATGAATTGCTGAAGTTCACATTATCTGAGAAACTAGAGAATGCACTGAGGCAAGAACATGTAACAGTCAGTATCAATATTGAGAAAAATAGATAAAATTATCTTTGTGCTATATGTCTGAATACCTCAGAAACCCAAGAGACTCTAATAAAACACTAGTCAAATCAACAAGACAATTTAGTAAAGATACATAATACAGAAATCAATAGCTTTACTCTCAACTAGCAATAAGTACCCTGAAATGAGAATGGGGAAAAATGACAGTTATTAGGGACACATTTAACATAAAAGGGATGTGAAACCTGGCTATATACTCCTGTGGAGGTGAACCCTGGTTATATATATTCCTGTGGAGGTGGACCCTGGTTATATTCACGTGTAGAGGTGAACCTTGGTTAGATACTCCTGTGGCATCTATACCACCTGTGGGGTCAGAGCTGATTCCTCTAAATTCTTCATCCCATCCCTGCAACAGCACTATCTTTAGCCACTCTTCCATGCATTTGCTGTTTCTATGTTCCTTAGAGCCTTCTTTAACCCTATGGGTAGTTACTACCTGTTACTAGTTAAGAAATCATATATAAATTCTCCATGATCAAATTGTGGGCACAGTTTCTGTTTCTGAGCAGACTGATTAACTCAGACTCATGTGAATAAAACTATGGGTTCTTATTGCAGTACTCCAAATAAGAACTAAATAGGCATTTTCTCAGACAGAGTTGCTTAATATTGCAAAAATCTCCATTCTTCTTGGCATACATGTGTAAATTTAATGCAACTCCAGTTGTAATCCCAATAGTATTTCCTTTTTGTAAATGGATAAAAAAATCTTAAATTCTGATGTTAGGGTAATTATATGTGAACAGACAAAAATAAGCATGAAAATACGAATTATGATGGAAGATACAACTTACCAAATAAACAGTCACAGTAATCCAATCTAAGTGGGAGAGAAAGAGAGAAGGAGAGGGCATTCAGTAGCATGGGAAATCCAGGAAAATATCCTAGGACACATTAGAATTTCACATATGACAAAGACAGAATCTAATTTCAGAGGGGAGAGGTGGTTACTTTAACAAATTGTTCTGGTACAAATGACAGCCATCTAGATGAGGGTTGGCAAGCTTATTCTGTAAAATAATTTTTAGGCTTTGGAGGCTTATTGCTTCTGCTGCTCTTTTACAACATTGCCATTACAGACAGCAGCCAGAGACTATGTAAATGGAGAGGGATGGCAGTGTTCCAATAAAACTTTATTTAAAAACACAGACAGATGGTCTGTGAAGCATAGTTTGTCAACTCTTGGTTTAGAAGAAAATAAAATTAGTCCCCTTCCTCCATCTTTGACCAAATATAAAAATAAGTTCCAGATGGAGTAAAGACTTAAATGTAAAATACAATCCACACAAAGCTCTTAGAAGAAACAGCAAGTCGGTTAAGTTGCACTCATATCAAGAAGAGCATCCATCTTAATCAGCCCCACAAAGCCAGAAGCCATAAAAGAAAATTGGACACATTTGACTGTTCAAAAATGTAAAACTTTTTGTAGAAAAAAAAATCCATGAATAGAATGTAAAGATAAAAATGTTTGCCCCATGTGTGACGGATAGCACTCTACCAAAGGCTCTTAACAACAAGCGAGAAAAAGACAAACAACCCCACTGAATGCAGAAAACGGTGTGGATTTTAGTTTTTAAGAGCAATTGGGGATTTGGAGTTTCTGAGCAAGAAGCAACATAGATTATGTTTTAGAGTCTCGGGCAGAGTGTGGAACATGGTGGAGAGGGGCGGTTGCAGTCACAGCACCAGGGAAGGCTTACTAGGCGTTTGAAATCACGGGCTAACTTTTCACAAACATCTATGTCAATTTGCACAGCATCTAAGCCAAGTATTCTTTTTAAAAACTGTTTGAGTCAGTATGTGTGAATGTGTGTGGTGTGTGTGTCTGAGTGTGTGCGTGTCACAGAGGACAACCTCGAGTATTATTCACCAGAGAACGCCACCAGGTATTCTCCTCTGGAACGCTCTCCACAGCTTTTTGAGACAGGGTCTCTCACTGGCCCCATGCTCATGGTCAGTGAGGCCTAGAGATAAGCCTGTCTCCACCTCCCCAGTGCTGGGATCACAACTGCATACACCACCATGCCATCTCCCAAGCCTTGAGTATGTCTGGGGATGTGTACCTAAGGAATTGCTCTGGCCTGGGCAAGTCCTAAGTGATTCTGCCATATTGGCTCACATGATTGAAGCTGGTTGTTGTTCTTGGCTCTGGGAAGAGGGCCCAAGAAAATATGTTACAGGCTTGAAGAATTGGTGGATTCTTGGCCCAAAGATGCAGAACTGGAGCAGGGGGACAAGTGACCTTTAAAGAAGAGAGCGTGCACCTGCAGCCTCCAGGGGGTGTAGAGGTGTGCACTGCCCTTGAAGTTTGGGGACCTCAAGCGCTCTCGGATTGAGTGGTCAGAGGGCAGTGATGACTTGCTTGTCCTCTGCCTACTGGGTTTTACACTCTGTCTAGCCGCCCCACAGCTGGAAAGCAGCTGGAGTGACAGGAGAAGAGCTGATTCTTTGCCTCCTCATGCCAGTTTTAGGAAGCCCGAGGCAAAAAGCTGCATCTGTGCTGGGCCTGGAGCCCATGAAGGCAGGCTCTGTGGCTCTGTGCAGAGCCTTGGCTCTTTTCATGTGTAAAATAAAAAAGCATCCTGGACAGGAGGGATCTCTGGAGAAAAATGAAAGAACGCACACAGACGTGAGCTGCTGGGAGACGGAGAGGCGCGGAGCTGACATTTGCTGCATTGGGAAGAGAAGAGCATGGCCGCAGAGGGACCGTGGCTCATCTTCCCAGAGGCCTCTCTGTTGCCTGAGGTCCCTGGTGGAGACAGCAAAGAACAGTGCACCAGAAGGAGGGAGGGGTAGGGCAGGGAGGTTAGGGATAGGCAGTGTCTCCTGCAACTCTGTCTCTCTCAGAGGCATCCAGGCAAGTTGAGAGAATGTTCTATTCTGCATCCAGGAGTCTGTGTCTGGTTTCCAGGGAGATGGGCACAACCAGCCGCACTTGCCAAGGTCTTTATCAAGATAGCCGAGCCCTTCGCTGTCCACATACCAGGCAGGTGCACTCCCTCTCCCGAGTAGCCATCATGCTTGTTTGTAGTCATTAGGAAATGGTGGGTTCCTGAGAACACCATTGGGTTGTTTTTTTTAATTGCTTAAATATGTGCACCTTGAATAAATAAATAAAGGTCCTTTGGAGCCATGTTCCAGTGATCCACGTGAAAATGTAAGCCCATTGAACCAGAGATGACAAGCAGGTGAGTTCAGCCACAACCGTGAAGTTGAATCCCACAGGCTTGTGGATTGGCAAATCAAAGCAGGCCCTGGAAACCATACCCTACCTGTGACCTGTGTCTGTAAATAAAGATTTATTGAAACACAATCACAGCCTTTGTTCACATGCAACCTAGAGGCTGTTTGTGAATTTCAAGAGCAGCCACAACACAGGTCCTTCAAGCTGGGTATGAGGTCTGAAAGTGTTACTTTCTGGTCCTTTTGAGGAAACTTCACTAGCTGCTGTTCTAGACAATTACTTGAATCTAGCATATGACGAGTGGGACCAAGGATTCTGTATTTCTAAGAAGCTTTCAGGCAACACGGATGTAAGCAAAGTTTTAGCTAATTTCTTTTCCAAAACAAAAGTATGGCCAGCCAATCAGCATCAAGTTCCAGTCATATGCAGTTGGGCTTAAAGAATCACATAACTTGTGTCAGCCACAAAGAAAGCCTCGGGCATCCTTTCTCCTTGCTTTCTTGGTTTCATTTGCCAAGAACCAGACACTCCTAGCAGCTGGTGGACAGCTAAAAGGCTGTACTGTCATGATGACAGATCTTTGCTAACTCTGTGTTTTTATATATGCTTGTATGTAGAATGTGTTGTGTGCTATCTGTATGTAGTATGTGCAGATGTGTTCACCCCTATTAATAATCGGACCTAATAATATCACAAAATAATACAAAATATTAAATATTATTAATGAAATATTATTTAAACTTCTCAGAACTATTTTCATTGTCATAGGGATCAATCCCTTCTTATACCCAAGGTTGGGAACTTTATTGTCAGTTTTAATAACAGCAACATACCTGCTCTATGCATAAATCTGGCTTAGGAAGGGTCTCAGGACTTCTACACAGTCCTTAGGCCATGACCTTGAGTGAACAGAAATACAGACCTTATGTGTGGAAACCAAAAGAGGGATTCTAAATATTTGGAGTGACCATCAGATCACATTCTGATGCTTTCAAAGTCTAGTCCTTCTTGGGGCTGGAGAGAGAGCTCGGTTGGTAAGAGTGCTGGCTGAACAAGCCTGAGGGCTTGAGTTTGACCCCCAGCTCCCACGTGAGAAAGCTGGGCATGGGCATGGTCACCTGGAACCCCAGTCCTCCTATGGGAGGCAGAGACAGGAGAATTGCTGGGGTTCACTGGTCAGCTAGTCTGACTGTAAACCCGTAGCTTCAGTCTCAAGGAAGCGATGAGGAAGAGCCATAGAAGCAATACCCAATGCTCTGGCCTCTGCACATGTGTGCATGATAGACATACATCTGCACACACATGCACACACACACACCACACCATACCATATACACATGCTCCCCTGCCCACCACGCACACTACACAAACACCCCGTCCCAAAGTCCCCTGAAAAATCTAGTTCTTGGAGGTCATTCTTATCATGGCATTCTGATGGAATGCCTGGGTCTGGTTTGGGGTGGGATGGTTGTGAGCCTCCCACCATGCGAGCTCTCCTCTTTGATCAAAGGTAGTACCATCACACAGTCAGTCAGTCTGTCTGTAAACCATCTATCTCCCTCCCATCAACCCTTCTGCCTAATTGGAAATGAAGACTCCATCTACTGGTAACAGTGACTTGAAGGAAGGGCTGAGCGGCAAAGGGAGCACTTTCTAGACGTCCTGCTTAACTGACAACAGAGAGAAACGCTGGTCGTCAGCAAAACCCTGAATTCCCATTCCATCCAGCAGCACGGCTTATGGTGCTGTATGAGCCATTGTCCTTATTATACCAATAACCCGTAGCCTGTGCAATGTTTGGGCCGATGACAGAGGTTCTGAATTTCGTGCCATGTGAGCAAGTCCTTATCATTTCCCATTTTGGAAACTTCACATTTCACATTTCATTCTGTTTTGAGACTCCCACAACTCTACAGTAATATAGATTAACATTTTGAGAAAATAACAAATATTTTTCTGCTTGGGGGCAAATCAGACATTAGGCTTCTGATAAGAAACAAAGGATCATGTTAGAGACTCCAAGATAAGATATTATCTTGGAAAAGAAAAAGCTGCTAGCTGTTTTTACTCTTTGAGTCTATAGGAAGAATTATTAAAGGTTATTTTCATGAGGTTAAGACTCTATAATTAGTTTCTATAAAACCCATGGAAAGATTTTCACCTTTTCAATGATCTTTTCCCATATCTTTCCCCCAAGAATCTCTGAATCTGACAAATATTTTCTTTTCAATTAAAAACAACCTGGGGGCAGGATAATGGCTCAGTGAGTAGAGCACTTGTCACACAAGCCTGAGGGCCCAAGGTCAGATCCCCAACATCCATGGTGTGTGCCTGTAATCCCAATGCTGAGCTGGTAGAGACAAAGAATTTGCTGCAGACTTGCCCCAAGTCTTGGCAAGTCTAGCCAAACAGGTGAGCTCCATATTCAGTGAGAGAGCCTGTCTCAAAAAACCAGGTGGACACAAATTGAGAAAGATAGCTGAGGTCAACCTCTGACCTATGCACACGTGTGTACGAACACACCTCCCGCACATGAGCATGCATACATGTGCACATAGATCACATACATACATACACATAAAAGCAAACAAAAACCTAAATGAACATATGTACCCCATGAAGGCTGGCAATACTTTCGAAAAGGGACCTTAATTTCTTTAGGGCCATATATAGTAAAAAAAAAAAAAAATCTTTGCAAATTGCAGAGAAACACATGGCAATGCCCACTGCTCTGTGCTGTGGTTCTGTTCCTCCATGGAGCAGAGGAAACTCACATATCAGTGCCCTCACATCTGTGTAAAAGGTCATCTTCCAGCAGAAGAATAGCTCACCTAGCTAAAGGGATAGCAAATTGTAAGCACTCTGCCGAGCTGAAGATGAAGTTGAATGAGAGAAGGAGATGTCGGATTTCAAATGCAGGGCACGCTCATTGCGAGCTCAGATGCTGAGCTGGTAGGAGGGTGGGAGAGACTTCTATTAGAGATGATTGGAAAAAACAAATCAGTACTACGCATGGTGCTTGAGGAGGCATGGGGGAGGCTCTTCTTTCCTCTCTGGTTGTGACGAAATGGCCACCATGGAAACAGGAAGCTGCAGCAAATGGAGACAGAGAGGCTTCTTGGATGTTTGAAGAGGGGTGTGTGTGTGTGTGTGTGTGTGTGTGTGTGTGTGTGTTCAGGTCGACGGTGGGCTGGCACCTGGGCTGGGAGGTTTGAAAAGTAAGGATGAAGGAATGGGATGCATTTCCAAGGAAGGGACATTTGACAGGGAAAGTGACTGGAGAGGAGTAATTGAAGGTTGGGCTGAATGAGGCTTGAAGGAAGTATATTCACCCGCTAACCATAGGCTTCGTCATATTTTAGCCACTTTAAACTATACAGCTATGTCAACTAGAGGAATAATA
Organism: Zapus hudsonius; assembly: GCA_004024765.1. Classification (NCBI taxonomy): domain Eukaryota; kingdom Metazoa; phylum Chordata; class Mammalia; order Rodentia; family Dipodidae; genus Zapus; species Zapus hudsonius. Next base: position 125,276 of record PVHP010000083.1, on the reverse strand, counting down.
CCATCCCAAGTCTCTGCAAATGCTCATCAGATGCTTTTGAAAATTTCCATCTCATGTAACCCTGTAACTACCACAGAGAAGTGAGAAAGGACTAGAGGTACCTGCAGGGTTATCCCGAGTGAACCTGCCCCCCAATTCCCCTTCTCTCCTGGCCCCTGGGCTCCTTCCTCTGTGGCTGAGACCTGCCTTGCTGTTCCTGGGTGCACGAGCACCACTGAGCTCTGAATTCTCTCTTTGAAGCCTTAGTGACAAGCCGCCAATCTGATAGACCGATCTGGGTTAAGTGAATTTTCCCTCCTTCAGGACAGAGTTACATGTAGTCAAGCCCTTTCCGTCACAAAGCAGATGCCCAAAGCAAAGAGAGTGAAGCAGCAGGAATTTCAGACACCGCATAACGCCTCCTGGGTTACCTCTGGGGCTGGAGCCTTTACATCACAGTGACAGGGAACTGGTCTGTGCAGACCATGTCCAGGGCATCTTACACGTTTCATCTCTCTCTGTGTATGTGTGCTAGGTCTCTGTCTGCTCACCATTCCTCAAACCACACACACAGAAATACACAACCTTCCCCACAAAGCTGTGCATGTAAGCTATATGTGAGTGGGACATTTATAAGCAAGTACAGAACAGGACGACCCAGTTTCCTCCCTATCCTGTTTGTGATTCTTAGTATCCTCTAGAGCAGTCATTGGAAAATCATAGTTCAAGGGCTGGAACCACCTCACTGCCTATTTTATAAATAAAGTTTTATTGAACAGGCTTATTTATGGATCATGTATTTTGCCCTATTATAGGCTATATGACAATGGTCACAACGCAGATAATAGAGTACATAGTCTAAAATCTTTATCTTCTGGCCCTTTAAGAAAGACATTGTTGACTCCTTACTCTAACCTTACTCTAAAATACCATGTTATGGGCTGGAGATATGTCTCAGTGGTTAAGGCACTTGCATCCAGTGCCTAAGGCCCTTGGTTAAATTCTCCAGTACCCACATAAGACAACCCCCAAGGTGGTGGTCCTGGTGTGCTCTCTCTCTCTCTCTCTCTGCTTGAAAAAATGAATAAATAAAATATAAAAAATACCTTGTTATGTCTGGAAAATGCATTTTCTGATTTTCATTGTCAAGAAGGGTTTTCTTCTTTTTAAAAGTGATATAATTATAAAACTCAACCTATTAGACTCAAATACCCTTATTGTAGCAAAATGAGTGTGAGCTCACTGCCCCCATCCCCTACATTCATTGTTACATTCTTCAGGCCACAGATGGCTATGAGATGAAAAACTACCAGAGCTTTGAAGTTCAGTGAGACAAAAGTAATTGCTTTAACTGTGATAAGGAAATTAGGAGAGACAAGGCCAGAGAATACCTGGGGAGAATATCTGAATTTCCTGAGACCCATTGTAAACTAGATAATGGTAATTTGCATAATGTCACATACCCTACTCTGTACAGACTATAAAATATCTTTGTAACTGGGGTTTGTGGCCAATGCATTTATGCTTGGACCCTGGGCCCGGGTGAAAATTAAACTCCCCTCTCCTGTTGCTGCAAAGGCTTTGTCTGTTTATTACCGGATATTTCTATAACATTTTGGAGGCCCCAGCGAGATTGGAGAGCCATACCCTGTTTGTTGGGTAAAACGAGGCCACCATTCCTGGTCCCTGCAGTCCACTGAGGCCATTGGAAACAGAGAAGTGCGCACCCCTGGTGTGATCCCAGGGTTTCCTTTCCAGGCAGAAAGAGGACTGCAGAGCCCTGGAATGGGACCCCCGAATGGCAGAGAGAGATGGGAGTCTGGACGGCCATCAGAACCAGGTAGGATCCTCAGGAAAACTTTTGCGATGCTTGCCTGATCCCCTGCAGGGTGAATAACTGCCCTTGTAGTTCCAAGGTTGCAGCCCCCCTACCAGACCGAAGTGATTCCGGTCACCAGGATACTAGCTAGCTAGGCCAGGTTTTAATGGAAAGTATTTCCACCAAATTTTAATGAAAATTAAATAAGAAACTGTTTAATGATTGTGTTCTTGTTCTCTGTTGTGTTGTTGTGTTGGAGTCTTGTCCTGTCTCTGTATGCTGTCTTGTTTTGTGTGCATGTCTGTACTGAGGACAGAAGGCTAGACCGCCCTTCAGCTAGTCTGTAGATGGTAGTTTCTTCTGAACAGTTCCTGTAAACCCTGCCCTCTGAATTTGCCTGCTTGCTGTCTTTTGTTCCAGGACTCTTTGTTTCTTAAACCTGTATGTATGTATGTGTTTGGCCTCCAGCTCCGAGGCTGCAGATTATATATTCTTTTCTGTGCAGGCAGTTTCTGTCTTTATGGAAGTTATGGCTTTATTGTTATGGGTAGGTCTGTCAGCAAGCCCACTGTTTTAGGTTACATGATCACTAACTCTAAGAAGGAATATTCAAGAAGATATGGTATTAATAATACAGTACATGGAAAATGAGGATTTTGAAAGGTTTTATGCCCTTTCTGTACTTCTGCTAGCAGGGTGCTCCCTCTTTTGTCAGTCTCAGACAGAGACTCTTATAGACAGAGAAAATATAAGAAAAAGTTATAAAATAGGGAAATAGAGAAAATTCAAATCTCCCCGACCAGGGAAAACAACTTAAATTGAATTAGAACAAAAGCTTCAAGGTCAGAGCCCTCTCACCCCCACATACCTGCCTGAGAAGGGGGGATGGGCTAAGCCCAAGGCCACCAAAGAAAGAAAAAGACTGATTAAGCAATCAGGGATTCTATCACTCCAAGACATTAGAAAAAAAAAAGGGGTTAAAAGATATCAAGAGTAAAATTTGTGAAGGCCTCTCAACTTAATATAGAGGAAATACTTAGGCCAGATCTGAGGGGGTCTTATGAAAACTCTTCTGCCTCTCTACTAATGCCAGAAGTATGGGACCTGAGAAGCGGAAACAGGCTGCAATGCAACTTTCACTGTGAGGCTTACGCTATTTTGCTGTGCTTCCCAGGGGCTGGGAATTGAACAAGAAAGACACTGGGGACAGATCCCAGGTGGGCACTAGAGACCAAAAAGTGGGGGGAGGGAATAAAATCCCACTTCTATTGGGGTGCCTCCAGGTGCCAGTATGCTGCTTTGTTCTCGCTACCCTTCCCTCCTCTGGTGGATGTCGGGCCCCATTGCTCACAAGACCAGAGCCCACCCCTGGTGACATTCCTGGTGGCACTGCCTACTTGGTTTCTCTGCTTTGCTGAACCAGGGAGCCTACAAACATGGGAAATATCAGGACGCTGAGCCCAGGATGAAAATGGGTGAGTCCCAAGTTGTTACAGACAGATGGGGACTTCTTCTAAAAGTTTTTTGTAACTGTTTTAAAGGTTGGTTATCTCTCTATGGCTTTATGGAACTGCTAACAGAAAACGATCTAAAGATTTATTCTTGAATTCAGAAGTATATTCTAACCTGCTTTCATATTTAAAGCATGTGCTTCAGAGAGCTTAAGAAAAAGGTTGCAAATCTTATGTGTATATTATGGATAGATATTACAAGTCAAGTTTAATCTACTCTTTTGCAAAGGTTATCTTAGAAAGCTTCTTAATGACATGAAACAGGCACTTATATTATATTATGTTGTTATGTTTAAAGCTTTATGGTATAGAATAGTCTGAGATTTGGCCTTTCCCACAGAGACTGTCTGATACATTAATAACCCCACTAAAGAAGGCTCTCAATGGAATACAGGAGAATATACATGATAATATCTATATCTGTACAATGAAAAATGTCTTTGATGAAAGTTTGGATAGTAATTATAATGTGATAAGTTGATTAGGAAGATAAACCAGAGGAAAAGTTAATGCTGGATGTTAAATGTTTGATGATAGAAAGATAATTATTACAGAATGGTTACATAGATTTTAAGGTAAAAATATGTGAATAATGATATCAGCAAATGTAAACAGAAAGTTTAAAGATAGATATAATATATAAGGAGACAAAATAGATAAACTGAATCTTAAAAGTTTTAATCAGACTCATTAAGATGGGAACTGTAGGGACCTCTGAAGCTGAACTGAATGTGTTATATCTTATATCATGTATGATTATTGGGGGGGCAGGGGCAGATTGTAATGGTTTGATCCAGGTGTCCTCCACAAATGAATATGTTCTGAATGCTTACAAGGATGAGAAAGAACTTTGTTGGGACTTTTCCAGAAGCAGTTTGTATGAGAGACTTGCTGTGTTCTGCCTGCCTGTGTGTCCTGAAAATTTATGCAGAGCTACTGATGTGAGCAGATGGAGATGGCACAGAAAGAAGGGAAAATCTCTGGGTTAAAACTGTTGCCTGTCCAGCCAGGATTGTTTGAGAGATTGCAGCCATTAAGATTGGGCCAGGTGATCTGCATTCGGGCAGCAGGAAGAATGCAGACTCTTGAAATAAGGGGCCTGAATGCTGAAGAGAGTTCCCTGTTCTCCAAAGTCTGTTTTATTCCCCTTGAATTAAGTTGGTAACCCACCTGGTACTATGAATTATAACAAACACAGGAGGAGAGAATCTTAAGATTTACAACATGGTTTTTGCCATGGGCAATGTGAAGCAGAGATGTTGGATTGCCTGCAAGGTCTGATGGAGCCATAAGGATGAACTGTGAGTTACAGTGGAGACCAGTGAATTCCAGGACTATGGATGGCTATGATGGAGAGCTGCCAGCACCTGGGAGAAATTCTCCCAGACTGTGAGTAGCTGAACTAGAGGGGAAAAATTAAAACTTCAGGAGACTTGTTAAAATTATCAGACCTGGAGATAGAGTTTGATGTTGTCTTGTTCATTTTAAATCTTGTATTGGTTCAATCTGTCTTTGCTATGCCCAATGCTATCTTTGCAATGTAAATGTTCTGTGCCCTTATGGGTTTGTTGTTTTGTTATTAGAGTGTATCTAAACATTATTGAAAATAGTAATGTCATAATGGTTCCTGTTTTGCTCATCCTGGCTCTGTCAGGTTCCCATCACTGATGTTAACATCTAAGTCTTATAAAATAATCTAGCCATCATAATTTTGTTTTAAGAGAACTAAGGAAACTCCTGCTCTGAGAACCTGCTAAGTACAAATAATGTTGATAAATTCATATGAGCTTAATATACTTTTGTCTTAAACTAAAATGGTTCAATGGTTATGGTGTTTGCTTATAAAGTTACTTTATGCAAGTCAAAATGTCTGTAATATTTGATGGAGTCAGGCTGGTTTGGTTCAACAAAGACTGGGCTTTGTTTTATTTAAATGTGTGTAACCATTGTCTCAGTCAAAGTTAACTTGTTAGAGAAAATAATTTAAACTCTAGTTTCTTGAGGATGATTGGTACCTACATAAGTACACAGACTAGTCAGAAATGTTTTCAAGGATGCCAAAATTTTATGCTGACTTTTCCTATAATGTAATTTCTGGGCTAAATCAGTTGATTTAAAGTTATTTATAAAGTACAGTCTTAAGGATACTAGCATGCTCTGCCTGTGATTACAGCTGACAAGATACTTATACCTGTTTTCTGTGTTCCAGAAACTGGCTTAAACTGCCGTCTGACTAGGTTTTGCTAATCAGATTAATATAATCTCTCTAAGTGATTAATGACCACAGGTAAAGACCAAAGCCAATTGGAAACATCGGAGTCAAAAGGCTAACCAACATTTTGGTTCCTAATCCCAGGTCAGAGGCCACAGGAGATGATGGAATACCTCTGGCTCCTAGCCTCTGGTATTGTCTGACTTCCTGATCAGGGAAGGTGAGAAAACCCAGAAATAGACTCCAAGTAAGTGTATCTGTAACAAGAAAGTCCCATCAGGAGAGACTGATACTCCTGGCTTCCCAAGAGCGGGAATGCCACATGGTCAGCACGGCCTTGACTTATCCTAACAGATGACACCATGCTGAGAGTCACAGAGCTCCTCACAGGTCTCCAAGAGTCTCTCCTATTGAGCCATTGCTGACCTCTAAAAATACAATGTATTGTTCACTTTGGCTGCCTGCATGGTCTTAAACACTCATCAAGAGAATATTAAAATGCTAACAAAGACTCAAATACTGGGGTCTCTTGTCTGATACAGGCTTACAGAAACCTATACTTTCTTCTGCTTCTGTCCAGTCCTGATTAGTCAGCCACTGTTTTGCCTTTAAATTAAATTGCAGAATTGCCCTTATTGGTTATGTTTATCTGATAGTTAACTAATTTATACTAGTCCAATCTTTCTTTGCTGTATCTTATTAAATCTGCAGCTCAACATTAGGGAGCTCTGACTATTCAAACGTGTTGGTATTGGTAATGTTAGTCATTAACAATGTCTCTTTGCTTAGATTTACAGAGTTGGCCAGATTCTTCTGCCACTGGGGGGTTATTCCCTTAAATTTATAACACAAGGGACCCACACACCCCTAAGAAATTAGGCCTATACTTATAATAATAATATATAGGTGTCACATGGGAGTCAAGAAGACAGCATCCTCAGCCAGTTGTGATAGCCAACACATCACCAGGAGTCTACAGATGAAGCCCTGATGGAAACCTGCCCCTAAGGAAGAGACCTCAGCTCTGCTCTAGCCTGGCTGAACTACATATGACAGAAGCCTGAAAATTTTAATTGGACTCTATCCCCAGTCCTATCGGTGTTTGCGATGGCTGGTTAGATTCTCTGCTTTTGATAACAGATTATATCCTGTTAAGTTCTTAAGGTCAGAGACAGGCACTTGTCCTTCTGTTTGGCTATATATATTTTGATAATTGCCAACCCAGATTAAGAAACATCTAGACATTATCCAGCAAAACTATATAGCTTCACAAAATCAGGCGGATTTTGACAGCACTATGCTAACAGCAGGGAAAACGTTATTTCTATGTGAATCAAATGTTTATTAATGTTTAAAGGCAGTAAGACTCCAAATAGTTTGCCAGGAATACCAGGAGGTTTCACTAAAATTAAAAGGATATGAAGATTCATAATCTAGGTGGAGAAGGGGGGAATATTGTATAAAAATGAGTGTGAGCTCACTGCCCCCATCCCCTATATTCATTGTTACATTCTTCAGGCCACAGATGGCTATGAGATGAAAAACAACCAGAGCTTTGAAGTTCAGTGAGACAAAAGTAATTGCTTTAACTGTGATAAGGAAATTAGGAGAGACAAGGCAGGAGAATACCTGGGGAGAATATCTGAATTTCCTGAGACCTATTGTAAACTAGATAATGGCAATTTGCATAATGTCACATACCCTACTCTGTATGGACTATAAAATATCTTTGTAGCTGGAGTTCGTGGCCAGTGCATTTATGCTTGGACCCCGGGCCCGGGTGAAAATTAAACTCCCCTCTCCTCTTGCTGCAAAGGCTTTGTCTGTTTATTGCCGGATATTTCTACAACAGCCTCAGGCCGAGAAGGTATATTTTATATTTTTTAGTTTGTATATACCAGTGTGGCATATGCACATGGATCTACACGTGTTTATATGTATGTGCAAGTGCATGTACCTTACCTCACTGATTTAGGCTAGATTAGCAGTCAGCGAGCCCCAGGGACCCTCCTGTCTGTGCCTCCTAGTACTGGAACAAATAGGTGCCTAGCTTTTACGTGGATGCTGGGGTTCAAACTCAAGTCTTCATGCTTCTTCAGCAAGCACTTTTACCAACTGAACCATCTCCCCAGCCCCTAGAAGGTATACTTTAGGTCACTCCTACCTGTGGCTTAATCTATGAGCTTCCTTAGGCATTTGTGAGGATGGCCAGTCTCTACAGTGACTTTTATAATGAAAGGAACACAGTTGCTCACAGGGAACCTGTTGCAATGATCTTTAAAAAAAAAAAACCCCTGATGTCAAAATCCAGTTTCCCATACTCCCCCTAATAAGTTCTCTCACTTTGGGGCCAGCTGGGAGAAGAGGGCCAGTCCCTTTATTAAAATATTCCAAGTATGTGAGGACAACTGGTAGACTTCACCTTTGTGTCTTATACCTCTGGATTAAAAACTATGCCCACTATGCCCTCAATCTATTTCTTGGATGATGTGGCATCAGGCACCCTGCATTTTCTGCTGCTTCTCTTAGTGTTCAGTGCTGTGGGGACATCAGTCCCAAATTGAGGGGCATTGGATGCCTCCTCATGTGACATACTCATTCCTGGCAACTATCATTTTATGGGTCTCGTCCTCAGGGAAGTACTGGCAGGGATGTGTCTTCCCGCCTCAACCCCTCTTTCTGCAATGCCAGGTGCTGGACAGCACCACGTTCCTATCAGGCCATGGAACTTTCTGTGGACGGTCGTGCCAGGCCCTGTGCTGGGGACTGGAGCCCTAGCGGGGATTCCACCAGAAAGCTCATTTTGGAGTGAGGTATATCTTGAATTAACCACTCAACAAATCATAAAACGGGATTGTCAGATTCATTATGGGAAAAGCTGGGCTGGGAATAATGCCTTAAGTATGTGTTCTGGCTGCTGGGGATACAACTGGTATTAGTGGCTTAGGGGGCTCAGGAAGTTTCCGTGAGACCACAACAAAGAAACAGCTAGTGACTGGCGAGAACAATGAAGGAAGGGCCCTTTCCTCACATCGATGAAAGGAGATCTGCCGTATTATTTAAAATTTTGCTACTCCAAACACCTCCGTCTTCCCAAGGCACCCCATGACAGAGCTATGGAGGAGGAGGTTTAAAAAATCATTAAACAACCCCCTCCCAACCAAAAGAGGGCTCAATGAAGTCTCATTCTGTGGTAATGAGCCCCAATTTAACATGATCATTATTTCTGACATTAAAGGCTTGAGAATAGTGTCACATGCCCAGGAGCTATTTTTTTTTTTTCTCTAAGAACTAATCCCAGAAATAAGAAACTGCCATGAGGAACGGTGAGTCAGGGCCCGCAAAAGGGCTGCAGACAGGAATTCTGCTGCTGATCCAAGGCCTCTGGATCTGCAGTGCTCACAGTTGCTGCCCTTAGGACTGTTAAAGTAAGTCGTGCCGTGGTTGTCCAGTTACCAGGAGCCTAAGGCCAGTGTTAGACAGTCTCTTGCTTTGAGGTCTCTCTGTGTCATTGGTACAAAAACCATATGGCTTTGGAAGAGTTGAATTATGTGCTCCACACCTCAGTTTAGCTCATCTGAGAAAGGAACTAATCATAGTATCCACTAGTATGTATGAACTATGTGAAATGGAAGACAAGAAACAGGGTCTCCAGAAATTCCCTGGGTAATGGAAGGGGACATCCCAAAGCAATTGCTGGTCTCCAGGCTGACAGAATGACCCTTCCCGATAAGAACAGATTAGCAGGTTCTTGACGCACTTACCTGAGCAGGTGAAGCTAACGAAACAGCCAGTATATTTGAATTCAGTGAGTGACATATACAGTTCGGGAAAGTTTATGGTCATATCCATGATTATAAAATAGAAAACGAAGAAAGGCACACATAGAACTATTGAGAACAGAGCTGTTATGGTTTGGATCTGGAATATTCCCCAATGGCTCAGGTGTTGAGAATCTGGTCCTCAGCTGGTGGCGCTATTAGGGGGTGGTGAAAACTGTAGGAGGTGGGGGTCTAATTCAAAGAGGGTCCCTGAGGGCAGGCATGTCTTTGAAGAGTCCATTTTATCCTGTCTCTTCTCTCTGTTTACAGGCCAGCATCATATCCTCTCTGCCATGATATTCTTCCTCACAACAGAAACAGTGGACCCAAATGACCATGGACTGAAGTCTCTGAATCCATATGTCAAAATAAATCTTTCCTCCATTAAATTGTTCATCTCAGGTATTTTCCCACACCATCAGAAAGCTAACACAAAAACCATGCAAGAAAGGAAAAGAAACTGTATCTTACTCCAAGGCTCAGCTAGACCAAATATTGATCAAAAAAAAAAAAAAGACAAAATTCACTCTAGGGAGAAAGTAAGAATTTTATGTGTCTTACTGCAGAAGGATTTAAGAGAGAGTGAGACCCTCATTTCTTATAATTAGAAGCCCATAGGTAATACCTAGAAGTGAAAAATTAAGAAATAATATTAGGAAGATAGTATTCAGAAACACAAAGGTAAAGTTTTGGAAATTATTTAAAATAATTGAAAGAATTTGTTTCTAGAGATTAAGGACAGTTGGAGAATTTTGGGGAGTTACTGTATATTTTTATAATAAGGCTGATGGGATTATATGAATTTAAGAACTATTTGAATAGATAACTATAGCATAAGTAAAATTAAATTTTAAATTTCAACATTCACATAGAAACTGATCGAATCAATTGACTTGACCCCTAACTAGTTCAGCTAGATTTATTAGAACACAGTCTGGAATTATTTCTCTTTTGGCTTTCTCTACTTTATAAAAATGAAATGTTGAAGAAGACAAGTCAAGGATGTTTCCAGAAGGGTATCTTTAGCAGAAGGAGATGCATAACAAGTGTGGGAAGAGGTGATGAACTCTATGACCGGCACATTTTGCATCTATAAAATTCTTAATCCCAGATAATAGGAAATGAGCCATGTGCTCTGTCCATCTGGGTGGTCTCTAGTTTATTCCCATATGTGCTTCACTTCTATTTCTCTGTTTATCCAGATGGACACATTCTCCGATACATTTCAACCTACTGACTCAAGACTCCCACACTTTACCATTCAATTTTTGGAATTTCACAGTGCCTCTACCCATCTACATTAAACTTTCAAATTCACTTTCTTTATGGGCTACAAAAAGTGTGTTGGGTTATAGATAACTGGAGCCATGAAGGCTATTTTTGAGGATTCTTTCCATATTTTTCTTTTTTTTTAATATCAGAAAACTTTATTTTTATAATGCCTTTTCACGATTCTCTATGTAATTAAAAAAATACCTTTTCCTACGTAGTTTACCTCCCTCTCTACAATTTAAGCTTACTAATTCCTTGATCAAATCAGCATGTCTCTTGTCAACAGTCTTGTGCTTATGGTCGCTTCCACAATCATGGGGAGTATCTCACCATCCTGATACCACCATTTTGGGTCTCCCCCACCTTCCTCCATACAAACTGTATATTCAGTACTTCCAATGTAGTCAGCCGCTTGCTGATCAAAGTCACAATAAATGTGAGGCAGAGATGCACATATACCTACTGATTTGGTGCTGTTGACAAGTTCAAAGTCACCAGAGATAAAATCTGGTTTCTGCTGGTAGAATGTACGTACTCATTGTCATCACATGAATCTTTCTTCTGAGACATGTACCCTCCCCCTCCCAGCTCCATCCACATCAAGTAAACTACAGCAAGTTGGAACCCAGTGTCGAGAATGAACACAGTGACATCTGCAGGAAGACACAGCATCTTGGGAGCCACCCAACATTCAATGAGTTCAAGAGCTGTCACAAAGCAAGTGCTAGAAATGACTCAGTTGTCAAGTAAGACAGAGGATTCTTTGGGATTTTCTGTCTCTATACCAACACCATTGGTGTTCCAGTCACTATATCAAAACAATGTTCTGTGTGAACAAAGACAGGATACATGCATACTTGCAATGGTACCAATAGCTCTGATGAGATAATAAAAACTCACATGATAAATACTTTTCTGGATTTTCTGTTAATTCAGGCTCTTACATAGTCCCAGGATAAACCAAACCTCACACCCTTTATATAACATTTCCAGAATTTCTCTGAGGCAGTCAGTAGCCCAAGCATTGTGCATCCATTTATTTTAGAGCCTCTGTATATTTACCCATTTGACAAATAAGTAAGCCAGGGTCCAGAAAGGCAAAGAAACTTGCCTTGAAATTTTTAGGTATGTGTGTTGTGTGTGCATGTTCATATGTGTAAGCGCACATGTGTGTGCAGGTGCAAGAGCATGTGCATGTGTATGTGCTTTTTTGTGGAGGCCAGAGGTCAATACCACATGCCATCCTCAATCACTCTCTCTTATTTTTTGAGACAGGCTCTCTCAATGGACCTGTGTCTCACTCATTTGGCTAGATTAGCTAGTCAGTGAACTCTGGGATCATCTGTCTCTGTCTCCTCTGTGCTGGAAGTATAGACATGTGCCCACACCTAATATTCTACATGGGTGCTGGGATCCTAACTTGGGTCTTCATTGCATAGCTTCTTGTCTTGGGTTTTAAAGTTTGTGGTTGGCTAAGCCAGGATTTGAGTCTAGAGTTGATCTCAAAGCAAAGTCTTCCACATTGGTACAATCTCCTCAGCAAGGGCTGACATAATACAGAGAACATTTTGAAATGTCTGGAGACTTTTACAGGAGCCACATATAGGGGATGAGGGAAGCAACGGGCATCCAGTGGAAGATGTCACTAATAAACATCCCGAAATACAAAGGATGTCCAACCTCAAAGAACCATTTGGGCCCAAATATCAGTGGCATCAAGGCTGATACTCATTTCTCTTTATCGAATTCTGAGTTCATTGCTCATGCCTTACCTCTGAGAGCAGTACCCAGCACATGGTGGGCTACAAGAGTTTCCAGAACATTTCTGGATGGATTATATTCCTGAAGTTAATGAAGCTTCATGAAGGACATCAGTTCTTCTTTCATAGGGATCATGTGACAAAGTTTTAAAAAGACCCACAGACTTGCACTCCAGCACAGGTGTGCAGAACAGGGGCTTTGATGTATGGACATTAGTAAAGTCCCACTCACAGACCCTCATGACCCAACTTAAATACAGAAAAGAAAACATTTCTGGTTCTGTTCCCTTACACGCCAGTTATTGACACCACAGGACTTTGTTACATAGCAGGACTGCATGTATACCTAAGGAAGTTTTACTTTTAACAGGGTTTAGAAGAAAACAATGCTTACTAAAAATTCTTGGCTTTTTTCCTTGTCATTTCACCCGCATCACCTGGAATAAACAGGACTGAACCTCAGAGGACTTGTCTGTTGAAGGCAGGAACCATGCTAAGGAGCCCAAGTGGAAGACAGGGACTCAGAAAGCTGAAAAGAGATTCTCACAGTGGGCATCCTTCCTCATTCCTTCCTAGTTTGTGTGATGGATCTGGGTTTCTGAGCAGCTGCACATGGAATCAGGTGAAGCCATGAGAACTGCAGTTGGTTTGCTTAGGAATGTTTTCCGTGGTGCGAGCTTGCAGGTTGGATCAAGGTGAAGGAGTGGCTCTGTTTCACCTCCTGAACTTCCTTTTGCAGCTTTGATGATTTTCAAAAGGGAATGTCATGTTTGCATTCATCTAGAAAATTCTGTTTTCCTCTCATTCATTCATTCAACACATTTGAAGAGCCAGGCTCTCATCTTTAACACAAGATAGGTTGTATATGGATAAGCCACATTTTCCAGCCTCATTTGGTGTGGCCATGTGAAATGAGTTCTGAACTGTGTCAGGCAAATGGGAGCAATGCAAGTTTGCACCTCGAGTTCCCCTAACGGCTGTGTTAAAGGCACCAGTGGAAGGTGGTGGAACCTTAAAGAGGAAGGACCTACTTGGATGAAATGACAACCCTGGAATGCCCTTGAAGGATATGTTAGGACCCTAACCCCTCCTTTCTTTTTGCTTCATGTCTGCCATGAGGTGAGTTGCTTTACTCTCAGGTGGGCTTCCTTCCACAATGTTCTACTTCGCCACAGGCCTAAAATGACAGGATTAAGTTCATCAAGTGAAACTTCTGAAACGGAGCTGAATTAAATCTGTCTCTCTTTTAAGCTGTTTGTCATAGTGACAGTAAGGATGCTAACCTGCATTCCTTCCTACTGATCCTGAAGACGGAGGTGACATAGTGTGAGGGCAGGAACCTGATCACTTCTCCTGTGAATAAGCACCCTTTGTTCTGTCAACTTTCATATTTCTGGGTCTCTCGGTCACAGCCTCTGTTACCTATGAGGATGCCTAACTCATGGAGGTCTGTACATCATGGAGCTTGGTTCTAAAAACACAATACATACCAACGGCCATCATAGGAGGTCTTCAGGGAAGGCGATGTTTATGATGAGACCTGAATTGTAAGGGAAGTTAGTTGGGAAAAACTGGGGGAGCATTTGAATAGGGGTGGCCAAAGGCTTTTTACAAAAGTGCTAGGATTGGGCTGGAGAGATGGCTCAGCAGTTTAGTGTGCTCGTTAAGCAAGCATAAATGCCTGAGGGGGTCTGAGAGAGCCCAAGAACCCACATAAATCTCCAGAACCCACATAAACAGTCAGACGTGGCCATAACCCGAGTCCCACAGAAGCTTCATATAAAAACTGCAAGCTCCAGTGTCAGTAAGAGACGCAAACTCAAACAAGAAGAGCATTGAGAAAAGTCATGGAGCAGAGCACCAGACATTGCACTGGACCACTGCAGGCCGCCACATGCAAGTGCATGGGGTGCCACAGGACATCTACATGTAAATACACACACACACACACACACACACACACACACACACACACAGACAGACACTACATACACACAAGCAAAAAAAAATGTGCTAAGTTTAAGATACCTGCCAGAGGTTGAAGTTGAGAGCCTGGGGTTCAGGACATGGCCACCATTTTGAGAGTCTTGAGTAAGTTATTAGATTTTCAAATCAAAATCTTTGATATGTGCTCCCAGATTTTTCTCCCTTAACCCTGGGGTCAAGGACCCATGAGCATATCTGGGGGAAGAAGGGTTCATTGCAGTATTATTGCATTCTGTGGGAGCTGGTGCTGGTGCCTGTTTCAGGAGCTGCGTGTACCACTTATTAACACCGACATGCTGGTGTGAGGATGGAGTTGGGAGATGACTCAGCTGGTAGAGTACTTGCTGTGTAAGCAGGATTCCTGAGTTTGGATCCCTAGCACCCATGTAAAAGCTGGGCATGGAAGTGCCTACCTAGCTATAATCCCAGTGCTGGGGAGGCAGAGATAGGACCATCTCTAGGACTTTTGGGCTGGTCAGTCTGGCCAAATCAGTGAACTCTGAGTTCAGTGAGAGACCCTGTCTCAATACCTAAGGTCGTCAAACAACTGAGAAAGTGAGTCAGTGTTGACCCCACCCTCCACTCATGTTCGCACATAACCAGTATACCAACACACATATGAGCACGCACACTACACTCATATTTACGTGCACACATTCAAAGGAAGAAATCATGATGGAGACATGTGTACTATAGAAATCAGCAAAATCTTTAAATTAGGTTTCTTTTAGAAATTCGGAGAGTCTGTTTTCCAGCACACACTGCTCCAGTCCCACTGTAGGGGTTCCGCCTTGTCAGAAGAGTGGCCTGGGACCCTGGAGCCACCTGAGCACACTTATGGGACTTTCCTTCAGGAGCAGACTCATGGTGCATCCTTTCCAGTGCGCAGTGGTCCCTCCCATCAACTGAGAGCTCCTAACCATGTTGACCAGGATCCCGCAAGGCTCCTTTACCATCACTGGTGGGTGCCAAGTGGCAGTGGTTTGTGAGCCATGCTGGGAAAGCACCAAGAGGAAGGTGAGAAACCTGAGGCTTCACTTGCGGGACTAATTTGTAGAAAGGCAGAAAAACATTCTTTCTCCTTACAACAGTTATTTTTAAATTTGTGTGTGTGTGTGTGTGTGTGTGTGTGTGTGTGTGTGTGTGTGTGTGTGTGTGTGGTGAATGGAGGTGCCCATAGTGTACCCTGTGAGCCTGCAGTGGGGTGCACTCCTCACCTGTGATGGCCAGAGGACAGGTGCCCCATCCATCACTCCTCCATTCATTCCGACTTGAGTCTGAGTCTTTTACTGACCTAGAGCTTGCTACTTTTTTTTGAACCCAGTGATCCTCCAGTCTCTGCTCCCCTATGCTACTGGGGTTCAGCTATGTGTATTGATTATGTCCAGTTGTCTACATGGGCTCTGGGTATCAATCTCAAGTGGTTTGTTAGACCTCCTCAGGCCCTGGTGCGTGCTTGTACAGGAAATGCTCTGAATCTCTGAGCCTTCTCTCCAGCCTATCCTTGGAAAAGAAATGAGGACTTTAAAAGTATTATTTTTTCCTCCTCTGAGGTGTGGGTGGAAGTAGGGAGATGGGGGGCAGGAAGTCAGAGGAACGATAAGGCCTTGGATGCCTGGGCATCTTTTCACCCTTGACCCCTGTTTCTGGACACAGAGCACCCAGCACCCTTTGAAAAGGCTGCATGCTAGATCTTTCCTTTTCCTCTACTGAGCGATGTCAGAGTCTTTGTCACACCTGTTCCTCCACTCCAAGATGCGTTTTCACGCACCTGCAAATGGTTGATTAGCTTATTCAGGAGTATCGACATGCTAGGGCGCTGGAGCATGCCGCCTGTCTCCCTGCACGCTCGACTGGGCTGTGCTTACTTCACCAGGAATCCAGTGCTGGGCTGCAGCACCCTAATGATGACGTTCAGAAGAGGTGGCTGTCTGGACATAATGGGGCCATCAGAAGTGCAAGGAAGAGGTGGGGGTGGGGAGACAGCAGAAGCTGCACCCATAGGCTCGGCTTGGGAAAGATCGGAATGGAGTCATTACATCATTTGGGCACAGCTGAAGCTACACCTGTGCACACAGGCCTGACTGTACATACACGTGTGTACATGGGCCTGCATACACACATGCACAGACCTACCATGGTCTTTCTCAGTGAGCTTTTTTTTTTCTTTCTTTTTTATGTTTGGTTTTGCTTTGTTTTCGAGGTAGGGTCTCAGTCTAGCCCAGGCTGACCTGGAATTTACTCTATAGTCTATGGGTGGAATTGAACTCTATTGCCATCCTCCTTCCTCTGCCTCTTGAGTGCTAGGACTAAAGGCATGCAGCACCATGGCCTGAAGTGAGTGAATTTTTTCTTTAAAAATATTTCATTGAATCAGAAAATGTTGGGTTCGTAAAAAAAACACAAAAGCCATCAACTTCAGAGCGTTATATTTTCAGGTGAGTAAACCAAGTCCCAGGGAAGGCACATGATTTCCGTGAGGTCATCAGATCAGATACAATTTCTTGCTTTTCTTACATGTAATTATTACAAGCAAGCCTCCCTGTAAGCAAGGGCCAAGTCTAAGTTCTAACCTCTCAGCTTCACTGCACACGCGTGCGTAGTGTGTACACACACATCTACAGAGCTGTTGGCATACGCTGGTAGTTTGCAGGGGTAAACCCTTCTCAATTCATGTTTTCACGTCTCCCACAAGACAGGAATTAAAAGACAGAAATAACCGAATAGTTCCCCCAGGCAAGTAGAACTGTGGAAAAACAAAGCGACTGTTGCTCTGTTTCCAAGAGGTCAGCTTGACTTGCTTTCCTCAGAAGCATCCAGGGCCACATTTTCATCTTCCTAATCCAATCCTGCATGATCTATAATAATGTGATTCCAAATGCATTTGAGTAAATGCAAGATGGGACCCGACTCACTCAGCTGCTTCTGAACATCTGCTCTGCAAACCTATGAGGAGTTTTAGTGGATGTTCACTGCTAAGAAAAATAGAGCTGCCGGAGTCCTCCTGGAGGGACAAGGTGATTCCGGGTCCTTGGCCAGGGGCAAAGTGTTTCGAGGTTGCTGGCTCATGGTCATTTTTTTTATTCTTCTTCTTCTTCTTTTTTTAAGTGAGGGAGATAACACTGCAGAGTTGAAGGCTCACCTTTGCTCTCACTTTTAATTGCTGCAGAATCCATTTATTACCTTGCATTCTCCCCCAAAGGGAACATTATCCTTTACAGCAAGCGGGCCTGGCTCTGTGGGGCTCATCTACAGCTCTTGAAATGAGCTCGTCACCTCTGGGTAATTCTAGGTCAGCTCCATCTCCACGGATGTCTGCCTGGGGTTCAGCAAGACCCTCCAAGGAAGAAGGGCAGGAACTGGGAATTCTTTCCTTCTCTGAATTTTGCATAAAACTCCCTCCCCAGGCACATAATGAGAAAACATCGATCATCTGTCTTTCCCAGGCCATGTCGGAGGCCATCCCAAGCCGGCTCGCTGTTCTTCCCATCTGTACACACCCAGGCGGGGCTTGGAAAATTACTTCTCCTTCAGAACAATACGTTCCTTTCCACCTTCCTTGGATGGCTTTCACAAATGAAAGTGCTTTGTCATTTTTAATGCCCCATGTTCCCCCTTTCCCTCTGCCTCCAGTCACAATTCAGCTGATAGAGCCCACAGGTATGTTTTTACCCCTAAATCTTTTCAAAGCCCAGAGGACTGCAGGAACCTATCAGTGACTGCTTGCAGGATCTGTTTGTATTAACAACACAGAAATGGATGCAAGGAGTGATGCTCTCTGTCCCCCAAACCTCATGCAAC
Organism: Zapus hudsonius; assembly: GCA_004024765.1. Lineage (NCBI taxonomy): Eukaryota > Metazoa > Chordata > Mammalia > Rodentia > Dipodidae > Zapus > Zapus hudsonius. Next base: position 107,115 of record PVHP010000083.1, on the reverse strand, counting down.
CTTTCGATAGACAGACAGCACACAGACCATGAAACAGATGAGCTAAAGGTAACTGTTTTCCAACTAGAATAAAGGTGCTCAGCTTTGCCTTGTCCCTATTTTGGGTGAGTTCTGAGCACCATAGGAATGAATAGACGTGGGTAGGCTTTATAAATGAGAAAGTACACTAAATATTCAAGATATTATTTTTAAAATATCTCCAGCCTACGATTTGTCACAGACACCTATCATTCTGCTTAGATAATTGGGTAATTGTTCCTCATGCCTGAGGGGACAAAAGTCTGTCTTTGAAATATGTGTACGTCTGTGTGGAGGTTGACACATAGAGAACCCTGTTATACCAGGGTTTTCACTCCACAGAGATTTGTAGATGCCAAAAGACTAACAATATCCACTTCCAAAAACCTGCATCAAGATTTGCATCGGTCAGTTAGTAGAGGATAACCAAATTCCACCATTAATAAAAATGCCATTCTCTAGAATATATATCTAAGGATAATGGAATAGGATCCAAGGTCCCCTTTACACAATGGATTTGTTGCCTGCCCCAAAGTTCTTTCAAAACAGAATCTTTACAACATATGATTTTTTCTCAGGTATCTTGCTTTTACTTGAGACTGGGTTATCTAGTTCCTTGAGTTCTTTCTTTATAACATACATCTGTTTTAAGTTTTTCTTCATTTTCATGATCACAGTACTTACTTACATGGTGAGGCTTTACTGAGGGAAAATAATCTAATTATACCCTGGGACTCCTTCCTTAGGTCAGCCCAAAGACCTTCAGGGTGATGGAGAATTTTGTGGGGAAGGATAATTTTGCTGCTCATGCTAATATTCAATCTTCCTTGGACCAATCCTTCTGTGACATTGGTTGGCACTATTAGCTAACTAAAATAGGCCTGGAATCTTATCACAATGGATTGCTACACACATTTCAAAGCGCCCCCTCCTACTTCTTCCTGAGGCTCAACCCAGGACCTCTCAAAGTGCTGGGTAAGCATTCCATCATTAGCCCACACTATCAGCTCCTAGAAGTTTCTAAACTCTGAGTTTGGTTTTCTTAACCTGTTGAGGACCTCTGAAAAATGGTTCATGGGTCAGGAATGGCCTCTGTGCTAATGTAAAGTGATTGTTCCCTTCTCTTACAGGGAGGGTCTTACATAATTTGTTACTCTTTAGGTCCTCTAAGACGTTGTAAATCATACATATATTTTTTTTAAGTTTTTGCTTCTTAAATTTTACTTTGGGGACTTAATTTTACTTTTCAGAAAGTCATTGTAAAAATATAAACAATTTCCAGCACATGACATAATTTCAATCAAAATTTTCTCAGTTAAATAGTGCTAGCTACCAAATGAAACACCTGAGAGTGGCGGGATAGTAAGAGATCTATCAGCACAGCTAATCAACCCAGGATAAGTCAGTGTGACAGACACCAATGATTTCCAACATGACCTAAAGCAGAGGTACAGAGGCCCTCAAGATCTCAACAATAAAGCAGTCTTAAATCTCACCCACCATGACTTAGAGAACTGAGTGGAAGAGGTGGTAGAAAGATTGTAAGAGCCATGGTGGAGGAGACTATCCAGAGACATCACCCCTGTCAGCAACAACACACAAGTGAGGGGGGAGCTGAATGCCTATTTTGCTATCCATAACCTCCTACCCCATTGACTGATTGAGTATGCCCACCGAGGAGGATACCCGGTGGATTGGGGACAGGGAGGAGGGAATCAGGTATTATACCAATATAATACTTACTAATACAATGTATCTAATTTTGGACAATAAAAATATCGATTTAAAAAAACAGTGCGAGCTAGCCAAAATAACTTCATACTTGCTTTAAACCATGATGTATTATATATCTGCAAAATTATTAACTTTTCACACAGCATGTTCTTTCTTGGTAAATGATATAAAAGAGAGGATAAACTACACATGAATCTTGTATTAAAAATAGTAAATCATGTATTGTGAGAGTTCTAGATAAGCAGGGATGGTTCTTTACATAAAACCACTAAGCTCAGTAATCAATTGATAACTAAGATAGATGGCAATGAATGCCCATCCAAATTTCACAAGGCACTGTCTAAGAAATAATCTGTAGATTTCCCAAAGTACAAATAGAGCAGAGAGAAGGAAGGGCTTGGGGTTGACTGTGAAGTGATTCTTCACTTGATTCCATGAGAAAGCAGATTAAAGAAATATCCAGAAGTTTAACACCACACTGGACCAAAGGACAGAAAATCAGTGAAGGCCTGCAGAGTACACACCACATCGGGCATGCACACATACATGTGTGTGTATGTGTGGGTTCACAGTGCACCTCATGGGCGTGCTCCCTGGCGATGAGTAAGGAAGGGCAGAAAAAAGGTTGAGGGAGCATTTTCAGAAAAGGGGTCCAATTTATATCCACTGCCATAATTGGTTTGTTTGTGTAGAGAGGGAGAAGGGGGCAGTGGGGAATGTGATGGAGTGAAACACCGAAGCTTGTGATTCCCCTGCCTGATGAGCTGGAGAGAAATTGTTAGTAACCAAGACGGTCCCGCAGGGGTTCATTAAGTGACTGGCCCTCCACAGTATCCTGTCATTTCCAACCTGGATGCATCAACATTAGTCAGCTTGGCTGTGTGCAATTGTGTGTCTGCCAGGGTGTGCGCAGGCACGGGAGCGTCCGCTGGCTGGCTTTCTGTGCATGCTTGTGCCTTTTCTTAGGAATACGGTGAAGTTTTCCATGGAACTTAAAAATCCTATGCAATTTTAAAAAAAAGGCAAAAAGAAAAAGGTGCTTTCTTACTGGAAACACAAATTTGCTTTGACACTTTGAAAAGTACCGTGGAGTGGAACAATGGCAGATCTGAACTGGGAAGATGGGAGGTGGCCAGAAAACTCAAAGCAAGCCAGGCCAACACATACACATGGGAACTTCTTAAACTGCCCCTGAAAGGAAAGAGAGCAGCATTTGTCTCAGGACTGTGAGGCCTGTCAACCCCCAGGAACTCAGAGGCAAGAGTGAGGAAGGAATAATGGTGAACCAGCTAAATGAACAGATTGGCACCAAAGGCATTCAGGTCACTGTTGCTTTGGATCTCAGCAAGGGCCTCTCCTGGCAAAGGTGGAAGCAAAGCTGTCATGCAGGCCTCAACCAATGTTTGTGCATGTGTGTGTGGGGGGCATGGGAGCAAGTGAGCATGTAAGCATGTGGAGGACTGAGGTTGATGTCAGGGATAATCTTCAATCACTTTCCACTTTATTTGGTTTTGATCTCAGAGCTCACTGATTTGGCTAGACCAGCCAGCCCCATGGACTTCCTGTCTCTGCTTTCCCTGTGCTGGGACTATGGGCACACACCACCGCACCCTGCATTTTATGTGGGTTCAGGGATCTGAACTCAGGCTCACGTGGTTGCCTGGTAAGCACATGACTCACTGAGTCATCTACACAGGCCCTCCCTTTTAAACAGAATTTTAAGGTTAGGAGTCTTTTGGGGAGTCCCATAAATTCAGATCTTAGAAAAACACTAAGGGTAAAACGTGCTTCATGCCTCAGTAGGGACTCTAAGGATGCAGTTTGCTAAGTGCTTCATGTGTCAGGAGGTAATCCAGGAATCTAGCTAGCTTCAGGGGCTGGGGACAAGCTCACATGTCATGTGAGGGAAGGTCTTCCACCTGTAGTACCCCTAACCCCACCAGTCACCACTACACTAGAGGCAGGATGAGGCCAGTATTCAGTCTGTGGACAAAGTCTCCCCTTCAAGTGTAAAGGAGGAGTTCACCCCAACCTCCATCCAGGAGTTTGAAATAGTGCCCTGGCCCCCATAGTTCAAGGGAATTCCAGCAAGGACACAAAACAGCCATCTTTTCTTTCCCTACATATGGGTGAGAGTCTCTGCCTCAGAGGAAAACCGCGAGCATCTCCTGGGATACTTGTTGGCTGTGGGTCTAAATCCTCCACTACCAGGAAATCCTAGGGAGAGGGAGGCTCAAAGGAGCTCTGCAAACACGTTAGCTGCATTTGCCAGCACATGAGGATAGGTGGCGCTCGTTGCAATGATTGTGGTTACCAGTCATCCTCAGTTGAGTCCTTACCTCAATTGAACTCTCAACCCAAGTGTGGAAGAGCGTAGGTAGACATTGCTATTACTATTATTAGCATCCCTGTTTTAAATCAGAGGAGCTTAGGCTCGGAGTTCACGGGGTCCACCCCAACCAAGCTCTCACAGTCCCCAGCCCGCTTCTCAGCCACCAGTTCCTGGGCTCCACCCAGTTCTTTCCATTTTCTAAGTGTTTCCCAGGTGTCAAGTCCATTCCGAGCACTTTACACACATTATGTAATTATCTCATTTGGCTCTCAAAGCCACAAATAAAAGTAAGCCAACTGCCCACCTCCTGGCACCCAGGCTTTTGCTGTTCCCACGAAGCGGTATCATCCTTGGACCACGTGAAGTGGTCCAGGGTGGTGGGCAAACCACTTCTGGGCTTGTCCATGGCCATTACGGATGGCCCTAGGGCTGCTGTTCTTCAAGTCCAACATGAGCTCCAGATAAATGGGAGGAAACCCTTGAACCCTTCGTCAGCATCAGTGACCTGAGCCAGACAGGAAACAGGGCAAGACTCAACAAATGATGTTCATTGTGCAACAAATGGGAGGCAAATGGAGCATTCCTCCATTGTTTAAACTTCAGGAGGTCAGAATTGAAATGAACAGCACGTTTCAACTCCAATGCCATCGCCCTCTGCCTCCAACACCACCACCACCAACCCCTGCATCACCGGATGGATGGGGCTTGGCGTTGCTCCACGCTGCTCAAAATCCCATATGGGTGCTTTCTGTTCTTTTAAATACAGCATCAGAAAACGAAAGAGAAGGCCAGGGCTCCCTCCAAACAGAACCGTGTTCTAATGAGGAGATTTTGGAGTTGTTTATAGAGCACATTGCTTTATCTGTATAAAGCAAAGACTCTCTCCAGGTACTTTAAGTGGATTGATCTCATCAAGCCTCTGATTTATTAAAATGGAATACAGACAATGGGAAAGAGGCCACTGTAATTATACATTAATACTAAAAAAAAAAGAAAAAGAAAAAAACTGATTCCAAGTTTTTTAGTCACTGGAATGGGTTCTGCACATCATGGATGTGATGTAATGACAACTTCAGACTAGAGATGCTTTTGATGCATTATTAACCATAAAAAAGACATTAAATGCCAGGCTTGAATGCCATAGGGATGCATATTTCACTAGGAATTATTTTTCAATGTATGCTTAAAGTTTATTTTGGTAAACAGATGACTGGAGGCTGTCAGAGCTGGCGTAAGATTTATGTTCATTTGGAATCTTCTTGAAAGGAGAGGAAATGTCTGGGACCAGTGGAACACCCACAGCAAAATGTAAATCTTTCCTTGGCTCCAGGGAAGGCAAGGGAGTGATGCCATGCAAACAATTCCTCCTAGGGCTGTGTTTTCCCAGAGGCATCCGGTGTAGATGCCCACTGAAGGACACATGCTGGTGGAAGGGAGACGAGGGGACACACAGTCCCTTATCTCTAGGAAGAGGTGGTGGAGACCAGGATGCTGGCTTCAGGATGCTCCCTCAGATGCAAGCTCTGGAGGAGCTGCAGAGAGCACCCTGAATTAGAGCCATTTCTTGTAGTGCCAGAATGTTCCTTCCTGGTTTTGGACATGGAGCATGCATATGGACTCTTTGTCCTAGTTACCTATGGAGACTTTGCTGGACCCATGTTCTAAGAACTTCCTCATGGGGAGTTGTCTCTCCAGCTAGATAGGCTATCAGATAATTGCAATTGAGGACATCAAGGAGCTCTGATTGGTACCTTGCTGGATTTGAAGCCCATTTCAGGTGATCCACCTTTTGAGCATGCTCCTTCCTTCCTACTGTCTCTATAAGATACATCTATTTTGACAGATTCTGTTAGCTTGATATAAACCATTCCAGGCGCACACATTTGTACAGAATGCAATATTCTCTGGTTAACATTTGTTACATAGATACTTAACCATGGATTCAGAGCCAAATGAGCACACCTAACCCATACACATGTGTAAAGTACTTCCCCCGGCCCCATCCTGATTGTACCTGGAAAAAAAAAAAACACCCAAGAGCCTGGCAGATGTAACTGCAAGTCTCAGGCTGCAGGGTGGTCTTTATCGGGTCACCGATCCATGATTTGCACTAACAGGATATTAGAGGCATGGAGAATGCCTGCAAAATAGCAGAGAATGGCTCAGGAATGTATTTTTTTTTTTTGCAGCCTTCTTGAGTTTTTGTTGAGACTGGTTTATATTCTCTGGCGACATTCCAGTTCCTGACTATGGCATCAAATTAGCGTATGCATTTGTGTCTCCATTTCAGGGAGGAACAATTAATTGGATCAGGGTTTCGACAATGCTTCCTCCCAGGGCGGCTGATTCTATAGTAGCAGTCCTCAGTGAAGTGTGATTTTTGTCCTGTAGGGCATATTGAGCAATATTTAGAGATATTTTGGGTTGTCACAATTCACAGGTGCCACAGGCATCAGGTGGGTAGAGTCCAGGGATGCATGGGGCTAGACTTCCACCACAGAGCATGCTCTGATCTCAAATTATGCAGGCTTGAGCAACCTTGTTCTGAGAGATTGCAGAGGTGGCCACTGCCTTTCACAATGAGAAACACCTGTGCATCATTCAATATTGATTGCACTTGAAAATGAAATAGGAACCCAAATTCTGTGTTGCAGTCAGCTTTATGTTGCTGGACAAACACCCAACGTAGAGCAGCTTGTAGGAGGAAAGAGGTGTTTTCAAGCTTACAGAATCCAGGGGAACACTGTCAATGGCACAAGAAGCCGGCTCCCTTTCACAGATTCAAGCAGAGAGACACCACCTAGACCCAGCACCATGAAACCACCTGAGGTCCAAAACTGTTCTGCACACACACCTGTAGGGCTGGACTCCAAGATCTGCCCCCAGTGACACCCCCCCCAGAGCAGGGATCTTCTTGCTAGGGGCTTAAGTTGCAATCCCAATTTTAATAAAACAGAGTCTATGGGGCCATACATTCAAACTATCACATGCTTGTTTTACACTGAATGGGATTCCGTCTTGTGTCACTGGTATGGGTGGCTGTATCCACCTTGTGCCTAAAGAAATGGAGACATGATCAAGTTCAATGACCTGCCAGCAGGCAGAACAGCCGTGGTAGGGTTGGGAAGAAACATTCCAACTCTGCCATCTTTATTCTTCCATCTGCCAGTCAAAGGTCTGAACCTGGAGATTATACCAAAGACATGCATTCTCCCTCCTTCCTCTCCTGTAAATACAGATATAGCAAAATGCAGGTTAAGTTGCCTTTAATCTTTAATTCATACACAAGGACGTGTTGCTCAGAGTGAAATCAAGACTAGACTCCAGAGGCAGCAAGTTCTGTAGGTTTGGCCAGATCTTCATTTTCAAAGACAGACAGCCTGGGGAATCACGAGAATGGCCTTCCATTGCCCTCTTAGATTCTTTTTATGGCAAAATGCTCACTTTTATCAATCCCTCCAAACTCTGATTCCCACAGGCTGGGGAAAAAGCAAACAGTGATTGAGGGGTGTGCACCCATCTTTGCTGGTGATGGCCCCAGGAGACTTAGACCCCTGGGGAAGGGGGAAGGGTTGGGGTGGGAATGTGTTTGGGGGAGTAGCTCTGGTGCCAGAAGCCCATAGAACTTTCTTTTCTGTTTGGATAAAGGAATCTGGCCGGAGATCCCATGATGTTGTTGATGTGCCTGTAGGCATTTCTGCATTAAGAGATAGAGGTGGATTCCGAGAAAGAGAAGTCTATTGTTGTAGCCACCATAAAAAAGCAGGCATGTGGAAAAAAACGACCTAGGACTCGAACTGACCAGAGAGGGTGAATGTGGGTAGAAGAAATCAGTCAGTAGTAGTAGCTCCAGTCCCTGCCAGGGTCTTGAAGTCTGAAGCCAGTGGGGTGACAGAGAGGGATTTGGGTGCCAAAACTCAAACTAAGAACAGATGCAGCTGCTACTGATTCTGCCTCTACACATTCACTCCTCCTTTTCATCCCAGAGCAGCCTAGCCAGGAAGTAAGGGTGACTGGGAATCCAGCACAGCCACCAGTGTGTAGCTCAGCATGTGCAAAAGTCCCCTACCCCAGCCCGACACTATCACCACCTGCAAAGTCTCTGCCCAGGAACATTTCAGAGCAGAGCTTGGGAAACCTGCTTCCCATTCAGCTACACGGGATGTCCTAGTTTGGAATCAGGGCTGCTTTGGCTCTGGTGCTCCCTTGGGTGGCTCAAACGGTCAGATCTTTGGTGCAAATGCTGCTAGGAGCTGGTTTTTGAAAGCCCAGCCTCTGCTCAGAAGGGACACAGGCATGGCCTTGCATGTGGCCAAGTGTCATCCAAGCAGTCCTGTGGGGAGAGCCACAAGCTGTATCAGATCCCACAGTTGTCCTGTCTGCCAGACCGGATCCGACATCACAGACAGCAGCTTTAGAGGCTCCACATGGCTTGACTTCATTCATTTCACCATGGCTTTGTATGGGAGATTCCTTCCGTGAATGGCAAGCTCTCTGCATTCCGTGCCAGGATGGATTCATTTGATCAACAGTAGCCATGGTGAAATGAGCATGCTAATTCACTCCCTGGCTGAGTATTTCTCTCAAATGAGTAGCTCCCTGGCTATATAACCAACGGTTTCTACCTTTTGCTCTATGGCTCAAAGCTAGGCTTGACAGGCCACAAGAAAGAACAGGCTATTTGAAATCTATTGTTTTCCAGAGATCCCAGCTATGTATCCATGGAAAAGATCACCATGGTTATCATCAAACTAATGCATGCTCAGAGACAACAAGAGAGCTTTGTGTGTTCTGGGGAAAGCCATACTCTCTGTAGGTGATAATACATCTTTCTCCAGGCACACACTTGCATGTATGTGGCGTGTGTGTGTGTGTGTGTGTGTGTGTGTGTGTGTGTGTGTGCATTCTGTCACATGTGCATGTGGGTGAAGGCCAGAGGTTGACATCAAGTATCTCTCTATCTTTTCTTTAAAGTCAGGGTCTCTCACTAACCTAGGCTAAACTAGATAACCAGCAGGCCTCAATGGAGCCTCTTATCACTGCTTCCCCAGCCCAGCCCTGGGGTTATAGGTGCTAGTGATCCAAACTCCCATACTTATGCCTGCAGGGCAAGCACCTTACCCACTAAGCCATCTCCCCAGCTGTGCACAGACAATTCCAAGAAGTGTCTCCGATCTGTGGCCACAGTAGTGTGTGCTGCCTCATCTATACTTGGGCCATTGTGAGTTCAAGGAATAATAGCTGCTGGTTGGAGATGGAGCCTAAGGAGAAAGACCTCATTGGAGCTGGGGAGATGGCTCAGGGGTAGAAGTGCTTGCCATACAAGCATGAAGACCCCCAGCACACACAATAAAAGCTGGGCAGAGGCACACATGCCTGTCACCCCAGCACTGAGTGGGACAGAAGTAACAGTCACTGGGGCTCATAGGTCAGCTAGTCAGACTGAAAAATGGGGGGGGGGTCCTGGTTCAGTGTGAGGTCCTGTCTCAAGGAAACACAGTGAAACAGTGAGAGAGGGGGCACACAGCATTCTACTGGGCACATACATCTACACACACTGCACACACTTGTGTACACACACATAAGCACGCACACACTACACACACCATACACACTTGTGTACACACACACACACACACACACACACACACACGTGCGAAATGAGAAGCTGCCCCCTCCAAGAGGCTGAAGAAGCCACAAAGGGTGAACCATCCCCATGGTTACCATTCACCTAGTACTACAATATGCGCCATGCCCAATACAATCCCTTCCCATTCCCAGAAGAGCTCATGGGGTAGGAGCATCTTGGCAGTATGAAGACTGAAGAACCAGGAGTTGAAGTGACCTGCCTAGGCTCACAGTGACGCCTCTGGAACTGGAACACAGCTCCTCCAGGGAAGGGCCATGCTCTGCATTTCCACTTGGTCACCACAATGGTGCAGCCCACAGCTCTAAAAGTGGCACAGATGTGCCTCTCTCTTTGCATCTGCTGACAGACTGTGGACTTCTGACTCCATCACTTGAGGACCGCCTGAACAGCTCTCCTCCTTGGGAGGAGCTCCCAAAGCTAACAGGACACAGCTGGAATCCTGAGGCCTAGGGACCCTAGTGGCTGCAGAAGTTGCAGAGAAAGCACAGTGGCCAGAGAAGCTCTGTCCATGGTGGCAGAAGCTTGTGGCACAGCTTCTTCTCATCCTGGTGGCTCAAGAAGCAAGTATACAGGCTGGTAAGTAGAAGTGCTGTCATCTTTAAGGCTACTCTGCAGCGCTCCACTTCTATCTAGGCCATGTTGTCCAAAATCTACAACTTCCCCAAACAGCACCAGCAGCTGGGAGTCAAGTGTTCCTACATACAAACCTGTGGAGAGTGATTTACATTCAAACTATATCACAGCCTCACCAGGTAGCCCAGGCTAGCCTCAAACTCATCATTCTCTTGCCTTGGCTTCTTGAGTGTTGGAGTTGCAGGCCTGTATCACCACACCCATCATAAACGAGAACTGTAGAGTCCTGAGGCATGGAATCTGCATAGAACGGGGCTTGCCATGTGTTGGAACTGACTTCAGAAATGCTGATGTGAGTTTCTATCTTAAAGTATCCCAGTTCTTGCTTAAGAGTTTCCTGTTTCCTGAGTTATTTTACTCTTGGCTTTAGATCTGCTAGCAATTAAATTAAATAGAAGATTGGTGCATTATTGTTAAAAATTTTTTATTGGAAACTGGCATTTGCCTTTTGAAATATGTGCAAGAGCTATTCCCTGAAGTGTGATTTTTTTCAAATATTATTGAAGAAAAATCTTTATCTGTAGGAACACATCTCTGAAATTCTAATGTCCATCAAAGAAACATACATGATTCTACCTACAACTATCTCTAATTCTTATTCATTTTCCCAGAACCACACATAGCAAAATAAAACCATGCAATAGCAAATTTTCATGGGTGAGACCCATAAACACTTGACTGTGTAGACGCACTGGTCCTACATGATGTTTTAAAACCTCAACATAGAAAGTCCAGACAATGGAATAAAAATCCAGATTGACAACTGATCATGGTGGTGCACACCTGCCATCCCTGTACGCAGAAAGCTGAGGCAGAAGGATTGTGACTAGGAGACCACCTGGCAATCCAGAGAGACCTTGTCTCAAAGTCAATCCAAGGGCTGGGATGGTGCTCAGTGGGAAGTGCATTGGAGCCTGAACAAGACCCTGGGTTCCCTTTGCCTCTGATGAAGACAAGCAGCGCCCTTTACTTGGGACACATGCTCTGGAGTCCCTTAGGCTCTGTTTGTTTGTTTGTTTGTTTGTTTGTTTGTTTGTTTGTTTTCCACACTGTGAATTCCCACAGTGGATGGGCTGGGCCCTGCAACCATCCAAGTCTATGGACTCTGTCTGCACTACAGCCGGTGACCTGTGTTGAAATCTGCCTGTTATAATTTCATTTACATCATGTATTTGTGGTGTGTCTGTGTTCATGTGAGTCTTGGTGGACGCGTGTGTGCAAATGCATGTACACATGTGTGCATGTGTATGAGGAGACAGGAGACTGACTGGGTGTTTTCTTCACTCACTCTCCACTTGATTTTTGAGACAAGTGCTCTCCTTCACAGAACCAATTTTGCTAGACAAACTAGTAGCAAGCCCAGGGGTGCCAGTCTCTGCCTCCCCAGAACTGGGATCACAGGCATATGCTACCAAGTCTAGCATTTACACAAATGTCCAGGATTCAAACTCAGGTCCCTATGACTGTGTGGCAAGCACTTGAACCACTGAGCCAGCTCTCCAGCCAACCCTGTTCCTTGGTATCTTTGTTGACACTTAGTACTTAGTTTCTACTATGGTAAAACTAAAGTATCATTCAAAACCTCCAAGATAGGTGCAGGCAGGCAGCCTGCCAAAGACTCTTCTAGAAACAAATGTCAGAGAATGGTTTAGCCACCAAGGTGCCACACGCTGGCTTGTGCTGTGCCCCTGATACAAAGCGGCCACTGCAGATGGGTGGCCCCTGCTCAGATTCTCCAGGTCCCGCCTAGCTTCTACTTTCTCCTTTCCTGATCATAATAGATGCTTCTCTCCTACTCCCCCACCCCCAACCCCGCCATCATTTACAGCGGTTGGATGCAGCCCTGAGCTGTCCATTCCTGCCTTGTGCTTTGCCTCAGGGCAAGGTCTGTAATGTTAAGACTGGCTATGGCCTGAGAGAAGAGGCTGAGGAACCCCTGGGGCTGCTATTAGTATCGGACTTTAGACACATTACAAGTTAAACAGGCTTTTGTGGGCTGGCTGGGAGACACAGGCATTGCTAGAATCTAGTTTCTAAGGGGAAATTTAACCCCGTTCCCAACAATGCACTTGAACTGAACTTGTGCTGCATTTTATGCAGGAGTAAATTTGGTGCTTCTAAAATTCTGGAAGATAATTAACTTATGTTCTCATGGAAGAACACCTGTGCCTGTCTATTTCTTCTATGGGTGAGCAAAAGTGCAGGTGCATCCACAGATCTTCAGGAGGGTGTGCAACTAACTCACCAAGAATGGCTTGAGGGCTCACTATGTGCAAAGTGTTAGGGAAAAGAGGAACATGTCAACCTGCAGGGGGTGTCACAGATCAGTGTGTGTGTCGGGTAGCAAAGAAGTTAACAGATGGAAAACTTTTGAGATAATGAATATCTTTCAGAGAATGCTGTGGAGATTCACAAAGGGGCCAGATGGGAGATACTGAGACCGGAAGAAAATAGGCACTATTTCAAAAATGCCACCATGATGAGCAAACTGTGACTGAGAGCTTTATGGGGATGGAAGTGGTAAGGAAAATAACAAAGACAGTTCCACGTGGAGGTCGCTGTTGTTTGGGGAAATCTCAAGGACTTGGCCTGGATACTGGTGCTGATGATGCTAACTCTTGTGTCATTTATCTAAAATTATGGTAAATCATCCATGAATCCATCCACCCACTCATTCATCTATCCATCCAACAAGCATGTGCATGTATATAAATATTTTTTTTCAAATCAACATCTGATTTGGAAGCTTTATCCAGACATAAGCAACTGATCTAGTGTCAGAGATAGGGAAACTGAACATTCCAGGATGAGTTTCCTAAGTAAAATGTTCTGTATGTTATAAATGACATTTTCCAAACAGTATCCATTTGATCATGAGTATGAAAGACATTTCAAGCTAAAAAGAAGATACAGCAGCTAGAAATTTTATAGGAATTATAATACCTATTGAAGTTATCAAAGGCTCTGATAAGACCTACAGTTCAAAACAAGAGCAAACTATTTAGTTTTTCACAGTTCAAACTTTGACAATAAACCCCCTTTATTTATTTTCAAACAGTTAGAGAAGAGAGACAGAGATAATAGGCATGCCAGGGCCTCCTGCCACTGTAAATGAATTCCAGATGCATGTGCCACTTTGTGCATCTGGCTTTATGTGGGAACTAGGGAATCAAATATGGGTCATTAGGCTTGGCAGGCAAGTGCCTTAACTGCTAAGCCATTTTTCCAGCCTAGAAAAACCCTTTTACTGAGTAATATTAATGAACTTTATAAAGAAATATATCTTGAAAATATATTGCTATAAAGTATTATTTAAAACAAGGAATAGAGATTCAAGTGTAGTCATTCCTGCTAGATTACCTTTCTGCTTAATCCATTACTGAAAAACTAACTGGAAGGGACTGTAACTCAGGTGCAACTCACATAGCAATCATTCCTATAATTAGCCATTGATTGAGGCTCTGGAGATTTATCGAGTGCCTACTATGTGCCAGGCACTGTATGTGACATTAGCAATATACCTATTGAGCCTTGTCTACAGGGAACTGAACTCACAGCTGAATCAACAACAGAATCCCAGCTATAATCTATGACAGATTATAGCTCCATCTCTCATTCTCATTCACTCTGTGGTTTTCCAAATTAGATTTACAGACCAATGTTTTATTATAGGAAAGTTAAAAACTTTAAATTGATAATTTCTCTACATGTGCATCATGCATTTTGATCATCATTCCCTCCTAAAGCTTTCTTACTAAACCAGGATAATTAAGAAGGAGAATTTCAGTCTGGCATGGTGCTATCCCGTGTGGTATCTTGCATGTCTGATATCCCAGCTACTCAAGAAACTGAGGCAAGAGGATCACAAGTTCAAGGCCTGCCTGAGATACTCTATCTGCAACAAACTGGGGGTGGAGAGATGAGCCAATGGATAAAGTACTTGCCATTCAAGCCTGAATTCCCAAGTTTGGATCCCTAGACCTCACATAGAAGCTGGAAGCTGCAACAGGCTTCTGTAATCTCTGATCACTGACAGCAGGTATGAGGCAGAGACTGCAGAATTTCCCAGAAGCCCATGGGCAGCTAGCCTGGCAAGCACCACGCTGAACAGCAACAGCAACAAGAAGAAGAACAGAGAGAGATGGATGGAGGGGGAAGAGAGAGAGAGAGAGAAAGAGAGAGAGAGCTTCAAATAGGGACACATGAAAGTTGTCCTCTGACTTCCATGTGTGTCAGAGCACACACATTCACACTCACACATATCCACACACACACATCCACACACACACACACACACACACACACACACACACACACACACACACACACGTCCAAACTTGACTGATTCTCTGTCAACTGGCAGATTTAAATATAGACTGTCTTTTGGGCTAACATTGAGGGCGGCTCCTTTGAGCCTCTCTGGGAAGTCTGCTTAGAGTTGGAGTCAGCATGTGCAGGTAACTCCTGGAAGTCAACTCTTCCTGATATCATTTCAAATATTTTTATCTTTCAACCTTTGTTGTTGTTTTTTTAAACGATGCTTAATGTTTAATTATCTAGCAAGATAAGGAGTCATTATTTTCTCATTACATATGTAAAATAAGAAAATTTGGCTCTCTCATTAATCAGTATAAAGAGACTTTGCTTATAAGAGATTAGGAGAATTTTTCATCTTTGGGTATGGATGTTTTGTGAGCTTCTTGAAGGGAGGAAAGTGAGACCTCAGCTCTTAAACTACCCTGTTCAAAAATGGTAGTTCACAAGTAGTGCGTTCCTGTTACCATTAAGCCTTAAATGAGTACTAAGCCTGATGCGGAGTAATGAAACAGACAGGCAACCACATGTGATGGATTCTTCAATCTGGGCAGAAAAGGGCTGATTCAACTGTTCGCAAGGCCAGCCAATGACAAAAGAGCTCACCCCAAAGGGAGCTGCTGCCTCCCCGAATTTGAGCAGGCCCACCACCGGGTCCCACAGTATACAGAGTGTTATTAATGTCGGCATCAGTAGGGCTTGTAAAACATTCATGGACCATTTCTTCCCCTTCCCAGATTCCTCTCTTGGTGCTATTGCCCTGTGTTCTTCACTCTTGGGCCCTTTAGTGACGCTGCCGATTATAATGGCCAGCATCTCCTAGAATCACAGAGTTTCAGGGCTGAAGGAGGCTGGCGTTTGTGTGTGTACGTGGAGGGGGGCAAGTGCCAGCTCAGACTAGACAAGAATAAGGGCACAAGTTTCATCCCCAGCACTGTAAGAAGCAAAACTAAAAACAACTAAAGTTCAAAGAACAGTGACCCTGACACATATGAACCCTTGTAGGCTCTTTTGTACTTTTATTTTTCTCATCTTTCTAATTTTAAAAATATCCATGTGATGCTTTTTGGGGACTAGAGGGTGAGGTTTCAGGTAAAAGCTTACCAAATGAGGATACAAACTCTAAGGAGAGTCAGACCAACCAAAGTGGAGGGAGTTGCAAAGACTATGTGCAGAATGAATAAAGGGACCCCAAGCTCCTGGGTGACACCCCACAATAATCACTGCATGCCACACCTATGCTGCCAGTTATGCCAAACATAACTGACCAAATTTCGAAGAGAAAATGGAACATCAGCATAGTCATAAAAGATCTCCCCTCACATATTTCCCCAGGATACCTGGGAAATGATAATTTTATGGTGGGGAACTCTGGCCAAGCAACCAAAGTGATGATCAGTTATAAGAGAGTGACATCAGAGAGCTGTGATAGGACACACTCTTGTGATATTCTTGTCCAAATACATAATTTTATCCCATTCATGAGAAAGTATCAGACACACCTTAGTAGAGGAATATTCTACATTGTTTTGAGCCAATAATTTTCTTAGGAGTACATGAGTGTGCATGTGAAGGTCATAAGTCAACTTCAGGTATCATTCCTCAAGCAGGTCATTCACATTTTTTTGAGGCAGGATCTCTCTTTGGCCTGGAGCTTGCTAAGTAGGTTAGATTGAATGGCTCTCATCAAGCCTCAGGAATCTGCCCACCAATGCCTTCCTAATGTCAGGGTTGCAAATGCTGCACATCACCACATCTAACATTTATTTTATTGTGGGTTTTGGGATCAAACTCAGGTCTTCTTGCTTGGGAGGGTAGCATATTACTGACAGAGCTATCTCCTTAGTACTCAGGCCAGTATTTTTCAAAAGTGTCCGGGTCATGAAAAAGACACTGGCTGGCCATGACCACTAAATGCCATGGGGGATCCTGGCACAGAAAAAAAGTAGTAATTGAAATAACCCAGTGAAATCCATGTAAGATCTGTAGCTCTTTAACAGTTTGGTAGTCATCAATTAAGAAAGATAATCTAGGGCCTGGAGAAATTGGCTCAGTAGTTAAGGCGCTTGCCTGCAAAGCCTAAGGACCTGCATTCAATTCCCCAGGACTCGTGTATATCCAGATGCACAAAGTGGCACATGCATCTGGAGTTTGTTGCAGTGGCTGGAGGCCCCATCTCTCCCTCCCTCCCTCCCTCCCTCCCTCTCTCCCTTTCTCTCTCTCTCTCATTCTCTCTCTCTGTCTCTCTCATAAATAAATAAGTTTGACATCCATGTTTATCTTCCATGAGATTTTGGGAGTCTGGAGGTGGCTTTTTCTACCACATCCATGGATCTGAAGCCAAATGTCACCATCATCAGCACAGGAATCAGGAAGAACATGGAAAAGAACCCAGTGGAAGAAATGATCGTTTTTTTTTTCTGTACAAAGAAATTTGCATATTTTGTGAACCAAGTTCACAAAACCTGCTGGTAAGCCTATGATGCCCAGGACACCCTCCCCACTGTAAAGAATGCTCCTAGGGTCAAGGTTTGATGTGATTTCATGGACTCTGCTGAACACACCAAATATTTTTTTAAAAGAAAGCTGGTTTGTTTTGTGTGTGTGTGCATGTGTGTGAATACAGGCGTGCAAGGCACAGAGCGTGTGTGGTGGGAGGACACCTTTCAGCCATTGATTCTCACCTTACACCTTGATTGGACAGGCTTTTTCCCTCATCTTCATTGCTCCATTCCCAGGCTGTTTGGTCTATAAGCTTCCAGGAAATTCTCCTATATGCCTCCATCTCATCACATGTATCTCCTCCCAAGTCATTGTAGGCATGATAGGATTATAAAAGCCTACCACAGCTTCCAGCTCTGACACAGGGCCTAGGGATCTGAACTGGGGAACTCACATTTGCACATCAAAGTATTTTATCCACTGAGCCATCTTCCCAGCTCCAAGAAATTCAATCTTTGAATTTTGATAACTGTACGATGACAACATAAGATGTAATCACTAGGAACAACTCGATGAAAAGTATCATATGGGACCCTCTGAACTATTTTTGTAAATTTTATGTTGCCTAAGATACTATCAAAACAAATTTTAAAATAATATTTTAAAAAAGGCTGTGGAGACAGGGAAAGAATCATGGGATAAAGATGTAGCATGGCGACTGACCATTCCTTCTAGAACCTTCTAAATCCTAAAAAAAATGGCCTAAGGCCATGGGGAATTAGCCATTTCCTTCTGGGGTTAATCTGAACTTGTATGTTATCATAGCTGTGATACAGTAAGTTAAATAAACTTCTGAGAATAAGCCCTTGGGTGTGGAAGGTATTAAAGAGGGTTTTGGTTCCTCTGTCAGTGGAAGCTGGTGGCCAGTGTAGAGGCGAATGCTGAGAAATAGCTTTGGGGCAGGCTGGTGTAGGGCAGCCATCCTGAAGGCTGCCTGGACACCATTGTCACAGGAAGTGAGGATAAGCGAGGGCCATCGCAGTGGGTACCTAGGAGAGAGAGCATCTTCGTTGAGGGTGCTTAGTCCGCGATATGTACATGTAACTGACAAGGAAATATGTTCTTAGAAAAGTCCTCATCATTTATAGATGTATCGCTCTCGAGCACGTGTGTGAGCGTGGCACATGTCAGGGTCCCAAAGCAAACAGCTTAGCCCTGCATTCCATCATACGTACAAAGCTCTGTGTTCGTCAGTGATAAATGTGCAGAAGGGCTGCAAGTGTGGTTTTGTTGGTATTTCTAAATGCAAAACAGGTCTCCCCCTCTTGCTGGTTGTCCCTGCTTTCCAACAGAAGGAAAATGCCAGCATTCAAGACACATGGCCAGAAACTTGGTTCACAAAATATGCAAATTCCTTTGTACAGAAAAAAAAAAACCTGATCATTTCTTCCAATGGGTTCTTTTCCACGTTCTCCCTGATTCCCGTGGTGATGATGGTGACATTTGGCTTCAGATCCATGGATGTGGTAGAAAAAGCCACCTCCAGACTCCAGATCCCAAAATCTCATGGAAGATTAACATGGACGTCAAACTGACGTTACTAATTTAAGAGATTTAAACATTCAGCGTTAGAATAAACAAAATCCAGTGGCAAAGGTTTTGGACAACTTCAACGACGTTCCACAATGCAACCCAGATGTCGGGAATGCAAACCTCACAGACATCTGCTTTCCATTGCACACTTGACGAGAAAGATAGTGATGTAGACTGTGTGAGCAAGGGATGTAGAAACGATCATGACTTAGTGACTTTTATGGGGTAGATGGTATGTCAAGTGCTTTTACACACTGTCTCGCTTAACATTTACAATCAAGCGACCACTGTTTATAGGGAAGGAGAGGAGGCTTGGAAATCAATTTGCCTAGGTAACCCAGTTAGTAAGTGGCTACGTCAGCACTGACCAAGGTGAACGTGACCGACAAACCTTTGCTTTTTCCAAGTGACCATTGGCATGTGCCATCCTAATGTTGCAAGCCTTCCAGTTTTTCACACTGCTCTTCACCCAGCTAATGTCTGTCTCATCTTGGCCTTTGGTGCCATGGTAGTGGCCCGTGTTTCCCTGTCCATGAGACAAACAGAAAGTGACCCAAACCTCCTCACTTTCCCCCATCCGCCTGTACTGAAATATGCTAGGTAATTTTATCATCCACACATATGAAAGTGTTGGTATGGTTTGTATCTACTGATACTCTATGGCCAGTACTCAGTACCTATGTGCCAAATGGATGGATGGATGGATGGATGGATGGATGCATGGATGGATGGATGGATGGATGAAAAAATAGAATGTTTCAATGTTTTGGATGTTTGAAGTAATCAATATTTTACATAACATTTTGGGGGTGCCATAAATGTTATATCTTGTGAATACTTCAGCAAAGCAAGATTCCTATTAAAGTGAGCTCAACTTACTCCTTTGGAGTGCGACACACTAACCTTCTTAACCCGAAGGCTGAAGGGGGTTCTCTATTAAGAAAAAATTCAGATTAGATATTTAATCCTTTTATTTCAGGACTTCTCAAACAGCCAGGGAACATTTGGTGGTGTCTGGAGATAATGTTGGGTGTCACCAACAGAAACGAAAGAGGCACTGCTGACATCAGAGAGGTCAGTGCCAGGGCTGCTGTTAGCCTAGGATGCCCAGGACACACTCCCCACTGTACAGAATGCTCCCCAGGCCAAGGTTTGATGGGATTTCATGGATTATGCTGAACACAACCAAACTATTACTTGTTCATTTCTTTCTACACCCATTCCATTGCTTTCTACATTTTGGCTCCCCAGGCTATCTCACATTGCCTCAATTTATGTGGATTAGCAATAATAATAATAATAATAATAATAATAATAATAATAATAATGAGAAATTTTTCCCCAGAGTATATTTGTGGAAAGGTAGTGAAAACTTCCATCTTCTTCACACTTCTGTCCAGCAGCACTGTTTTCATGTTCCTTGATTATCAACCAGTTGCCTATGACTCAAATTACATAATGAATCCAGCACATAAATTATTTACCCAGATTTAATTCTAGCAACTGTTATCTTTGAATTTCTTCCTCTGCCAGCTAATCTGGCTCATTGCATTGGAATTTTGGTCATGCCCCTTCTCCTTGTGCACTAAATTATCTCCCTAACGTAGTATAAACAGAACAAGCTTGTGTGTGATGTGCTTAACTGTTAATTTACCTAATTAAATGAATTCAATTAAATCATTTACATCTTTTTGGTAACACGCCAGTTGATACCACGGCAGAAGTGGGATGTTTTAGAAGATGATTGTTCAGCAAATGAATGGAAAAAAATAATGAAACACAAAATGAGACAAGAGTCCAAATCTCTTGGCTTGAAAATTAAATGAAACAAAAAATATATATATATATATGCCGCCTTCATGGGGTACCGTGATTAGCTATTTTTCTTAAATCAATTTTCTCTAGAAATTGGTATTTTAACATAGTGATTGTAATTTATTGTGTAAGAGATATTTTAAACACTATTTATATGTTCACATATTTGGTATGTTTAAGTAATGTGTGTTCATTCCTACGTTAGGGTGCCATTAGTGAATTTTCTTGTGGTGTTAGCAAGACATGAGCTGAGCTATTTCTTTTGAACGAGTCTGCAAAATAATTTTGCTAAATGACAAAAAATATCTTTAGGAGACATATATATTTCATTTATAGTCATCACCTAAACATCCCTGTCATCATGACAAATGCACAAAAGTCAATGTATTTTATATCTTTAAAAATGAACAGAAAAAATATAAACAAAAATCAAGAGACTGTAGGCTGAGGAGCCTAAATGGGCGGCCATTTTTGTGGATGGGCCATGTATCCCTGGTCCCTTTGGTGGAAAGAAAGCTATCCCAGGGGAGGGCGATCTACCTCCATGGCTCCATTTCTCCAGTCTTCACCTGGGTAGGGATAGCACAGCCTAGGGCACAACTTGAGGCAATACCCTATCTTGACTTAACCCAAGGGATAAATAAAAGCTGAAATTCCAGAGAAGCTCCCCATGCAATCCACCCACGTTCTTCCCAGAGTCCCTGGTGGAGACCCCTGTGAGCCACACACAGATGCCAAGACCTGCTGCCTTCTGGAAGTTTCCTCATCAGGAACAAGCAGGTAGTAGAGTTTGTCTTTGGGTTGTGCTTGCTCTTGACCTGTTCCTCCTTCCCATCTAAGCATCTTATTTATTTTATTTTATTTTTGTCAACAAGGAAACTTAAGATAATTCATGGAAATATGAAGTTTTGAGAGTTTTTTTTTCCTTACTTGGTAGACAAACAGCAGACATTTTCCTTGGTGTGACCTTTCGACCGGGCAGGCTTGTCTCTATAAGGAGTAACTTCAGCACTTCCTAACCTTCCTGGCAATACAGGGTTAGAGGTGGACAGCCACACGTCTGATCCTAATCATGCTCTCATCACTCAGGCTAAACTTCTCTCTCTTAGTGAAAACCAATCCCTGTCTGTCCCTGTCACTGGCCAGGCACAGTGACCTACACACAGAACACATGAATTATTTATTTCTTGCCTAACAAAGAGTCAAGAGACCCTTCCCCAAACAAAGTCATGTGCCTACTTAAAGCCACATCTCTGTCTACTTCATGGTGGGTTAACAGTATCCTCATCTTCACAGGCCATTTGGCTGAGGTCTGAGCTTGTCAGTGAGGAGGAGTCAAATTTTTGAAGCACATCCATGACCCTTCTACCCTCCTGCTGCCCTCTGCTAGCTTTCTCTCTCTTTTCCATCCCCTGGGACCCTGGGTGGGCTTCTGCCACCTTCTCCATCCTTGCCAAGCTCCAGTGCATCCTGTAGATTCAAAGGACAACAGAGAGACCCACCTTCTACTTGCTAGTTTGTGAGGGTGCTTTGCAGAGAAGCACGGATCAGGGGGGGCTTGGACCACAGAAGGAATTTTGTTCTTCACAGTTCTGGAGTCTGGAAACCTGAGAGGCAGGAATTAGCAATGTCGGTTTCTTCTAAATTCCCTCTCTCTGGCTTATAGAAGGCAACCTTCCTCTCTGTCTTCCCATTTTGTTCCTTGAGATTGAGTCTATGACCTTGTCCCCTCCTTTCATTGTGGTTTTGGGGGACTGAACCCAGGACTTCGTGCATGGTAGGCGTTAAGCAAGCACATCACTGAGCTACATCCCCAGCTGTTTACACTATGACTTTTGAGACAGGCTCTTACAAAGTTGTGATAAAAGCAGATAATTCTAAGTGTTTTTTTTAGAGCACATAGGTTTGGGTGAAGCTCATGAAATGTGTCTTTTATTACCAGTGTTGAAAACCCTGTGGCTAACAGTGTTAGCTGCCTCCCTGGCTTTTGGTTCCCCTTCTTTTCTGATTTGCTCCCATTTTCCTCTACACAGTGCTCTACAGTAAACTGACTAGGTGATCTCATCCAATTGGCAGTGATTGGTTTAGGTCCTTTAGGTCCATGTGACCTAAAGGAAGGAAGGGATTCTGGCAAAAAGGTTTGCCATTAAGAAACTGAGAAATAGATGCTTCCTTCTCACCTGCGGGCAGTCAGGTCTCAGTAGAACTCACCCAGATTACAGTCTCAAGGGCACCTGAAGACCGGGCAAGCTAGCGCACCAAGGATAGCAAGTCCATGATGACATTCATAAGCCACCAAATCCACCTACTCTAGAGACCACCCTACTGCAAACGTATTGATAGGTGAGGTGAAACTTTTCCTTACAATTTTAGCCAGTTTGGGTTAAATTTTTACCAGTCTCATCACAAAAATATCCAAACCCTTAGACTGGCTCCAGGCTACTCACTCGGTTGCCTCAAGTGTGAAGTAGAGGTGGCAATACTTGTATGGTGGCATTTTTGTGCAACTCCAGTAAGATCAGTATGTCACATCCTCAGCACAGCACCATGTGCTCAGCCAAAGTTCCACAAGCAGGGGCCCATGACTTGCTATGGCTTTTCTGGGGGCTTCTAGTAACTTGAGTATACCTTCCATAGATTTGGTCATAAGCAGCAGAGCCCAAGACTTTAGAGGTCTAACATTGTTTATGCATAGAATTAGAATGAAAGCCCATAAAGCTGCTTGCTATTTCTAGAATCTGAAACTCTGCTCATCCGGAAAGTCAGAAGCAATGTGAACTGTTGACCTAATGTCAACTATATCTTTTCTTCATCAGAAAAAATTTCATGTACTTCTACAGGCTCTCGTTTCTGAAATCATTCACTGGGCAGGACTTTCTTATCTGGGGATTTTTTAAGCAGGACATCTCAGGATGGGGGACTCAACTAGGGCCAGGCTCAACAGCAGTAGGATGCTATTCTTGCTTTCCCTTGCTTAATTAAAGTAGTTAAATTAGATAAAACTGCCCTGTCACCTTCTTCCTTCTCTCTACCTTTCTCTCCATCTTATACCACAGAGCCTGAAACAGTGCTTTCTACTACTAACAGTCAGCAAGTACTTTCTGAACAAAACATGCTTGGCTGTAGAACAACTTTGCCAAAGGAAGGGAGGAGCTGATGATGGGAGGATGGCTAAGGAGAAGCTGGGAAAGTAGATTCTTGGGAATTGCACAAGGGGCGTTTTCCCTCTTAACTGTGGCTCAGGATGTACACTGATGCTGGGGTCGTAGAGGGGGATGGGGCAGATGGCCCAGCCTAGACAGAACATTTTTATATAAGCATACACATGCCTTCCACGGCTAGAAGCTTACATTAAATGTTTAATGTATGCCAAGCAATGCCCAAATTTTTATGATTTCATTTAATTATGATTCTACGTCATGAAGTCCATTTTAGACATAAAGACCCCAAGGATTCCAGAAGCAAAGTAAATGGACTTATCCAAGGTCCTGGATGAGAAGGGCCAAAGATCAAACCAAAGCCCATGTTTTTTATGACCAGGGGAAAAATGGTGTAAAGAACTCTTCTCAGTTGGAATATGGGAGAGGACTGTGGGCAGGACAGATGAGTCACTATGATGGGTTCCTCCTGCCAGCAGTCCACCAAAGAAGCCTTAAAGGACCAGGGATAGTCACTACTCTATAGCCCTGACAAATCACAGAGACTCTGCCTCAGTTTCCCCATCTGAAATATTAGTACATGGCTATTCACCATGGTTTTCTCTTGAGATCGCTGTAAAAGTCAGATGAACACAATCTATCCAAGTACTTAGAAGGGCATCCACAGTCTCTAGCCTCAGATTAAAGCACCATAGTTGGTTCTCCCTTGCACACAGTAAGTGCTCAATAAATGAGAAACCAGTCAATGTGCCTGTGGGGCCACTTCCCCTGCACAAGCAGCCTCTGTTTCTCATCTATCCACGGTGACCCTCTGCTTTCGCTTCTCTCCCTTTTGTTTCTCATGGGTCCCAGCATGCATGCACCCTCAGGACCCGGCTGGCCACACCTCGGTGGGTACTAAATGGTTCATCCCAGCTGGCGTGCTTGGAGCTACCCACAGCCCTGGGCGGCCTAGCTGTGATGGTCAGAGCTCACTGGTGACAAATGGGTTCTGTGTACCTCTGACCTAGTAGGACCAATTAATCATCGAGAGCTACTCTTTTTGCATATATATATGGCCAAGAGCAGTCGTGACCTTCCGCAGGGTGGGGGACTTTAGGAAGGGTTATTTGTTTGTTTGCAAACTATAATCATCAGATGAAGAAGTATGGAAATGTCAGAGAAAGACACAAGGAGAAAAAAATAACCTGAAAGAATGCCAAACTAAAGTGGAGAAATAAAGGATGTATGAAAGATCTGATCCAGGCAGGGGCTGTCCCTTCTGACCTCAGAAAATCACATGAATAGGCACCAGAAAAGAGGTGGTAAAGAATTATGAAAAGCATTCTCATAATGAAAGAACTGAAACACAGTTTTGCAGCCAGAAATACCATGGATTTTCCCATCATATGCATAGGATGCGCATGAGCACATATATGAGAGAAAGTGAGCTGCTCACATGTACCTATATGAACGAAGACATATTTGGGTGTGAGATGTTTGCAGGGCAGAAATTAAAAAAAAACATTTTATGAGCTTCACCCAACCTATGCCAGTCTGGAAACCATTTAGAATTATCTGCTCTATCACAAAACATAACTCAGAGGAAAAGGGTTGGAGAGAACCTCACAGCCACACCAGGGCCATTCTGCATCCTCAGAAAGCAGGGTCCACTGAGTGACATCTCAGCAGGCCCAGGCAGCTCCTTTTCTTTCGCAGTTTGGCCCACATGCATAAAGATGTCAGAGTGTTGATTATTCTGATTACACTTTTAGTGTAATTTACGGGGTCCAGCCATTGTGCCTGGGTGTCTGGCCTGCACTCGCTGCCCTGACTATGCCATTTTTAAAATGTCAGCTCAGCCGTGATTCATGGCTGATGCTGGTGACATTGCTGCTGACCTGAAGGAGTTAGGCAGCGATATTTAATTAAAGAGAGAGAGAGAGAGAAGGAAAGAGAGAGAAAGGAACAGGTTTAAAGATAGTGGAAGGTGAATTTACAAAAACCAAATCCATCTTTGGAAGGATCTTGGGTGAGATCCTAGAAGACGTACTGGGAGTTCAAGGCATCCCCACTTCCTGCTGCCATGTGTCCACCTGTCATTTGTGAGGGGTGAGGTCATCCTTGAGGAGTGAGTCTATCCCATGGATCCCATTTGCCACCATCCCAAGGGCTATCATTCCCTCCCCTTCTAGGAGTACCTGGGATGGAGGGAAGTGACTGCTGGCTTCCCTCCTTGCCCTGTGGGCTGAGCCTGCCCACTCTCCAGTGCATTGCCCACAGCTGCACCTGCTCCGCTGTCTCTGGCTCCTTGGATGTGCCCTCCACAGTTTGCGCAAGGTGGCCCCTTAGTTCCTAGTTCCTATGCAGCTCTCAGCGTGAAGTTAGCCTGGAACTGATGCTGTTTCTTTCAGACCGAATCCAACCATGATATGACCACCTCCTAGCATGTGGCAGGAAGACACTTCCCAAGCTTTGTGATTCAACAAGGCGAAAATTAGACCTTAAAACACAGACATGCATGTTCATGTATGCAGACATCCGCACCTTATTTAGGAAGCCTAATAAGCCAGTCCCTTTTCCAGAAGGGGAAGGGCAGAATCTCTCATTAATGGGAAGGTCATGGTGAGCTGAGGTTTGAGAAGTGGAGCCGGCCTTTGTCCAGGCCTGCGGGAGCTGAGCTATTGTCTCCTCAGTCCCCCTTCCCCAGTGACCTCAGGGTCAGGGGCACACATGCTGGCCTTGAACTCTCCGTCTGTCTCTCCCACCATGTTAATTACTATTCCCTTTGGTCAGGCTAAGAAAACAGCCACGGCTGCATTAGTGCTAATTAAGAAGAGGCAGCTCGCCATTCTGGCAGACTCCATCAGTCCCCACCACGTTCAGGCCAGGAAGGGGCTCTGACAATCTTATTATGGGAGAAGAAAACACCTCCCCATGCTCCTTCCTGAAGGGGTGAGTGATGCCTTGCCCTCCCTGCACCCCCTCAACAGGGAGTTCACCTCTTCCATTACGGATGCATCTGCCTCCCAGCAACCAGCAACTGGCAGGGACAGTGTGGGTCAACCAGACACACAGGGCAGGGAGACATTTCCTTAAGCCAAGGAGAGAGCAAATGCAGGGTCATGTCCATTTCTAACTCCATCTGTTGTCTTCTTCCTCCGGCACCACCATAAATAAATTAATAGAGCATGAGAATAAAAGGGGACCATTCCATATCATTACCCCCTAAGCCTACCACACTGCATTGAAGCCCACAAGGTTGTCACTGGCTCCTGATTAGAATCCAGTGTGCTGCATTCCAGAAGGGCTCTAGACTGTTCCACAGGATGTGAAGACAGAAATTATCCAAACTGTCTTCTTCCCGCCATCCTTACTTCTGCTGTGACCTTCACACTGGTTCCTGTGGCTGTCGGATCCTACCTGTTCTTTCTGATGCAGCCAAAATTATATTTTAGAAAAGACAGAGTGACTTATCTGGTTTATCAAATGCCTCGCTGATCCTTCCATTGACAGGAACCTTTTGCTACCTGGGCAGGGCCTTCTTCCTTTTCCACCCCTGTCACCTTCATGTACCCCTAATAAGCAGCTCTCCTGATCACCCTGCTTCTGGGCTAGGAAGTAAAGATGCCAGGTGGTCCAAGAGGAGGAAATGTCTGAAGCTAGCGCTAAGGGAATGTAGCCAAAGGGACACTCCCTTCCTCCACCTCAAAGGGGTACCTGCTGCCCACTTATTATCCATGGCTGTCTTTTGGAAATAAAGGCCTTAATTTAAAAAAAAAGTCAGACTATTACATTGCCAGATTTTAAAATATTTACAAGTCATAAAAGTTAGAAGGCCACTGTTATGGCTTGATCCAGGTGACCTCCCACAAATGTGTGTGTTCTGAATGCTTGATTCCAAGCTGATGGCAATTTGGGGATTGGAACCTTGTTGGGGGTGGGCTTATAGGAGGTATAGCCAGCTCCCCCTTGCCAGAGTTTGGCACACCATCCTGCTTCTATTTGCAATGCTGTGACGGAGGTGATGTCAACCCTCTGCTCATGCCATTGTTTTCCCTGCCACAAAGGAGTTTCCCCTTGAGTATGTAAGCCAAAATAAACCCTTTCGTCCACAAGCTGCTTTTCTTTGGTTCTTTTCTGTGCAGCAATGAGAGATCTAACTACTCCATCAGCCACTGGAAGTCAGTCCTTCCACAGGCCCTTTGCTGGGAATTCTGGCCCTCGCTCACAGTGAGCATGCTGCATGCTGTTCCCTGGCTGAGCCAAACACCCTCACTGCCTCATGCCTGGCTCTCCAGAGTGCCTTCCCTGCCTTGTGAGGCCAGTAAGCGCTTCTGCCAAGGTTAAGCCAACTCAATACCAGCCCACTATCCATTGTCGTGGTTTGGCATGGCCGGATACTGGCAGTGCTCACTGCAGCGTGGATTTCACTTAATAGTGAACAATTTAAAAGTATTTTATATCCTTAATATTGTATGGGATATACTTATGCTAAAATTATTCACAGGTTATCTGAAATTTAAATTTCACTGGGTATATCATTTATCTGCTGAAACTGGCAGACGTACCTTAGCTACACCACACTCACCCTGCTTCCTTTGGGTGCTGTATTTTAGGTGTTTAGTATACAGTAGAAAATAAAATCTATTTTCAAAATTCCTCTGCATAAAAAGTTTATAGTCTGTGGGGAGAATCAAAAGAGGTTTCTCTTCTCCTCTAAACATATTGGCTTAAGTGTTGTAAGGGAAGTAAATCCCTAAACCATGGCTCTACAGATTGCTCAGCCCGGGAGATGACATTGTCCCCATCTCTAAAATGGGGCCATAGTACCTTTGTGCAGGCTGTGGTAAAGAGTGAGGTGAGGCATGCAGTTATTTGTTTAGGCAATGCCTGGCATGAAGCAGGTGATGGAGTCACTAAATCAGCTGGTGAACACGTGGGGCAGACCCAAGTTCTCATTCAAGTCCCGTCCAGGTGGCTCCTCATTACCTTGACATGGACCTGGTTGAGAATCACTAAAAATGCAAGGGTGGGGGCTAGCATTTGTAAGGTCCTGGGGTTGATGCGCAGCACAGCACATGACAATACAAAAACAGTCCCAGGGATGCTGGTACCGAGGATGTGCCCGATGAGGTGGCATTTTGCTGAGACCAGCACTGGTCAGGCCACAGAAGACACAGTATACTCTGCTACATCCCGCAGTTTCTCTGCCAAGCCGGTTGAACCGGCAGAGGCAGCTGCTCAAGTGTAGGCTTCCTTTGGAGCAGAGCATGTAGGTAGGCCAGGGCTTGCTGTCACAGAGCTGCCACTGGGCATTATTGTCACTCCAGACAGCAGCCCACCCCCTGCAAAGAGAGATTTCAAACCCCACAAGCTCAGCCCTCCATCCCCTTGTTCTCCCAGCCTTATAAAAATAGAAAGAACACATGTTCCCATTAGTCACTTGCTTGAGGGTTGCTGTGGGGTATATGCAAGCAGCCTGCACACTGGAACCAAATTTGAATATCATTTGCATCTTCCAGGTAGACAACAGATACTTCATCAAAAACATGCACCAGGCCCCCTCCTTCTCTCCTCAGCAAGGCACCAGCGGAGGCAGACCAGATGACATTTCATGGGAACAAGGCCTCTCGTTTGTATGTTTTCAAATCCACTTGATAAGGCCCCTCCTGGCGACTGAGGCATTCAGAGAGGCTTTTAATTAAACTTCTGCTTGCTAAGAGTGGTTTGTATGTGCACAGGAGAGACAGATCCTGCCTTTGCCTCTGTGAATACTGAACTCCTGAGGACACAGATCCTGCCTGGGAAGTCCCTTGGAAGGGCCTGGGGCTTGGGTGTGAGCCATGCAGAGGAACAGGCCTTCTCTCTGCTGGATGAACCCTGGGTAGTGACAGGAGGCGACCTTGGCACATTGACGTTATTTCACAGCACAGCCATACAGGAGAAGTCCTGGAGAAGCCTTCACACCCTACAGGTGGCTTTGTTATTGACCTGCCCATCCAGCTCCCAGAGCTGAGGGCGTCCTTCATGGCTTTGACCCGCCTTGACCCGACCTTTGTCACTCTATCAGGATGCTTGGTCAGTAGTTATCAACTGTCAATAAACTACCCAAACACACACTTTAATTCTGAATACGGTGAGGCCCATCTATTTGCTGATCGATCTTGGACTTGCAAGCTGACAAAATGCAGAGTCCCTCGTCTTCTTATCGCAATACTGAAAATATGTGCTGTAGCCAGTGGAATGTTCTGCACCTTCCGTGCCCCACTCCTGGGCCTCTGTAAACACAGGACCACTGATTGAGATTAAAGGTGAATAAGAGGTCTGGGTGTTCCTCTAAAGAAACCTCAGCCACTGAGCCACAGGCTAAGGGGCTAATTAGGCCACTAGAGAAAGTTTACTTCCCCAAGCCCCATGGAGACAGGTTAGCACTACTCCAGCCCAATCCATCTGGTTAATGTATAAAACAATTTGCATCCATTTGAATAATTAAGGCAAAAATCAGACTTTGGGGACTTAATGATCTATTTTAACAGATATTTACAATCACCAGATTTGCTACTCCCAAGACTTGTCTCCACTTTTTGGTTGTTGTTTTTCCAGGTAGTATCTCACCCCAGACCTTTTTCCTCTTGACTTTATACTAGGTTGATTTGTCTGTTTTTTTCTTAAGGTGTATGTGTATGTTTGGGTAGGGGTGCATGTGTGTACAAGCACGTGTACATGTGTACACATACACTTGTGTGTGCATACATGTGGTCCTCACGAATGCTGCCCACCTGTGTTTTTGTTTTGTTTTGTTTTTGAGACAGGCCCTCTCATTGGCCAGCAAGCTCCAAGGGTCCTCCTGTCTCCATGTCCTCAGCAGATTACAGATGTGTGCCACCACACTGGGCATCTTCCTATGGATGGTGAGGATGGAGGTCAGTTTCTCATGCTTGCGTGTCAAACACTTTACTAACCCACCTCTCTCCCGCAGCTCTCCTCTTTTCCCAGAAAACAATGCTGAGTTTTTGGAAGAGGTCAGATGACATAATTGAGGCTGATCTCCCAATGCCAAAGAGGCATCTGGGAATGTGTCCCAGTTGTTGGGACAGAAGCAGAGGTCAGGCCACAGAATTCCTCTTCTGGATAGATGGATGGATAAAGGTGGCCACTCCAATTGTCAACACGAGCATTTTGTCTGATACCTTCTAGTCAACTGTCAGCGTGACTATTTAAATCATCTATAAACTGCAGATAAGAATCAAATCCATCCACCCTAGGGTTCTGGGGTGGCTGAAATGAGTGAACATTTCTGATATGCTTATAATAATGCCTGACAGGAAGTAGATAGGGCTGATACATGCTGGCCACAATTAGGGATATTATCTGTGTGACTCTCTCTGATCATCAGATCATCCTCATCATATTAATTTGGCTGGCCACACAGCACAGTAATCACGTGTAGATAGAATCTGTACTTTGGTAGATCACACAAACCAGAAGTGTTGGTTCAAAGGAAACATAGCTGGGTTTACAGTCTTTGCACCCTTGATATTATGCACCAAATTGTCCCCTGTCATGGAACAGTTCTACACACAGAGTCCTCTACCACTGGGGACCAGCAGCACTTCTTTCTCCTCAGTTTTGCCAAGCCAGGCATTATTAAATGTTCCATTGAGAACATGCCCTGGTGAGCTACTGGGATAAAGCTATGGCCATGGGTCATATTTCCTTGACTCTTGTCTTCAGGAACCAAGAAGAATGAACACAGAATCTTCGCCTCACTAAAGGTTACCTCACTGCCAGTTTGGGCCTCACAAATCAGTCAGCTCAGCCTCCTTAGGAGTCTGTTCTCTCCATCTTGGTTGATTGTACCCATCAGAGATATCTGCTCTGGAGTCTCCGTGGCACTGTGGATCTCAAGAGCACTCTCCCAGCACTCATGTCCCACGCAGGGCATTGTTACCTGCTGATGCTCCCTGAATAGGTGGTGAGTCCTCCCACAGCCTGAGATACTGTGCCTAACAGGGTCCCAGGGGCTATGAATTCTACTGCCACCAACTCACCAGGGCACCTTCCTTGTCCTGTCACAGTGAGACTTATGAGACCTTTGAGGTCATGACACCAGGGTTATCTGGCAGAAGTGGACACTGGCTTCCTCCCCATTTGTCTCTGGGATCAGGTAGCTGCGGTGCCTCGGCCCACCTTTACTGGGAGGTGGCTCAGAGCCACAGGACAGACACTTCATGGGAGACGATGTTGGCAAAAAGAACACAGCCAGGTGTTGCAGTTACCTTCTCATTGCTGACACAAAACACCTGACCAAAAGCAATTCATAGGAGGAAAGGAATGATTTTGACTCCATGATGCATGATGGCAGAGGAAAGAATGGCATGAGCAGAGGCTGGACGGCACCTCCTTGCTACAGAGGTGACAACGGAAGCAGGAGAGTGAGCTGAACTCTAGCAGGGGAGAGCTGGTTATAAGACCCATGAGCCTGCTCCCAACAACACACCTCCTCCAGGCAAGGCTCCAAATTGTCACCATTGGGGGACCAAGCATTCAGAACACATGAGTTTATGGGGGACACCTAATTCAAACCACCACACCAAACAGACCCTGGGAAGCCTTAGGGTTCAGCTACTTCACACGCTGGAGTCTCTGCTGTGGGAGAATCACTCAACTTCTTGCAAATGGAAACTTGATTTTTGGAGTTATATATTATTTTGCAGATGGAAAAAAAATTAAGGTCAGAAACATTCAAGACTAGTTCAGGTTCACACAACTAGCAAGTGAACAAAGGCAAACAAAAAATGCTCAATTCCCTTTATTTATTTATTTATTTTGGTTTTTCTAGGTAGGGTCTTGCTCTAGTCCAGGCTGACCTGGAATTCACTTTCAGGGTGGCCTTGAACTCACGGCACTCTGCCTACCTCTGCCTCCTGGGTACTGGGATTAAAGGAGTGTGTCACCCTTTCTAGTGGCTTTCTTTCACTTGCAAACTCCAAAGAGTGTTGTGAAAACTAAGAAAATAATTTCAAGAAAAGGTTTTGAAAAATAATACCCTTTTTTTCGGCATTGGAATGAGGCATATATGAATATGGCAGAAAATTCAAGCTTATCCCTCTGATTATCAAAGCATTGCTTTTATTTTAATAGCTAAGGACCTATCCCTAAAACGTTATGAGTAAGAACCCTCTAAACCTTCGTACCTAGTTGTATGAGTGTGAGCATTTTGTGTCATACTTTTTTCCTATCAGGTTTGAGCTTCACTTTGCTCCCAATGGTCAAAACTTGCCTTCATCCATCCTGCTGGTGATCTTTCATAGTTCTGGAAGGTGCTATGTGGGTTGCTAGTGGAAAATGCCATCAGCTGCCTTACTCAGCTGTGGACTCCACAACTCCACAACTGACCTTCTAGACAAGACAGGCCTGCTGGTGCACTGGTGCTCTGACTGTTATGTGGACAACTAATCTCGTTCTGATTTGATGAGAGGCCCACTCCAGAGCTTGTAATTCAGACACAGCACTGTGATCCCAATGGCTGGGAAGGTCATAGGCTCTAGAGGGAGGCTACAGTCTTTTTTTTTTTTTTTGGCTCAATGGATATGTCAAACTATCTTCTAAATATTTTGTTTATGCCCACAGATTAGTGCAGCTCTCAGCCTTGATCAGAGAAGCTGCTTCTTCTTCTTCTTCTTCTTCTTCTTCTTCTTCTTCTTCTTCTTCTTCTTCTTCTTCTTCTTTTTGCAGCAGACTGTGGTTAATTCAGAGTTGTCTGAGTTACTATTGAGTCTCGGACTTAAACAGATCATCACCAAGGCTCAGGGAACACCATGGAAGAGAGGGAGGAAAGGACCTAAGAGCTGGAAGATGGGGAAGAGTGTGGTGTGATGCTGTTTTCTAGACATGATGTGGTAACCGCACGCATGAACTCACATCGGCTGTGGTTTCCTTCACGAAGATGGAATGTCAACATTGCATCAGGGATTATCAGGAGCCCCCTCCCCTCTCAGAGGAGCTTTTGGCAGTTAATGGCTGCTGTGTGTGTGTGGGGGGGGTTTCCTATTCTTTAGTGGTGTAGTCCCTGGCAAGTTGTTCATAATCCCGTAAATAGCCACCTACCCATCCTCATGCAAGTAACCTCAGTTAAATTTAGGTGAGCCACTTTAAAAAAAGTCATGAGGGGCTGGAGAGATTGGCTCAGTGGTTCAAGGTGCTTGCTAGCTAACAAATGCCCAGTGCCCACATAAAGCCAGATGCACACAGGGGAGCATGCATTCAGAATTGGTTTGCAGTGGCAAGCAGCCCTAGTGTGCTCATTCATGGTCTACTTCTACCCCTGCTTGCAAATAAATAAAAATATTTCTTTTAACAAAAAGACATGAAAAGGCAGAGTGTGGTGGCGCACACCTTCAATCCCAGCACTCAGGAGGCAGAGGTAGGACCCCTGCCACTAGTTGGAAGCCAGCCTGATACTACATAGTGAATTCCAAATCAGCCTGGAAAAAACAAACAAAAAAAAAAAAAAGAAAAGACACGAAAGTAGAGGGGACTAGTTGGGAAGAAGTAGGAGTGGGTAAAAGAAGGAAATAGGGTAAATATGGTAAAAATACATTGTATAAATGGATGAAATTATCAAAAGTAAAACAGTAAAATGCTAGGCTTTACAATTTCTGCATCAACGAGACAGTTATTGTTAATATTTTCACCAATAAGGCTAGGCGTGCCAGTTTTTTTTTGAGGATAAAACTGTTTCCAAGTGGGAAATATTAATCAAAAGAAAATGAGATCTCACTATTGCTGTGTGACCTATTTGTAAATTCCCCCCTAAGCATTTATATCTGCTACTTTTTCTAGATATCATCAGAGCAAAGTGGTCTTTGTAAATTCTTCTGAAGTCATTTCTCAAAGTTATATCACTCTTAGCATACATTAAATAAAGCTGAAAAAGGACCACTCTTCTGTAAATGTTCAAATGTTATTTGTCTTCCTTTCCTTAAATTGGATATTCTAATGCAGTTCGACTTTAAAGACAAGTGACTCTCGGCTTGTCCATTAACTCAGAAATGATATACGTGGGCCCATCGATTTCATACACGGGACAAGGGGGAGTCAAAGGTGCAGTCGCCTAATTCTATGGTTCCTGCTTAGCACCTTCCTCCATGCCTGAAGCCCTTAGCTCCAGAGAATTCATGCTCAACAACAACGAAGTGTAGAATCAGGCTTGATGACTCTATTCACAAAGTCAGGTTAACAACAAAAAGAGGGAAAGAAAAAATGGCCTTTCCCTGGAGAAGAGATATTGATAACGTCATCCCTGGGATAAGCCCATTGATCAAAAGGAACTCATAATGGCACCAATAATGTCTTAGCCATTTGGACCAGAGTGACAAAAACCATGAAAGAAGGGAATGTGAAACAAATTATTAAACAAACACCATAAGATAAGAGATGATCATCTAGATAGGCTTTGGCTTTTAGCGGTTCCTGTGTTTCCACATTGCTATGGAAAAAACAAAAAAACATCAAACACAGATCATACAACTTAAATTTGCATAATTGAAATATCTTTTAAAAATGGGTTTTAAGAGCCAGGGGGATGGCACAGTTGGGTAAAGTGCTTGCCACATAAACATGGGGACCAGAGTTGAGATCCCCAGATTCCACCTTAACTACCAGGTGCAGGGGTGAGCTCCTGTCATCCACATGGTGTCCAGGTGGAGACAGGAGGCTCTCTGGGGCCTGCTGGTTTGCTAGTCTAGCTAAATCAGCCAGCGACTGAGGAAGACACTCAGTGTTGACCTTTAGCCTACACAGATGACAGAGTCACACACATGTACCCCCCACAACATGTGCCCACATAATTCATATTCACACACCAAACACATACACACATGTGTGTAGCATATATATATATATATCAAGAGGAAAAAATAGGTTTAAGCTAGACAATAACCTAATTTCATTAATGACAAGTTGGTTATCATTCCTAAGTCTAGATAAAATATTCAGAACCTCCCTCATAATCCCTCCTGACAATTTGAGGGTCAAATTCTCCTGCCACGTGTGGTGGGGAGGTGGTCTACTGGAGAGAAATCGGAATCTGCAATGTGCCAAGGAAAATTTAAACCTGGGAGTGTCCAGATGCCAGAAAGGAAGGAAGGAGTGGGGATTTGGACCTGAAGCAGACTTGCCCTCCATCCTCCTACAATACAGCCTTCTTGGTGGGGCTGGACAACTGTGCTCTCCTCTCAGAAGCAAAGGAAATGAACAGGATCCAGTTCCCCTTCCTAGAAAAGCTCTCCTCCGGGCGTCTAGCATCAGCAGCATGGATGGAGTAGGAATCCATCAGCTTTGGAATTTACTAGAAAGAAGAGTCCAGCCTGTCAGCAGAAGGGTGCTGCTGACGTGGCTTCTTAGTTCGAGATGAGGCTTGGCGATTAAGCGCCGTTTGGAATATTAGAAGGGTCACCTGGGAGATGAATTAGGCTCTGTTCCTCATCTCATTTGCTACCTCTGATCTCTGATTGCTATTGTTGCTGACTTTCATCCTGGGATGGGGCCGTCAAGCAGTCCTGGGGATAGAATGCTCAGACTCTGTTTGGATCTTTACTCACACCATTGTGCCAGCACATGCAGAATGCCTGCGTGTGCACGAGGGAGACCACTGAGCTGCTTTTCTGTCCCCTTGTGCTGTACAGAAAGCAACCTGCAATTATGAGACTGGATGTCCACCTTCCCATTAATGTTTATTTTTGTCACCAATCACATTGCTTACTAGAAAACGAAGGCCGCTAGTCTATGTGGCTCATAATTCTTTCCCCCTTTCAAGACATTTTGCTGACCTGCTTTGATTCTTTTCAGCAGCCTGCTGATTCTTCTCTCTAAGGATGCCGCTTGGAGTTGGAAGGGCTCAGAGGTGTGTGGACTGCTAAAATTGGACTTACGTGGCAGATTTCTCTTGAAGAGCTGAGGTTTGTGTAAAGAGGCCCCTGTCAGCTGTCAGCAGGCCGGGAAGGGGAGAGGAACACAAAGAGGCTAACTCATGGGTGTTGAGCAGAAGAACGATGCTGGGTAGAGGGTGTGTTAGCATTGTTCCTAAGTGTAAGGCATGGAAAGAGAGGCTCTGATGGGAAGGGATGGAGCGGTCCCCAGTTTGGAGGAATGACCACATTGTGTTTACTGAACTGCCAAACTACCTGGCAGCAAGCCGTCTGACCATCCAATGGATTTCCCAGAAGCGCAAATCAGAAAGTCAATAAGACACCGCCAGTTTCCAAATTCTATCTCATTGCACATAAACTGAAAGCCTCAGCAATCAATAATGTGTCACTGAATTACAATCAGAATTCAGCGTAGCAACACTGGACAAGCAAGTGTGTCCAAAAGGCATCTCTGTCAATGAGTGAACTCCAGAAATTTGTAATGAGATGAGGTCATATACTTGGGGTATGAAAAATAATAATAGCAAAAAAAAGTACAGTGGACCTGATGCTCCTTTCTGTAAAGGGTCCATTCAGCTCAATAACCCATTTCTGCCTCTCTACACCCCCAGTGGAAGATTTCCAGCAGCTCCGAGTTCCTGACAATGTCCACTTCATATCTGACTTATTGAGAGCTCTATTTCTGAGTTGGAAAAAGCTATTGATTCATAGTTGTACCTGCCCCCTACCTTTCTTAGTCACAGTTCCAAAGAAGACCAATTCACTGACTACTATTTTGGGGGTAGATGAACATTTTCAGGACTTAAGGGAAATGTCAAGACCAGCCTTTCAAATGGCTTTGGGAAAAAGTCATCAGTCTCTCAAAAGCTGTTTAGCTGCACAAATTGTCGCGATTCCCATGTGTATAGCCAACCTCCAACTTTTCTTACAGTCTACCCCGTCCCCTTTATTGCACTCATATTAGTAGATTAAAAGATCAGAAGTGCCAGCTTTTAGCAAATAGATTCATCTTCAGTCACAAACGGATTTCCATGAGAATGAACATAAAGTTATTAGAGGAGAGAGATGAGTCCATTACATGTATTTGGAGTTTGCTGTCTGGTTTCTGTTAGGCATGCCCTGATTTCTTTTAAGCACTGGGAACACACTCATTTTCCAGGTTTATGTGGGAGGTCTTATGTATCTAGAGTGCCATTTAGAGGATTACTAATTTACTAAATGGTACCCCAGTGCCCTGAAAGAGTTAATTCTCTTCCAAGAGATAAGCAATTTATTTTCTATTTAGTGGTGGGATCAGGCCCACTGCTTACAAATGACTACAGGCCCCTTAGAGAGAGGGAGAGATACTATACTGATATGAGGATGATAATGATTATAATATAATGTCAACCTGAAGTATTAGTTTTATACATATCCTTTCCTAATGTTGACTAAAAAGACTTGATCAACATTGTGTGTGCCCTTGTTACTTTTGTATTTATTTTTGAAACACTGGATGCCAAGAGATGTGTTGTACTATGGTAAAATACTCCATGTAACCAATCAATCAAGCAAATGATTTTCCCCAAATCCCATAACGAAACAAAAAGTGAAGCTCAGAGCCTGCCTCCCTAGTGCCTCGAACTTAGCTGGGTAATCATGACTCATGAACAAAACCCACAAAAACCTAGCCAGAGGCAGTGATGCACAGCAGTAGAAATTTCACCAAACTTTAGTTCATGGAGGCACAAATCAGCAGTGCTAAAAAGCAGTCATTGGCTGTTCCACACTGGGCATGCTTGCCAATGAACAGCTCACCCAGCTTCCAATTCCAGCCCTGCTCTTTAATTTTCATCTAGTTATTGAAAGAATCTACCTAACTTCACAAGTGAATATTTAGCAAAATTATGTGTGCAAAAACACTGGAGTAGTTACTTTCTCATTGTGGGGATCAAACACCTGAACAGAAGCAGCTTATGGAAGGAAAGGTTTTTTTATTTATTCCCCCCAACTCACAATTTTGAGGAGAAGCTTCATCATGGTGGGGAAAGCATGGAAGGAGTAAGCAGTGAAGCATCACATCGTCACGTCAGGAGAGACCAAGCAGCAAGAAAGGAGCTGAGTGCAGCAAGCAGGCTGGGGTTATGATACCACAAGGGCAGCCTGCCCCCAGGGACACACTTCTTCCAGCAAGGCTTCGTCTCTCCAAGGCTTCACAACCTTCACAAACTCTGCCACTAACTTCAGATCAAGTATTCAAACACACGAGGCTATGAGGGCCAATCTCCAATCAAACCACGACAAATACTTTGTAGCTCTAAATGCACCACCGAAGCACACACATAAATGTCTCCTTAAAATGGGAACTTAAAAAAAAAGATAACCATGGGTGGTGATATTTTATAGGCATCGAAACTTCCTCACCAGTTAGATCCTGGGCCTTCACTCTTACCAACAGGACAAAAGGATGGGAGAGAAGATGGGGGGGGGCGGTGGAGGGAGAGGACATGTGTTAGTTGATAAGGGCGACCACAACAAAAGGTCCGACTTGCATATTCACACCACAGACATGTCTTTCACACCATAGACATGTCTGATGTCAGGAGGCTAGAAGTCCAAGATCAAGGCGCTGGCAGGGATAGTTTCTTCTGAGGCTTCTCTCCTTTATTTGTAGCTGACTGTATCTTTCCTTGTCTTTTTAAATGACATTAAATGTTTATATGCATGTATGCTCTCTCTCTCTCTCTCTCTCTCTCTCTCTCTCTCTCTCTCTGTGTGTGTGTGTGTGTGTGTGTGTGTGTGTGTGTGTGTGTGTGTGTGTGTTCGCGCTTGGGCAAGCAGATGGGTGCATACTGTGCACACCTATGTGGAGGCCAGAGGAGGATGTCAGGTGTCCTCCTCTTTCACCCTCCGCTTTATTTCCTGGAGACTGAGTTTCTCATTGGTCACAGAAAGACCTTTTTTTTTCCAGTCAGATTAGCTGACCAGAGAGCTCCAGTGAGGGATAAAATATCCCCAGTGACCTGCTTCTTTTCTGCAGCTACACAAAATAGTAGTATTGACTGGGGACAAAGCCCTTAACCTACAAGTGTTCAGTTGCTAGCAACATATAAATTCCTCCACGAATCTGGATTTAACGTGACAATGAAACGTGGCAAATTTGCAAGCATATGGAGGAGCTGCCAATGTTTACTGATATACTTGTAAAGATCTGAAGGCGATAGAAATGGTTTTGTGGATGGAAGTCACCGAGCTAGGCTGTGTGCATTTCCCTAAACAAACAGACACTCCCTTCTGAGAGAATAACCAGAACATCTGGATGTCACTGTAATGTTTAAACGCTTTCCTAGAGCCTTCATGTAAACATCTTTGCAAAGATGGTAGTTTCTTGTCTAAAGTAGCTACAAAAGGGTTCTCCACAGGATCACTCACAGATCTGCTTTGATGATCTATCACTCTGCCAACAAAAATTATTTATAATGTCGGAGCAGCCTCTCTTGCTAACGGAGACCAAAGTTCAGCATTGGAGACCCTATACTTTGTGTGCACTCTTTCTCCTGTATGGTCCTCATTGGTCTATTTTCCAGCTAACTTCCTCCTTCTCCTTTTCTCTCTGTGAATGTTAAGAATAATTATACAGAAATACCCACAAAATATTCCACCATATATTTGAGGAGCTAGGTTACTCTTCAGTTTTCTCTTATTCTAACCAAGTAAATATCATACATTCCCCAATACTTGAATCCAAAAAGTGCTCAGGAGTTTTAAGAATAATTATTTCCAGCATGTATTATTTTGTCAGGTATCATGAAGTGCATATGATGGTAATACTCATCACACGACTATATAAATGTATTTGATCCCTTGGGTGGAAATTCTGAAGTACATTTACTTATTAACATAAATGTATTTTATTATATAATTTGATAACCATAACTGTAAATATATTTCTGTTACGTAATTAAACATAATATACATCATATAAATATCCATTGAATCTAGTATCATCATATTGTTTACTAAAACATATTAAATATGTATCTAATACATATTCTATTGTGCATACTATATTAAAATACTATATAACATAAAGTATGTGATTTGTATGTGCAGTAGAATTATTAAAGATATAATCAAATTTATATTTATGTTAAATAATTTAATACAATTATATGATTAAATAATTTTTATATCTACATAATAATTTAATACTTGCAGAAAATGATCATCCATAAGCACCTTATAAAAGGTAAAATAGTTGATCAGAATCCCTTGGCTTTGTTGTATCAAGTGACAGTTTGCCGTTCCACCTGAGCAATGAGCTTTGAGATCTTTGTAGTTCTCTCCTCTGAGTGTAATGTAACTCAGTACTTTGTAGAGCAAGCACTTTACTAACTGAGCTATGCCCCAGTCCCTTTCCTCAGCACTTTGTAACTATCAGGTTAGATAGTTCACACAGAGGGAAGGGATGGGTTTGTGGGACTCCATTCAAATATAGGACATATGTACCAGTCAAAAGTCATGACCCTTTTAAAACTAAACTCAGTGTGACATCTTTGTAAAAGAGAATTATTTGAAAGTAGGATTTTAGGTGGGTAGATTTATGTGGTAGCCACCATAAGAACTACACGATCCTTTGGTGTATGTCAGACAGGAACAGATGGGGAGGTGACCAAGTGACACTCTTCACACTGTCAGGTTGAGTGTCCATGCAGCACCCACACAACACACATCACACGCACTATGTCTGCGCCCTCTCACCTGTGATCACCTCTAATAAAACTCTTTTCATCTATCTATCTATCTATCTATCTATCTATCTATCTATCTATCTATCTATCTATCTATCTATCTATCTATCTATCTATCTTGCCAGCTTCCAAACCCATGCATTCTGTATCTGCAAATACAATGAACTGCAGCCAAAAATGTTTCAAAAATTGTACCTCTACTGAACATGTACAGACATTTTGTTATTATTCCCTAGCCAATAAAACATAACAACTGTGTACATAGTATTTACATTATGTTGAACATTAAAAGTAATGTAGAAATGATTTAAAATATACAGGAGGATATACATGTATTCTATGCAAATAATGCCATTTTATATAAAGGACTTGT
The DNA here is from genome assembly GCA_004024765.1 of Zapus hudsonius. NCBI lineage: Eukaryota > Metazoa > Chordata > Mammalia > Rodentia > Dipodidae > Zapus > Zapus hudsonius. The sequence goes on along the minus strand of PVHP010000083.1, from coordinate 65,409 downwards.
GCATCCACAGATTTTGGTATCTGCAGGGGATCTGGAATCAGACTCCTGTGTTTAGACAACTGCGTAACAAATATAACTTATATATTTGTGAATACATATATAAAACTCCGTATGTACATATATAATTCTTGTACAAATCTATCATCTATCTATCTATCTATCTATCTATCTATCTATCTATCTATCTATCTATCTATCTATCTATCCCATGGTTTTTCCTTATAAAACCCCTCCCTTTTACCTTCTAAGGCATCCCAAGATATCCCCTCTGATTTTTTTTATAATAAGTACATTAATTTGCAGAGATGTAGTAATTAAATCAACCAAAGAACCAGTTGGCAATGTCTGTGCCTGGTATCAAGTAATATTCTACTAAACTGACCCATCCAAGGAGCCATGAGAAGGCCCTACTTCCTCTCAGGCTTAATCTATCCAAGTGCCATGATGCCTGAAATTCACAATTACACAGTACACTCTGGCCATCTTCCCATGGACTGTACCATGTCAGAGCACCTCAGCTGTTAGGATATGGTCAAGTGTTCAGAAAGTGGGGCCTAGTGAGAGAGATTTAGGTAATTAGGGGCATGACCTTGAAGGGGATACTGAGCTCTTAAACTACTCCTTTTATTTCTTTTTGCTTCCTGGCCATCAAGGGATACATTTCCTGGCCTGATATTCTGCCTTACCACAGGTCCAAAGGCAACAATATCATGTACTGAAGTGATATCTCTGTAACTGGGAACCAAAATAAGCCTCTTTTCCTTTGAAGCTATTTATATCAGGTCTTTTAGCCAAGCAATGAAACGCTGATTAATAAAGATAAGAAATGTCATTTTAAGAATAGATTTTGGGCTCAAGTTTTTGGAAAGACTTCAAGGTAATACACTTTATTTCTACATATATGGATATGGAATATTTAGCACAATCTCGGTAGAAGGAACAAAATCTCTACTTTTCTGGGACATAGCCTATCAAAATATTTCTTCCCTTGAAAAATTCAGAATATAGACATACGATAGGTAAGGCACATTAAGCAGGTGCTAAGAAAATATAGTTCTCAGATAAAGCAGGATGTTAGTCATTTTATGAAATTGCTATCAGCACAAAGAGAAGATTCACAGAGGAGGAAGAAGATAAGGACACACATAACATGAGGAGAATTCCACTTTCAATAATGTAAAATGAGGGCTGGGTGGTGGTGCACTCAGGAGGCCAAGGTAGGAGGATTTTCATGAGTTCAAGACCAGCCTGAGATTACATAGTGAATTCCAGGTCAGCCTGGGCTAGAGCGAGACCCTACCTCAAAAAAGCCAAATATGTATATATTTGTATTATGGATCAGTTAAAGACCTTAGATTATGGACATGTTTGAATATCATTGGGATGGATAAAAACTGTGTGGATTTTTAAAGTTGGATTGAATGTATTGAATTTTACATTGTGTATGGTTATCAGTTTATGGGAGGCCAGGGAAAGAGTGTAGTGGTTTGATCCAGGTGTCCCCCATAAACTTAATGTGTTCTGCATGCTTGATCCCCAGCTGATGGCAGTTTTGGAATTGGAACTTTGATGGAGGTGGGCTTATGAGGATTATAGCCGGCTCTCCCTTGCCAGTGTTTGACATGCCTCCCTGCCACTGAGTGCAGTGCTGTGGTAAAGGTGATGCCCACCCTCTGCTCATGCTGTTTCTCTGCCATCATGGAGCTTCCACTTGAGTCTGTACGCCAAAATAAACCCATTCCTTACACAAGCTGCTTTTGATTGGATTCTTTTCTGCACAGCAAGGAGAACAAGAGTAAATAATAATGACAACAATAATAATGTCAAATGAATTCTTGTGTGTGGGGTGGGTGTGTGTGTGCGCACGCAGAGGTCAGAGGATTATGTCAGGTATCTTCCTCAATCACTCTCTACCTTATTTCTTGAGACCTTGGAGAACTGAGGTATTGTATCCGCTGTTTACCATGCTCACAGCAGCATCAGGGGAAGAGACTTTCAGAGAAAGAGAGAGTGAGGAGGGGAAGGAAGGAGGGAGGGACTGATTTTGCTGTAGGCAGGCATGGCTACTTTTGGAACAGCCTGCATCTGGTCTCTTAAAGCTACCACTTCTGTGTTCTAATGATACTCAGTCAAGTCGATGTTCAGACATAAGCACAACAGAGAGAGATTCTCAGAAACAGAGTCTGACCCCTCTGAGCCCATCTAAAATCAAATACAATGATGTAATTAAAGCACATTGCTCAGTGCTAGGGGAAAGCAGGCAAACGTCTACAAAGTTCTGAGGAAAATAAAGGATGAGTTCCCCCAATTTTATGCCCATCTAAAATGGCCTTTTACTCATTTATTAGTTTGGCTTGTTTTGATTTCATTTTAAATTCTTTTATATTGCATCTTGTGTACATAAGCAATAGTTAGGCATGCAAAAAAGTGAAAATATATTTAAATTTTTTTGCAAAGTCTATTTAGAGAGGAGAGCACCTGTGAAGAAGGAAAGAAGGGGAGGAAAATATGGGATACAGGGTTTGGAACAGGTATACAATCGAGAGATGGGAGGAATGATTTCTGATGTCCTGTAGCATAGTAATATGAGTATAGTTCACAATGATCTACTTTATATTTTCCAAAGAGAGGACATTGAAGCATCATAAGACAAAGAAAAGGTAAATGTTTAAGGAGAAGAGGTAAATGTACTGATTACCATTACACATTGTATACATGTATAGAATTATTGTATTTTATCTCATAAATATGTATCAATACATGCCAACTAAAAACAATAATAAAAGGAAATTTTCATTCAGTGGTGCATTCATTTAACCAGAAGATAACTTCAACTAAAAGATAAATCAAAATTACATAAACTGGAGAATGTTGTTTGAAAACTCATGATGACTAAATCATTACATATATAAAAAGTAAAAATATGAAAAAAATATGGTATTTGTAGTTTTATAACAAGGTGACAAACGTTTCTAAACCATGACAAAGTAAAAGAATGACCAAGAAATATTAGAAGACAAGGAAGGAAATTGGGCAGCTGTGTGCTAATTACCTTGTGTGTTGAGCAGGGGATCAGCCAGTACTATTTAATACTGAAATATGATGTTAAACACACAAACAGAAAGAGTCCAGACAGTATTTATTCCCTAATCTTTTTTCTTAATCATAGATTAACAACTATATGTTGATGAGTTTTTCTGATTCTTTTAAATTCACTTTTATAATTTTGCTGTTACATTCTAATGTAATACTTTAGCACTATTAAATCAAATACTTCTGATTTTTGCCATCATATTCTTTTAAAAAATTGGTTAAAATTTGCACTTGTGGAGTGGTTTTAATATACAATGCCCCACATAGTGTTTATGAGTATACCTCCTAGTTAGTCCTAGCTGGTGGAGGAGCCTCTGGGAAGTGAAGCCTTGCTGGAAGAGGTGTGTCACTAGAGGTGAGCCTTGAGGTTTATTAGTCCAGCCCTACTGGTTGTTGTAGGTAAATTCATTATGAGACTACTTCCTTCTTTTGCTGTGGCAGTAGGTGATACCCTGGCTTCCTGTTCTGTCATGCTTTCCCCCATCATGATGAGACTTACCCTAGAAACTGTAAACCAAACTTAAGCCTCTGCTCCCAGTAAAATGCTTCTGGACAAGGGTTTGTTTTGTCTCATCAATGAGAAGTTACTCCGACAATCTATTAAAAGTATACAGTGTGGGCTGGGGAGATGGCTCAGCTGTTAAAGGTGCCTGCCATCCCAGAGTTCAATTCCCAAGGACCCATGTAAAGCCAGATGCACAAAGTGGTACATGCAGCTGGAGTTCATCTGCAATGGCAAGAGACCCTACTGTACCCATATATTCTCTCTTTCTCTCTCTCTCCTCTCTACTTGCAAGTAAGTAAATAAAACTGTTTTTAAAAGTATATGACAACATGGTTTTTTGATAGACAGTGCATAATCATTATCACAATCAAAAACTCACCACACCCATTGCCACCCAGAGTTACCATCTGTGTGTGGGGGGGAGGGGAGGCTGAGGACCCTTAAAACCCTCCTTCTTATCCGATTATAAGTAAATAATACAGTATTAGTCATTACAGTCATCACAATCCCCTTTTAAAATCTCAGTTTCTTTGAAGCTCAGGATTTCTGTACACTCTTTCTCTCTCTTCTTTTCTATAAATATGATAAATAAACAATGGGGAAATGGTTAACACATCTAAAGATGACTATTTTTGAGCAGTGAAAATTTGGGTAAAATTTGGGTTCCTTTTTGCACTTGACTATTTTAAGTTTCGAACAGCAGATATATCATTTTCACAAAACAAAGTCATTGTTCTTTTAGACACTGGTTTGTAATACCATGTGCCACAGATTGTGCATGAGTTTCTAGAGGACAAAAAGGAAAGCAGAAGTTCAAGATCTCGAGAGTCTAGATTGATAATTGGAAGCTGAGAAAAGAGGGAAGAAAAGGACATTAGAAGAATCACAATCAACTATTTTCATAATTTTGCCTGTGTTTTCTGATTAAAGGGGTCTTTATTCACCTTCATTGCATTTATCTTTTATTCTATTATTTTCTTTAGAAGATCAAGCCTCTTAGGAAAAGGATGCTTCTCTTCCCTGAATGGTGCCAGATCTCTAACTCTGATATTTTAATCCTCAAGATTTTCTGAGCATGTCTGAAGAGGCCTCACCAATGCATCCCTCATTTGCAGATTAACAGATTCTGCCATTAGCAAATTGGAAAATCCTTCTCTCATCCCTCTTACAGTAGGAGTATTTTTCTCTCTCTTAACAGTACACGATTCCCATATCTGCGTTTTCCTTATTAATGTAGCTATTAATGCATTTTCATTATAGAAAGCATTTCTATTTTTCTTGGCTACTTCAGCTTTCTGCTGAGTTCTGTGAGTATTCAATGGAATGGCTTATCTTTGGGAACAAAGCAAGGACTCTACCTTCTGCTATCTGCTAATGGGAAGTCAGAACCTTAACACAGAAGCCAATCCTGAAGCAAAGGTGTCACCCAAGTGCATCACATTAGACCAGGATGGAGTGCTCAGCTTCTACCTTATAGGCCACACAGACATCTCATTTGAAATGAGAACCTCCAAAATAAGACTCAGATTTTCATTCTATGCTAATGGACCTGCTACATGGGAAGACCCAGGCCAGTCCCATCATATGGTGCTTTAGCACAGAGGGGGGGCTAGGAGCCATGAGCCCTTTCAGACTGCTTGCTACTGGAGCTTGGTGGCTGGTTGTGGCAACAAATAATGTATAGCTTTATTTTCTCTCTGGTATTTTGCAGTCTGTAGCTCCTCCTGTGTTCTGTATCCACTGCCACCTAATGGCATTCAATGTCCCATCAGCAATGAGGAGCATCCCCTTTCTAATGACTAGCTAAATCCATGGAGGCATTCTCATTCAAGGAAGCATCAGTGTTTCTGCAGCTAAAGAACAATGAAGAATTGACGGAATAAGCTACCGACACTCTGCTTTCCACATTTTCTAAGCTATGATCCTTGGTAGGATTGTTCTTCGATAGGATTGTTCTTGAGTATTTCTGAGAAATGATGCCAGATGGGAGACACATTGAAGTTAGGCCACACAAGCATTAAAGTTTAAGTTTGTAATTTTATCCTAGACATTAAACCCAGGAGAAAGATCTCAACATTGACAATAACAGCACACCTCTGCATTTGGATCATATTTGATGACAGAACTGTTTCTTGGGACAAACCAACCCCTTTGTTGTAAGAGCCTAACTCTCAGCTTGAAAACTATCAAAGCTTTCATGGAAGTTGCCATGGGGGCAGATAGACTTATGCACAATTGAGAACCATTTGGAGAGATGGGGCTGCATACAGTATTTAACTTTCAAAACAGAGTAAGGTGAATGCGCTTGACATTGCACAAAGAGCTCTGGGTTTCTGGGATAAACACGTGGGAATCAGGGATAGTATGAGAGGTAGAAAAAGGAGACTGAAGATTACAAAATTCAGTCACATTTCAAAATTTTCTGCTACAATAATTCACTTTATGTAGAATTAATGTGGCTGATTGAACGCTTGTGCTGTAATTTACTTATAATTAACATTTTATGGTGAACAGATTTCACCGTCTCCTTCATGCTGTGAACTCTAAGCCATAGGTCAAAAATAGAGATGAAACAGATAAGCACAAAATACTCACTGAAATATTAATGAGATTTTAATTTACTGCTTTAAAACACATCTTTCATCAACATCTGTATATAAAAATCACCATTTTAATTTTTAACCACATTGAAAATATAACAAATTCTTCTAGAAAGATATTCAAATATCGGAAGCATGCAAGCAATACAAGGTAGCTAAAATGTGCTTTCCGTCTGCTCAGGGAATGGGCATTGATTCATGAAGAAGTAGTAGTCAGGAATCTATCTCTTCCTCATTAACCAGGACATTTTGATAGGGAATCATTTCGTCATAGCAACCCTAGAAAACAACTGCCATACTCTAAGGAAGAAGACCGAAAGCTGGGTGATAATCTGTTCATTCAATTCCCTCTAAGGAAGAAGCTAGATGCTCTCATCTCGTAACTAACTAAGCTATGCTCCCCAGCCCTGTTTGTTAACTCTTACTAAGGGTCCCAGGATAGCCTTGAACTGGTGAGCCTACTGCCTCAGCCTCCCAAGAAGCTCGAATTACAGGTCTGCACAACTGCACCTGATCAATGATTACCATTTCTATTTCTGTGCTAGACATTGTCTCTTCTTCAGTCTTTAAGATTTGGCCAAAATATCTCCCCAGAAGTGTCCCCTTGGCTATAGGATTCTGTCATTTCTGGCCCTTTTCCCTTATCCCGATTTACCGAGAGAGAGAGAGAGAGAGAGAGAGAGAGAGAGAGAGAGAGAGAGAGAGAGAGAGAGAGAGAGAGGTGGGTTTCATGTCAAACAGTAAACTCTAAGAGGAAAGTAACTCATTATTTTATCAATGACCACTTTTAATTGGTAGAATACATGTTTGCAGATCAAATCAGATGACTGATTTGCTGGATGGCACTTGTTCTTCTGAACATGAATCCAATATAGTTGCTTATTTCCAAAAAGGCTGCCAGCAGCAGGGTGTGGTAGCACACCTTTAATCCCAGCACTCGGGAGGCAGAGACAGAAGGATCACAGAGAGTTTCAGGCCACTCTGAGACTACATAGTGAGTTCCAGGGTCAGCCTGGCCTAGAGTGGACCCTACTTCAAAAAACAAAAAAAATAAAAAAATTTTAAAAATCAACTAAAAACAAACCAAAACAAAAGGCTTCCAGCAGGTGCTTCCTCTACCTTATCCCCCAATGAGCGATGAGCATCTAACTCTGTCTCCGCTAGAATGTGAGCAAGGTTATGACTGCTTTGTCTAGCAGATATAGGCCTCTATTCATTCTACAACCCATTGTAAAGGACTGTTTCTTTTTTCAGTTAGAAGGCAACATCCCTCCCTCAGAAAGCAAGCAAGCAAACAAACAAACAAATCAGCCAACCAATAAAATAGTGTATGCTACCAAGGGGCACAGGGATAGGAGGAAACTAAAACTACAAAAAGAAAGATGACTCTCATTTACCTAAGTTATAATTTAACTTTCTAGCCACAAATCTTCTATAATATTACACAAATATCCAGATTTCCCCATCCCCTCATTTATACAATGTTTGAAGAGCTAGGATATTACAGCATTTGTTTAAAAACAAAAACCACTACAGAAAATTTAACCTGAGGACTGATTTATCTTTTTGAGGGGTCAGCCCATAGGAGAATTAAGATCTCCATGCCAAGCAAATGCTACTTGTTTTTGAGATGATTTACAAATCACAACATGCCCATTTTTTCTTTTGCCACTGTGGCTTTGTTTTGTGTCCACATAAAATTAGACCATAGGGGCTGGAGAGATGGCTTAGTGGTTAAGGCATTTGCCTGCAAAGCAGAAGAACCCGGGTTCAATTCCCCAGTACCCAAGTAAAGCCAGATGCACAAGGTGACACATGTGTCTGGAGGCCCTGGCACACCCATTCTCTCTCTGTGTTTGTCTCTTTCTCTCTTTCAAATAAATAAATGAGACATTTAAAAAAAGCTTTTAAAAATGCAACCATGGGGTTGGTAGGAACCCAGATTTATGCAAATCTGGTTTTCATACCAGCCTCTTGCTTCTGCAATAAAGGTAAATGCATTGAGTCCATAAAAATATCACCTGTGACCCCAGAGGACCAAATGCTTCCTGGGAGCTCTGCATTCATGTTAATAGAATTTGGAAAAGGAGGAAGATTTCTTGGGAGAATGGGAAAGCTAATTCATCCAGTTGATCCGAAAATCACAGGCACGTGCCAATTAAGGGTAGCACAACCTACAAGGGAACACATGTGATGGTTCTACAGTCCTTCTTCCTGCTTCGTATTTGCTTTTGTGGACCATATCAATTCCAGAACATTCCATGGATATCAAGGTGACACTGCACAGACCCGGACGTTCACTACGAAGGCAGTCAAGCCTCCGAGTTCCATGAAGTCATTTCATTCCCTTCACTTTCTAGTCAGCTTCAACCCATTCAAAGGACTTATTAGAATTTCAAATGAAAAGCTGAATACAGGGAGCATTGTAAATCAGCTACAAACAGCTTTTAAAATGGTGTCTGGAGAAAATACACTTGTAATTTCTTTCTCTTTATTTTAAATATGGCTTCTCCCCACCCAAAAGGTTTGTTTGTTAAGAAGTGGGTAGCAATTTCTTTTCACAGAGGGAATCAGTTTGATTTCATGAAGAGTACCAGGGACGGCTGGTGAAATCCCTTCAACAGAGTTGGGTAGTAGCTGCCAGCACTCTACCCACTTACAGCTCATGTCCTCCTGCCACCCACATGTTCCTAGACGAACTACAACAGAACGTCAAGAACATCAAGTGAAAAGTGTCACTTACCTGGACCAATGTCCTGTGCAGACTCTTCCAGTTCTGGAAACCAGGCTTGCTGTCCAGGGACCACTCGCAACAGGAGGAGGAGGCTAGAGGTAGGCTCCCTCTGCTGGGGCCAAGGGCTGGCAGAGCTCCTCCTGAGTCAGGAGCCTTTAGGTTCCTTCGCTGAAATATCTTGTCACCTTTCTCAGGTTCATTTTCTTGAGAACCTGACAGAGTCGTGAGCTAGGGGCATTTTATAGTTGTTCCTGATTTTTCTTTTCAAGTCCCTGAAGAGGAAAGAAAAGAACTTTCTCAATGTATTGAATTCATAAACTAGGTGAAGACAAAGGCACATTTTTCAAGTGGAAAAAGTTGCTTCCACCCCCTCATTCATCCATCCACATCTATCCATTCTCACCCACCCATCCACCCATCTATCCATATACATCAATGTATATCCATCAATCCCATCCATCCTTCCACCCACCCACTTATTCCGACCCATGTGTCCTTTCCTTCTGTGGCCTAGAAAAGTCCATGGAGTTATATAGTTCACCTTCCTTACTATACAGCACAAAGGATGCATCACAGGGGCTACATCCACCTACAAACACACACAACAACCAGATCTCCTTTGCAGATGTAATTATCGCTACAGGAAACACTTTCTGCTAAAGACTACCCAAATATAGGAAAATGGTTAGAATGAACAAAACTATAGCCATCCTTGACAGAAGACAGTGGCTACTCAAAATTACAAGTGCAGGGGTAAAGAGATGGCTCAGCGGTTAAGGAACTTGCCTGCAAAGCCTAATGACCCGGGTTCCATCCCCCAGTACAGCAGCTGGAGACCCTGATGTGCCCATTCTCTCTCTCTCCCTCCCTCCCTCTCTCTCTCTCTCTCTCTCTCTCTCTCTCTCTTATCTCTTCTATTTAAAAATAAAAACAAAATTAAATCACAAGTTCCCACCTCTTTAGTATTCTCTAAAATGTAGTGGCTCCAACGTCAAAATGAGAATGAACTCAAAATTCATTAAAAACCTAACAGAGGGCACACTTGTCTTTCCTTCTATCTGGTGGAAAGATTTCTTTAAGAGGTGCTTAACAATTGCTTGATTTTATGTGTCACCAAGCACTAATGACTGGAAGCCACATGTACGCCCTGCAGTACTGGCGGGTCTCTGTCTCCCTTCTCTCTGTTTTGTGGTGAAATACTTGAATGGTCTGTCAGAGAGCTGGCCCACAAGTGGCCTTCAGCGTGGCTCGGTGGGAGACTGTGGGCTCTGGGCAAGGCTTGCAGATAGCATCCAGGTGGAAGGACAGTCACTGGCTGTCTCAGGTTAGAAGTGGGAGAAACCTCCTCACACGAACCTTATGCTTCTGAGCAGATTGGATGACCTTCCCCGCGCCATCTCCCCTCAGCAATAGAGCTCTTTTGTGACTTTGAAGGATTTTACTGAGAAAGCTGATGGTTTTCTTTCATTTCTACTGCAAGGAAGCCCCAGTGGGCCGAAAAATACTAACAGTTCCACTGGCACCTCCTAAAACCCAGGTCTTCCAATGCATGGAAAGTTCTTGGCTTTGATTGCAAGGCTTTGATCTTGGATTGCAATGATGAGTTTCCCTGCATCCATGTAGGTCTGTGTTCCTAGCAGAATGACCTTGGCAAAGCTGCAAACCTCTCTAAAACACATTCATTGTCTACAAAGTGAGGCTTTGTGGCGGTAGCTCATTAAGAGGATGCAAGGAAAATTCTCAGCACACAGCCTAGCTCAGAACAGACACATTTGCCTTGGCTTCAAGGTCTCTCCCATCGTAGCTCCCTTCAGAGAAAACTGGCATTAGCTAGAACAGAGGGCTTAAGCTCCTTGTGTAGCCTGTTCTTCTGGCCCATGACAGATAGGTACTGATTCCATAGGAGGCCTAGACCATTTCTGTTTATTCTTCCCAGACTCTGCTCATAGGAGAGATTTTCTGTCCTGTCTTTTGAAAAATTATTTTTAACTTATGTATGAGAGAGGGAAAGAAAGAGAGAGGTGGGAGAGAGGGAGAGAGAGAGAGAGAGGAGAGAGAGGGAGAGAGAGAGAGAGAGAGAGAGAGAGAGAGAGAGAGAGAGAGAGAGAGAGAGGTGTATCACTAGACACATGTACTACTTTGCATGTCTGGCTTTACATGAGTTCTGGGAAACTGAACCCAGGATGATAGGCTTTGCAAACAAGTACCTTTAATTACTGAACTATGTCCCCCAGGTCTGTCCCCTTTTAAAATTTACATTTTTAACTAGTTCATTAGGTAGTAGGCTTCCCCATGGCTTTTTCATGCATCTTGAGTTTTGGTTGATATTCTCTTACCCCTTCCTCTCCCCACCCTCCCACCACCATTCCTGCTCAAACCTGTCCCTCTGTGGGCGACTGAAAACTGTATCCTATAGAAAGAAACCTCTCTCTTTTCTTCTCTCCAATCTCTGTCTCCCTCTCTTATTATGTTCTCTCTCTTTTATTTCTCTGGCTTAAGTGTCCAGGAATGCAGCTTCAGGGTTTTATATGGCTAGCTACTGACTTATGATGGCTTAACTTAACAATGGTTTAATTTACAATTTTTCAACTTTACACTGGGTCTTTTCTTGGAGGAGTGATGTGGTTCTGTACTGTTGCGTGATACCAAGCAGTGGTGGTGAGACCCCCACTGTCACAAAAGTAACACTCTATGGCCTACTGTGTTGTTAAGCTATAATGTTCAGTATATTAGTTGTATTAAATGCCTCCCTGACTTATAATATATTATATTTTATTTTTCTCTGTCTTTGTTTTGGGACAGGGTCTTTTGGTAACACAGGCTGGCTTCAAACTCACAATGTGGCCAAGCATGTCTTTGAACTCCTGATCCTCCTGCATCAGCCTCTTAAGTGCTAGGATGACAAGTATGCATACAATCTTATCTGACTAACTTATGCCATTTTCAATTCAGGAATTTTTAAATTTTAAATATGCATTTTTAAAAATCATAACTTGTGTGTGTGTATGTACATGTGCCATGGTGCATGGTGGGGGTCAGAGGACAACTTTGAGGAGTCTGTGCTCCACCTTCTTTAAGACAAGGTCTCTTGTCACTGCAAATGAACATCGGACCAGCAGGTCCTTGAGTTTTGGACTCTCCTGGCTCTGCTTCTCACTGTATTGAGATCACAGATGCATGCACCACTTTGCATCCAGCTTAATTAGGTGCTAGTTAATTGAACCCAGGCTGACAGGTTTGCAAGCAAGAAACCTTAACAGCTGAGCTATCTCCCCTGTCCCCTTAAAATGCTTTTATTGACAATTTTCATATATGTACATAGTGTACATTTTAAACTTTTTATTGACTACCTTTGTATACACATTGTGGTCATAATCCCTTCCCCCATTCTCCTTCCCCCCCCCAACCACTGAATCTCTTCATATTTCCAACTCTTCTCTCTTCTATTTTGATGTCATCATAAAACAAAACCCATATAATGTGTTTTGATTATAACCCCCTCCCATTACTTTCTTGTGTCTCCCCTTCCCTCACCTTCTGAACCCCTTCTTCTTTCCAACTAGTTCTTCTTCTATTTGGATGCCTATTTCTTCCCCCCCTTCCGGTACATCATGAAATGTCCATGAGCTCAATACTGTGCATGCAGACCATTCTTTTTTCCCCTTCTTTTTTCTTCCATGTCAAAATGATGATGGGATCAGAACTCTGTTGGTCTTGTTGGAGTACTGGTAACCACTAAGGGGTCACGAATTCATCCATCCATTCATTTTGGGAGATTAGCACCGTGCAGCTCTTACATTGTCTCCACCCTCTCTTCTACAATGTTCCCTGAGGCTTGGTAGGTGCATCACCTTACAGCCCCACTATCAATATAAAAACAATATGCATTCTTTGCATTCATGCCAGAATAGATGGTATTATTGGTATTTTTATTTTTATATTGAAATATTTGTAATGATAGCTTATCATAAATCTAA